>OY735240.1:17265591-17303091 GCA_963457665.1 Thysanoteuthis rhombus | reverse complement strand
ATTGAGACAATAGTCCAAAATATGGAAAATTGAAACTTCTAGTTACCTCCCTTGCATCGAAGTTATATATGAACTGATTTTCATCCATTTTTTAATTTATGTTTAGTGTTGGCAGCGGTGTGCACTATTTGAACGCTTTTTAGTTCTCCGGAGTGTTTCTACCAAATAATGTGAATACTCTTGTGCCAGACTTGATAAAATCCATGAATTATTTCATGAACTAGCCATTTCATTAAATATAATTTGAATGTAATTTAGTCTGGTGGTGAGCACAATATTGCTAATTTTTTCTTATTTCAAACTTTTGACAGCATTATCCTCTTCTTTGGGCAAAGCTGCAAAAATTCTGACTACTTGACCAATCTGGAATCTGATTAAAAAGGCATACAATACTGACTGTTTGGGAGAAAGTTTGAAACGTTCTGATTCTCTAAGACTTGTTGTTACAATTTGACCCCAGACTGAGATATCAAATTGGTGCAAAAGTGATTGCTGTATATAACACCATCAACTTTTAAGCAGTATATTTCAGCTTACGATAAAAGTTATTAATCAAAATAAGGACCTTCAAAATGTACATCATTTCTAACAACTAGAAACAAGTCCATTTATTCTGGAAGCATTAAATTCTTGGGTCCTAGAACCAATGAATTCTCCAAAAACGTTTAAGCTGCTGTCTGGTTATTGAAGACATTCCCTTGCGGGAAGTGGTTGGAATGCTTGAATAAGTGACAGTCAATTGGAGAGAGGACTGGTGTGTAAGCTGGGTAAGGAAGATTTTTATAGCCTTCACTCAATTTCTCAAGGTTCATTCGAGTGATGTGAGCGTTTTTACTTTTCATTCTAAGTCATTTGCATGACGTGTCAAGCTTTTTTGCTTTTTCAATTTGATGCAAATGTCAGACAACTGTTGATTGGTCAATGTTTCATACCTCTGCAACCTCTTGAGTTGTTTTGCATGGGTCTGTCTTTACCATGGCCCTCATCCTGCCCCTTATTTCTGGCCTTTTCTTCGGGATCAAAGTGTAGGTACTGCTACTGACACTTGCCTGTCGAATAGGCCAAATATTGGGTTGTGGATGGTGTCAAAGACCGAGTGCGCCTGTGCAGTGTGTCAGCCAATGAGGCTTTACTGAGGCTGCCACTGCTAAGCGCATTGGGGAGCCTTTGGATCAGTCCTTGGGCTCTCCAATTATTACTTGGCCTAGCTGCGGGGGGTCAGTTTCCCCAGAGTAGCGCTGCTCCATTGCATTTAACAGAGCAGGTCCCCTAGTGAATGCTTCCGTGGCGGAGGATGCTTTGGTTGCATTGCATAACTGAAGCCGCATCAGCTGGAGCTATATTTGGACGGATGGTCTCCTATTCTTCCCCGTTAAGCTCAACCTTCTGTCATATTTTGCTGTGGTGGGACAGCGAATAAACACCCCCCCCCATGGCCCTCAGTTGGATGTTATTGATCACAGGAAGATATCCAGATCTGCAAGGCTCTTGTTTCGAAATTTTTTTAATCAATGTTGAGCTGTACATTCTTTGTCAGTCTACTTGGTAGATATTGCAAGCAGTTTCTGCTGCTTCACATCTCAGTTGGATGTTATCGATCACAAGAAGATATCCACATCTGCAAGGCTCTCGTCTCTGTTTCGAAATTTTTTTAATCAATGTTGAGCTGTACATTCTTTGTCAGTCTTCTTGGTAGATATTGCGAGCAGTTTCTGCTGCTTCACATCTCATTTTGAACTCATACAACAAACCAGAATGAATAGCGAGAAGAAAATGTTCAACTTGAATAAATAAAGCAAAATTCACGCTTTAAAATGGTATCTTACATGAACCTAGTCGAATAATAGTTTGTTCCAAAAATAAGTGTCGACATTTAGAATAACAAAAACTGCAATTATTTTTGCACCAACATAATAGATAGAAAGATAAATATATAGATAGATGTGAACAGACCGAGATTGATAGATAGATAGATTGACAGATAGATATGTGTGACTGACTGTGATAGATAGATAGGAAGATAATGTGCAGTCTGAAACTTTAAATACCGAGGCGTGGATAGCTCGAGTAATCATTTAGTTCATTGGTGCAAATAAAAAAGATAAACAATTTATTTTCTCTTCCAGTAATAATACTTATTCTCTTGACTGCTAATTTGAAATGTAAACATCATTTGGTCGACACATGTGGATATGTATGAATGTAGATAAGTAATTCCTTCCACCAAATTATCTTCGACGTAGTCAGATGGAAGAATCGAGTCCTGTTTTCTTTTATTACTTTGTTATCTGCTCCAAAGAGCATTTACTTACATGGTTATATCTATACCCACCTACACACGTAATTGCATGCACTTACACATACATTCATCATCGTCATCACCACCACCACCACCTACACCACCACCACCACCACCATCATCATCATCATCATCATCATCATCATCATCATCAGTAGTCTTTTAATGTCCGTCGTTGGACATAGACCTTCCCCAGACACATACAATCACTCAAACTCAAATACACGAGCTTCAGTCGATGTTTGAATTTTTGAAGTGAGGAATCATTACTATTCATACATCTTTCAGTGCCGCATTAACTATGTAGCAAAAGTAGTATATGCTATGGGCCCCGCTATTTCTGGAACCCCGCGCTAAATTCTTGCAAGCTAACAAATCAGATTCGGTGATCTAGTTCTTGTTCTGTTACTAAAATACTTAACTGCATTTTCATGATCGACTGGCTGTTCAAGATTTCAGCCTAATTATCACTTTCAACCGTAGTTATTTTCTTCGCACAATACTTAACGGGAGTTGAATATGACAATCAACATGATACATGTTTGATGCATAAATATAAAGGTATTTGAAATTGAAGTCATAGCTGCTGCACAAAGATCAAAATAAAAACGAAGTAAGACTATTAGTGAAATGTCAGACATATTTGTTGTATAATCTGGATGTATTTTAACTTATGCGTATTTTCTTAATTTGGGACCCTTTTATATATATATATATATATTCTACAGACCCTGTAATAGCTCGAGCCGGTCCAGACTATTGTCTTCATCTTGGTAATTCTAATCTAGACAATGTTTCAGTCGTTGTACCCTATTGCTCTTCTGAGGTAGGTGTTATTGTATCTTTTGGTTAGTTGTTGGTTGTTAGTTATTGCTGGTTAGATACTAAACTAAACTGGTCATAGATAGATAGATAGATAGATAGATAGATAGATAGATAGATAGATAGATAGATGAATACATAAAATAGAAACAAATTGTAAATGTGAATGAAACAATTTCATCCAATTTTGATTAGATTAAAAGATAACAGAAATCATACCTGTACGTAGATTGTATATAGATAGATAGACAGTTAGATAGATAGGTCTGGTTAATCACTCCATAGAAATGTCATTTGGCAATATGCCATGTTGAAGGTGATCAATTAAAAATTGGGAAAAGGAGTGGTCAATAAACAAATTACTTCTCTTGGATTTGTTGAGCAATGAAGATCCCATTAATCTTAAAAAGAAGTGTGTATGACCAATGCATCCTCCCAATAGTCACTTATGGAGCTGAAACATGGAACCTAACCAAGAGACAGATCTGCAAATTGAGAACCATGCAGCATGTACATGAAAGAATTATGCTGGGCCTCGCATGGAGGGACCTCAAGACAGCACAGTACATCTGGGAAAAGACAGGAGTCAGGGATATCATAGAATCCATCAAAAATCTCAAATGGCAGTGGGTTGGCCATGTTGCATGAATGGCGAACAACTGATGGACATTGCGACTCACGACATGGATCTCCCGAGATCACACGTGCAACCAAGGCCGGCAGAAAATTAGATGGAGAGACAAGCTAGACAAATTTAGAAAGTACTGGCTCGGCAACGCCCATGACAGAGAAGTGTGGTGAATCCTGGGGAAGGTCTATGTCCAACGACGGACGTTAAAAGACTGATGATGATGATGATGATGATGATGATGATGATGATGATGAAAAAGGAGATTGATTTTTAACAAAAATTTGAATGCTGTTGGTCACTCAATAGAGACTATCATATGCCCAATGTCTTTTGACAGCATGCCGTATTGAGGGTGATCATTAAAAAAAATGGAAAATGTTTGGTTTCTATCATGTTGGTAGCGATTAAAGTGGAGGAGATGACAGAAGATGCGTGAATATAGGATGATGATATCTAGCAAAAGAGACTGACCCTTGTTGCTGAAAACGAGACTCTCCTGGTCCATTCCATTTTGGACACGAGGCTTGTCATCCTGTTTCTGGTATACTACGATCGGTAGTAATTTACCCTTCATTCGACAGATGATTAGAACGCGTACATGAAAGTTAAATGAAAAAGAGTGCATGAACATTAAAGGTGTTGAATTTTAGGACAATATCCAGAGAACCAAAATGTCTTCATTCCAACGATTATGTCTGGGTATGGTTTTGCACTGAGCCATGCTGTAAATTATGCCTGTTTTTGTAATTGTTTTTGGAGGGTTGGAAAGGTTATTCGACTCTTCGTGACAGCCACCTAGGGAAAGTTTTTGGGTACAATGACTGAAACATTACGTTAAAAAAGAACAGCCAAGATGAAGTCAATAGACAGAAAAGGTATATGAATCGTCCAAGGGGTTTATTTGAGAGCCCAAATGATCAGAGGTACAATTACCCTGGAAATAGATAAGGGAGGTTACTTACTAAACTCTTATAGAAATTATCTTCCTGGTGGTGAGATAGGAGAATTAGAATTGAACAACCATACCCATCAAAGATGGTGAAGGGTTCTTTCCTTCTTTCAATATTTGTGTGTGTTTGTTTATGTGTTTGTGTGTTCAAACATGCCTGGCCATACCGTTTTGTCTACAGCCTTGAAGATTGGCATTAGTACTCTCCTAGACCCCTTCTTAAAGTACTCTTTTGTTTGTTTGGAAAAAAAGCTTTTTTGACCGTTTCGGGTCCTTATTTTTAACAAGTTTATCAATAACACGTAGATTCTCCAGAATCTAGATATTTTTTTTCACTCTATTCTAGATGTTATCCAATGGAAAATGCCAGTGATGTCATAAGAAGAATTTATTCTGAACATGTTAATTCTTGATGGAATTTTTTTACATTTCGAATTTTTCTCTTTCCTTTTAAAACTTAATTATCTGCTTCAAAGATCATTTAATTATGTTGTTATACCTACATCCACCCACATACATAATTTCACGTACATATTGAAACTCAAATACAAGACTCCCTTATGTATCAACAGAATGGGTCCCTGGGCTTTCTGTCGGTTTGGGCTGTTCTCTTCATCTTGCTTGTTCTAATTCTTAGGTTGGTTTCTTCAGTTTTTAGGCAGGTCTAGCTGGTTGGCCATGTCTGTATGTATCATGCATACAACCCACACCAATGAAGCTAGAGGGCTGAAAATTTCAACATTTATTCCTTATCATGTCTGGAAAAGCAAGCTCAACTTTCAAGAACCAGATGATCCCAATAATCCTAAAAAGAAGAGTATACAACCAATGCATTCTCCTGATAGTCACCTATGGAGCTGAAACATGGAACCTAACCAAGAGACAGGCCTGCAAACTGAGAAGCATGCAACGTGCACATGAGAGAATCATGCTCAACCTTACATGGAGAGATCACAAGACAGCACAGTATATAAGGAAGAAAACAGGTGTTCGTGACATCATAGAAACTATTAAAAAACTCAAATGGCAATGGGCAGGCCATGTTGCAAGAATGAAAGGCAACCGATGGACATCATGTCTCACAACATGGATCCCCAGAGATCACATAAGAAATGGAGGCCGACAAAACACAAGATGGAGAGATGAACTTGACAGATTCAGGAAATGCAGGCTCAGCGATGCCCATGATAGAGAAGTGTGGCGAATCCTGGAGAAAGTCTATGTCCGACGACGGACATTAAAAGACTGATGATGATGATGATGATGATGATGATGATGATGATGATGTCTGGAAAAAAATACTTTCATGCTTTTCAAAATTTCACCCCCGAAACAAGTTTTTAGTGGGGGATTCAATTTCCAGTGTAAGTTTATGCTTAATTGATCCCTTATTTTAAGTCCAGCAGCATTCACACTAAATTTTTATGACAAGAGAAGTAACTTATTCATTGATCACCCCTTTCCAATTTTTTAGTTGATCAACCCCATCACAGCATGCAACCAAAAGATGTTGGTCACATGACAGTTTCAATTGAATGACCGACAGAATTCATGCCTGTTTTTTTAACATGCTTTGCTGCCAAAAGATGTTTCTATTGAGTGATTAACAAGACCTGTCTGTCTATGTATGTATGTATGTATCTATCGACATTAAACCCACATACAGGTACAATTCTTGTCAGTCAACCTTATTTTATCTAAACAAAATCAGGTGGAAATATTTTACTTACATTTACTGTTTGTTTTCTGTTTACGTATCCATCTATCTATCCATCTATGATTAGTGTATTGATGTGGATTCAGGGCTGGATTAAAGCTGCTTGACACCCTAAGCCAAAAAACTGGTGACCACACCTTCCATTCCTTAACTGACAAGATTTTCAAAAATAAAACATTCCTGAAGAGATGGTGGCTCCATTCATTTAAAAAAACATCAAAATTCTTTGAATAAACACTTTCCCACAAAAATATAACTCTTTACTTAACCAAATCTTTACCAATGGAACTTGTGACTTACATAATGACCAGTTCTCTACAATAGTACTTGTGTGGATGATTGAATCATTTGAATGGTGTGAATTGATTCTAGATATGAGAGAAAAAAATGAAATTTTGTATTTAAGTTTTCATGTAAAATAATTCAAACAACTTATTATAATCTAATGTGGGGAAACTGCAAGAAACCCCAGGTGTCCTCTCCTCTTTTGATGCCCTAAGAACATGCTTATTTTGGTTTATCCAGGACTACATGGATTATAATTCATACAACAATATTATCTATCTATCTATCTATCTATCTATCTATCTATCTATCTATCTATCTATCTATCTATCTATCTATCTATCTATATAGTCTAGAAAGCTTTACAACTTTAAACACTTAACATCAGAAAACTTTTTCAAGATTTTTTCAGTCACTTCAGTCATTTATTTATCAACATCCGTTAATGTAATTTATGTAATCATCTACAGTAATTTTCCCCTGTTTTACATATACTTTGTTATTATGGTACAATGTGTAAATTTTCTCTTATTGAGATCATCGGTTGTTTACCATGTAACTGTTTCAGGCATTTTAAAAACAAAACAGTTATATTATCATGGCACCCCAGTTGTGTTGATCAAACACCACCTACCTTTCAGCAGTGATTTTAATAATTAGCTTATGTCATTCGTACAATTTGTTATTTCATATAAGGTGTTGTCATTATGTATTGTATAAGGATGTTATTTCATACTACAAATCATTCAATTTTTTTAGACATCGTGCTTACTTATGTAGGTTACTCAAAAAAGTATTTATCGATGAGAGATCAGTGAATATAACGACAGATGTGACTCATTGTTTGTGTCACTTTTATTGAGTGTTCACCCATGTGGATATCAAATCTGTTGCGTCAGTTTTAATCTCAGACGGCATGCAAACCAACTTTTGATATCATCTTTAAGAATAATACATATGCTATATATACTATATTTGCTGCTTGTGTCACTTCTGTTGAGTGTTCACCCATGTAAATATAAATGCGTTGTGTCATTTTTAATCTCAGACGGCATGCAAACCGGCGTGATATCATCTTTAAAAATAATATATATACTGTATATATCATATATATGTACATATATATATATATATATATATATATATATAAACAAACGTATATACACTTATAACATATAGGCATATAGATGTACATATATGTATATATACTTATGTATTTCTTAGTTAAAAACCTAAAAGTTGTTATAAATGTTTGTTTTTAGGAGGAAAATTCTTGGAATTATACGAATCACTTGAAAACCTACTGTGTCATCTATTTTTTTTAACATTTAAAAAATTTAACTCTTGGCAAAATCTTAGAGCTGTTACTCAACGGTACAGTATGGTAACATTTTATCTAGATTCAAGAAAACTGGAATCCTCAGACAAAGGGATATTTTTTAAAACTGGCAGTCTCGTGAGCTTTGTAGTTGCTTGCTTTCAGGCTGCGACAAATTTTATTATTAGTGGCTCGGTCGAATTTTTAATATCGATTAAACAGACCCTGTTTTTGAAGTGGATTAAATTGTATATCTTATAGACAGTTATATTCCTTGTTATATATATATATATATAATTTACAGTTATATATATATAATTTATATATATAATATATAATATATATATATATAATATAAATAATATATATATATATATAATATATATATAATATATAATATATATATGTTATATATATATATATAATTTACAGTTATATATATATATATATATATATATATATATATATATATATAATTTCCTTTGTATATTCTTCATTGTATCAGAAACCGTCAACCAAAACTGTCACAAAAATTGTCAACATAGGTTTCTCTGGTCTTCAAGTCTGTCTGGCTATGTATGTATGCACCATGTGTGCTGGTATCACCAATTAAATACCAAATTTTATTATGTCTAGAATAAAATATTTGCAATGTAAATTTATGTTAAATTGAACCTTTGACAACATTCTTGCTTGTTTTTTGAAAAAATCAGACTTTTGTAGTGATTGCTAATGAACAAATGAAATGGCAAGAGAAGTAACTTATTCATTGATCATCCCTTTTACCAATTTTTTTAATGGATTCCTTCAACACGGCATGCTGCCAAAAGACATCGGTCACATGATTATTAAGTGACCAACCAGATCGGTTTTATATTCTTTATTTTGAGAATTTTAAGTGGATTTATATCAAACAGACCTTGCTTTAGAAGGGTATCAGTTTTTATCTCTTGAATAAATACAATTTTGTTCTGTATTTTTTACTATTTAATTTATATCTCAGGTAGATATCAAGCCTTAGTCTAGAAACCCAGAAAATCCAGAAATCTGGATCACCTCTAGACCTAAAATTGCCAGATAGATTGTCTAGAGCCATAGCAGTTTTAAGGTTCATGATTTAATAAGGTAAAGGTAAAGTGTCCTGTCTCTTAAGAGAAAACTCTCAATGGGGTAAGGAGGCCACTGACAAAGTTCTGATTTTTATGATATGTACCAGATTAATGATGGTTGCAAGACTTTATTCTTACAAGTTTTTATGACAATTCCGAAAGGGATACCCGCACCCTAATTACACAGCTTTGAGTGTACTCAATTAGCTACTGAGAGCATAGACAAATTTATATTAAGAATTTTCTATACTCTTACCAGGAATTGAACCCCGGATCTTGTGTGTAAGGCAATGAAGCATTAGACGATACGAGCTGTTTAATAAATCTCATTAATTAAATGAAGATTACACTTTTTAGCGCGTATCAGTGTAAACGAATCCACCCGCTGATGCAGATTCCAGGGATTGTCAATACAAGGGACATGAGGATGTCCTGATGTTGACTCTTAAGGCCTGGGACATTGCTCCTGGGGACTGGGAGGTCAAGGAAACGAACAAGAGTGGGTGGTGGAAGAGCTTTCACAGTGGCCCGCAGCACTTATAGAGACACCAGATAGAGGTAAAGAAGCAGCGCTAGTTTGAACGTTACGTCACAAAAGACCAGTCACTACCCGGAGACAACTTTCTCTACCCAGACTGCCAGCGTAGGTGCTGTTCACACACTGGCCAGGTCAGTCACTGCAGACGTAATCATCTATATTAACAACACAAAGAGCGTTTCAAGGTTCATTTTATAATTTAAAAACTTGCTATCTTACAATACACATCATATTATATTTATATTGGAAACCGTCAACCAAAACTGTCAACATAGGTTTATTCAGTTTTTAAGTTGGTCTGGCTGGTTGATTAGCTATATATCCATCACACACTCAGACTTGACTGATGGAGCTAGAGGGCTGAAAATTTAAAAATCTACTCCTATATTTATTCCTTATGTCAAGAAAAAATCTTTTTTTGTTTTTTTTAATTACCCTACGTAGTTTCATAGTCGAGGATCCAATTTGCCATATATGTTCATGCTAAATTAGCTTATGTCCAGCAACGTTAATGCTTGTTTTTTGAAAATTCAGGCTCTTTTAGAGATCATGGCCCAACAAAAGGCGATAGAAGTAATTGTCATTGATCGCCCTTTTTTTTCAAATTTTTTGATTGACCATCCCCAACGTAGTATGCTGCCAAAAGACGTTGGTTACATGACAGTTTCTATTGAGTGCCTAATAAGAGCTGCTAATTATTGATTTTACAATATATTCCACGGAAACTAATGCTCAATTCATTCCTCCTCCTCCTCCTCTTCCCCTCCTCCTCCTCCTCTTTTTAGTGTCCATCGTTGGACACAGACCTTCCCCTAGATTCGCCACACCTCTCTATCATGGGCCTCACAGAGCCAGTACTTTCTGAAATTGCTTAGGTTGTCATACCATCTTACATACAGCCGGCCACGGTTTCGCATGAGATCTCTAGGAGACTACATTGCGACTTCGTGATATCCAGCAGTTGTCCGCCATTCTTGCAACGTGACCAGCCCATTGCAATTTAAGTTTTGGAAATGGATTTTATGACGCCTCTGACTCCTCTGTTTTTCTCTGATAAACTTTGGAGTCTTGTGATCTCTTCATGTGATGTTGAGCATGACTCTCTCCTCTGCATGTTGCATGGTTCTCAATTTGAGAATCAGTCTTTGGTTAAAGCTCTGTTTTGGTAAAATTTCTAAATCTAGCATTACATATTTTTTTTAATACCTTTTCAACACCAAATTAATTTTATTATAGTGAGATGGAATTAATCAAAGTGTAAAAGTGAAAGATTTGGCTTCAGGCCATGAATTTAATTATACATATGTGAAAGCAAATGAGATGCAGTTCTTTTTTTGCTACATGATATATAATTAAATTACTTCTTTTTATAGTGAGTGAGACATCAGATTTTTTGAGCTGTTGAGGTTGGGCATTGAAGAACCTCTGAAGCTAGAGGGCTGAAAATTTAAACATTTGCTCCTTATTATGTCATGAACAAAATGTTTTTTTTTTTTCTGTAAATAATCCCCATAATAGGTTTTTAGTTGGGGGTTCAATTTGCAATCTAAGTTTATGTGAAATCAATTTGTGTCTGGCAGAATCCGCAATTGTTTTTTTGAAAATTTAGACTTTTTTTTAGAAATTACAGCCAAATAAGAGGCAAGAGAAGAGATTTATTTATGGATCATCCTTTTTTCAGTTGTAAACAAACCTTTCACGATTGTGTGTGTGTAAATGAAGGTTTAACTCATTCATTGAGTGTGCGTATATATATATATATATATATATATATATACATATATATGCATATATATACATATATATATATATATATATGTAGGGATAGAGCACTCTGGTGGATGAGGGATTTCTGTGTAAACGAATATATCACTTAAATTCAGCCTTACTGACTGTCCAGTTCTGTAGTCCAGAGGTAGGGTATCGGCCTGAAGTGTAGTTTCATGAAGTGTAGGTTTCAATTCTGCCACGCAGTACTGGATGGGATAATGGAGAGATGTAATACATTGAAACAGCAGTCTGTGGATGACACAATGATATATATATATATATATATATATATATATATATATACATATATATATATGCATGTATGTATGTAAATAAAGCATTCACTAATTAAGTGCGTGTGAATGAAATTTTCATTGATTTATTGAATACACGCATGTGTATGTGCATGTACAAGGGTAGATCAATAAGTCTGTAACAAGACACTTACATATCAGCTGAATTTTCATCCGGAATATTCACTAGTTCTTGTGAAAAGACCTAGCAAGGGCAGTGTTGCCAACTTTATTTTCACATTTATATCTAAAAATTGAGTCAAAAAACACTTAAAAACAGTAAAATATCTAGAAACATTTAGATTTTCTAGATACATTTGTAAAATTTAGGCGATATATTGCATATAACTAATAAGTTTGATACAACTAATCTATTATTTGATTTATTGAAAATATTACTTATTTCATTTCTATATATTTGATAAAAATATTATTCATTTCATGAATAATCATCTAAATAACAATTTCTGACATTTAAATGCAATCAAAAACATCTAGATTTGTGTGTAAAACGTCTAAATTGGCAACACTGAGGCAGGGACATAACTCTGATTTCAGTATAACACTGAATAAGGGACGTTACTAACATTCCGTTATGTCGGTCAGTGACAGCAATCGATGCTGGAGATGCTAGTGCATCTGAAAAATATTTATACTTACTCATTTTTTTTCCCCCAAGTAAAACATGGATATGAATAAGAAAATACAATATGCACTTTAAAGTGTGCCGAAGTCCAGCTTGCCCGTTGCTCCAGGAACCAAGGGGGTCAGCCCTGGAGGGTGGGGGTGGGGGGTGAAAGAGAAAGAGAAGGAGTGAGAGAAAAAAGCAGTCGATGCATTCAAACAGCACGTGGTATATATAAACACACAACCTGGTGACGTCACCTGTTTATGTGTACACTGCACAACATTTCAGTTTTGCAGTTTTTCTTTTGCTTCTGAAAACGTCGGCTGGATTTTTCTGATATAAGTAAAACACATAAGTAAAAACATAAGGATTAAGTGTAAAAAAACATAGGAGAATTGATAAAAGAAGGGGGAACCTCTCCTCTGGGGCCTTTTTTAGGGGCAAAATACTTATATTTACCAAAGAGAAGGGATTTTTACATCTGGATTAAAGGAAAAAGCTGCCTATTTTGCCCCACAGTTCAATTTAATCGTAAGTAAAAATGAATTTTTTATTCTTGAAGAATTTGAAAAAAAAGAAAAGGAAAAAAAAAAAAAAGCCGGGATTTCGGATTTAATCGGTTTTGAAGGGATTTTAATGACTGATCGATAATTTTAAGGGGTCTGGGAAAAATCTAAAGGATTTTTGATGAGTATTTATTATTTTTTTTTGACCCCCGGGGAAATTCTTCCTTTGATTGAATCTGTTTTTATTCCATTGTCTTTTTGGCTCAAATAACGGACAAGTAATTAGTTGATTAATTAATAATTAATTAACTAATTAACTATTTAATTATATTTAAATCAAATGCTTCTTTGGAAATTATTAGTATTTTTGAAGGTAATTGTTTTCTCATTTTAATTTTTCTTTTTAAAACGGTTCTTTGAAAAACCAAATAAGAATCTTAAATTTTTCGCTGTAGAAATTAAATCCTAACTTATTTGAAAAAAAAAGCTTTGGTAAAGAAATATATCTCAGAGAAAACGTACTTTATTAGGAAAAAAACTGTTTATAAATAAAACCAAGTAAAGAAATAATTTATTTAAATAAGTCAGTATTTTGAAACCCAATCCGTCTTAGGTCAAAAAATATTCATTTAAATATTCCATCATTTGGTACTTGTTTGGTTAAGGTTCGCAAAGTATTACTTATCATGAGACATATTAGAAAATCATTTTACATTGTCTATAATAGTTACCGCTTTTCTTTTTTGCGAACCCCAACCAAACACTTACCCAGGTTATTTTATCCTTATTACCTTTTTATCAATTTTTGGCGAAATTCAAGAAAACAAATGAATTCAAAAGTGAATTTAATGTTTAAAAAATGTTTACGTAAATTTTAGTTTTAAAATAGAAACAATTCAAGTCTTAGAAATGATTTAGATAAATAATTATAACCGTTTTTTCTTCTGAAAAAGTAATTTAATATTTTATGAATTTATGCTAATATAGTCTTTGCTGCTCAAGTTAAAACTATTAATGTAGATAAATAAATAAATCGTCTATCATTTAAAAATTTCCATAATTAGATACAAATCTACAAAAATTCGGGCACAATGTAGGGAAAGCAGTCTTGATTATAGATTGTAAAGTTTCACACCCTCGCTTACTCGATGTTAAAAAACGACACGCAAATAGAAAGAAACGAGCGAATTGATGAAAGACGGAACAAGTAAATACATGAACTGTATTTATTGCTTTGAATTAATCAAATTCCTAAACTGTTTTTATTTGTGTGTCGTATTTAACATTGGGTGAGCGAAGGTGTGAAACTTGACACATTGTACCATTTCAAATATATTAATCAACAAAAATTTAAACGAATAAGCAGAAATTAAGATGTTTTTTCAAAACTCGTTTTATGCTTTTTATTTCATTTCAAATTTGGTAATGATTATTAATTGTGTACCTAGTATCGTATCAATTATACTTGTACATTGGTACATAAAATTAAATTTGTATTATATATATATATATATATATATATATATATATATATATATATATATATATATATATATATATATATATATGTGTGTGTGTCTAATCATCAAATGATAACTTACATTTTTACATATCACTAAAAATAAAAATGGTCTCATTTCATTTCGTTATTGAAACCCGAGATAAGAGTTATGATTAAATATCGTATATCTTTTCGGTTATCTTTTAGTACATAGCAAAAATCAAAATAATCCCATATTTAAATTCATCCCCAATAATTCAAAAAGGTCGACCGATTATCGTTTCACTTTCACAATATAAAAGTATCAGTGGATTTTAATCTATAGTAATACTTAAACTAACATTATTATCAAATAAAAATGATAGATTTTTAGCCTTCTTTATCTTAAATAAATAATGTAAATAAATCATGAGACTTACTAACCATCTCTTTCGATGCTTGTCAAGCAAAGACGATAAAAAGACAGTCTTATTCGCCGTCAACACTTAATAAAACAATTACTCAACATTTACATGACCCATGTAGTTATCGATACACAATTGTATTTATTTAGATTTAAAAAATATATATATTTAAAGCTGATAATTGGGATATGCAGGCAAGATTCTTCCTTGCTCAAAGGTTCGTTAAAAAGATAACGAAAGGACAGTATTGTTCGCTTAATCTTTAGTCAGCTTACTAATGCTATAAATTAAAAACATTTTTGTGACCCATGAAGTTGTTTATTTACTCTAATATCATATTTACTTGCGTAATCCCGAGCTCATCATCACGGGATCTTGACAAACGAAAATCCATATTCTTGAAAATAAGACCGAGAGGAATACCAAATAGAAAGTCTTTTTCGTTCGCTACGATATAACTGTGTTTGTTAGTAACATTTCCATCTGCCTGACCCATATACTTATCGATGTGCCAGGAAGACCTTCAATATCCGTAGGAGTGAGGGCAAGATTACATATTTTTTCTTTTTGCGATATGTGTGTGAACGTAAAAGAAACATCGATGTTAGTGACCCATTATAGATGTCGATTTGCCAGAAAAAAAGCAATTTCTACTTTTTAGGTTTAAAGAATTTGGCAAAATGACACTATTGTTTCTTTCATTCATTAATTCTTTAAAAAAAAAAATAGTTGTTTTTTTAGGTAAATGACCCACGATAATGTCGATGCATAAAATTAACAGGATCATTCTTCATTCATTTTAGTGTTATAGAAAAAAAAAAGATTTTTGCCTCTTTTAATGGTTTTTTTTTCCAAGAATGTTAGGAATTCATTCATTCATTAGAAATGGCTCGTAATGTTAAGATTTAATTGATCACTAATTTCAATTTAAAAGTAAGTGCGAAAATAACCGTATTCCGTCTAATGTATTATTACTTACTTGTGTCAGCTGCTAAAAGTACATTTGATCTTCTTGTGTAAGTAAAATATTTATATTGTGCATTTCTACTTAGTTACATTCGTCTTTTTCGTTGCAAAAACAGCTAATTTTTTCTAAGCTAGGAAAATTAAGATAATCTTTTGACAGTTTTAAGTCGATTAACTATAATAAAATATTAAATATTATTTGAATATTGTTATTTTCATGTGGAAATAACATACGAAAATCATTATTAATGACACTCTGGTTATATTAAATGTACTTATTTGTTTTAATATAAAAAAAAATGGTTATTTTTTTTCATGTAATTAATTATTGGTCGTTGAGTTTTTGCAACTGTAGTGGTTGTTAGCTTTCACAGGAGCTCAAGTGACAGCAAATCCTATTTCAGCAGTCTGTTCGAATACTGAAGGAGCTAGCTGTCACTTGATCTCCAGTGAACGTCACCACTCACTACTCGTGTGAAAACTCAACGTCTACAAATAATAATTACAGGAAAAACTAATTACAGTAACTACCTTTTCCCATAAGTCATTACATTTGCAGATATATTTCATAGACTAAATGTAACAACTATAATGAGACAGAGGTAATCGTCGTCTAAGATAACTTGTTATATTTAATTTCCTCAAGCAAGAAGCTAGGTCATAAAATTCATGATAATTAAGTAACTAAAACCTTCATTTTAATACATAATAAAATCATTTTTTAAAAATTGATTTCAAGTTACGTTCCATGAAAGGAAAATAAACTATATCTTATTTTTCAGAAAAAAAAAAAAATTATTTATCACCGGTTTTTATTTTAGCTTGTAAAATTTACTTTATTTTTTAGGATTACTTATTTTAACTGTCATAGTTTAAAATTATTAAATCTAATTTGCTTTTAATAAAAGGAAAATCTGTGTTTAGAACAAAGATGTTTTTATCGACGAATTTATTGTATTAAATGATAATCAGGAAAGATTTCCCTGATGATCTGAACCTTCGGGATAGAAAAAAAATCATCTTTTCCCTCCGAAAATGTGTATAAAAGGTTTTAGAAAAATCATTTATTTCAAATCATTGGCGCAATTTAGCGAGGGTGGTCCTGATCGGAATTCGAAGAGCGACAATTTCCACACCCGCGCACATTTGATGTTAAAAATGGTGCATAAATAGAAAGAAATAAGAGAATTAATGAAAGAAAAACAAGCGAATGCATAAATTAACTTGTTATTGCTTTGAATAAATTGTTTTGCTTCGCTTCATGAATTTCCGACAGATCGCCTATCTGCGTGATGGTCAGCAGAATTCCGATTGAGACCACCGTCGCTAAGTCGACCAAATTAACAAGAAACAAAATTCCTCTTCTATCTATGATGCAATAAATTCGTTTTTCTTGTTTATGAAATGAAAAAAAAAAAAACTTCCATCGGCTTCTCAATTGTCGAAGCTAAAATAAATATATACAGATGTTTTTGAATGAATAAATAACACAACAATTTCAATAAAAGTAAAGAAAATAAATAACTTGGTCGAAATTTGGATAAACAGAAAATATTTAAATCCAGGAAAATTATCATTTACAATCTTTTTCCTTGTCTCAAATTATTGTGGATGTCTCATTTTTCAAAGACTCAGAGAAACTGACTACATTAGTATCTTAAAGCCTTAAGATACCAATTTTTTCAAGTTATGATACAATACATGATATATTTATTTAGTGCCAAAAAAAGTATATACAAAATATATGTATATATTTGTAGAGAGAGAGGCCTACATCATGACAAATCTAGTTTACACAGTTAACCCCGTTACCTCAAGCATTTGTAATAATAAATATACCATAATTCTTTAAAATATCTACGGCTTGGGAGTGCGCTATTCTGATAAATTATTCCGTAAATCTACAACTATATTGCTGAAAGAGAATTTCCTTATAGATTCCTGAAACCGAAAACAATCCCTCCATACTTAGACGAGAAGATTTTCTTTCTTTCTTTTTTTTTTTTTTTTTTTTTCATGAATAAAATCGACACATTTAGGCGGTGGGGCAGAATGGGCTTTAGATCACGTGACCACGTTTGGAAATTTCCCCCTTTCTTTCAGCTGGGCGACTTTCAGTTTCGTTGTACAATGTTTATTTCCTTAGAACCGAATAACTAAGATTACGTTCGCATATGAGACAGTTAAAAAAAAGGGGGGTTCCCAAATTGACAATAATCGTATTTGCCGATATATAAGACGCATATATATATATATATATATATATATATATATATATATATATATATATATATATAGTAGGTTGTGGATTCGCTACACAAACTAGCTCATATTATTGGTATATTATTATATTATGTTATACTGCTAGCCTGATTTGTACCACATAAACTGTGATATATATGTATATGTATGTATGTATATATATATATATATATGTATGTATATATATATATATATATATATATATATATATATATATATATATATATATATATATATAACTATGCAAATGTTACACTGCGTTAATCGAAGTGGTATTATGACTAGGGGACAACCCCTACTGAAGCTCGATATTGACTGTCACAGGGCTTGGTTGAGTTCTAGTAAGTGGTAGTCCCCTAGTAAAACACGCACCTTATATACCGGCAAAAAGAGCAGTTGTTATTATAATGTTGTTTAACTGATTGTACCTTCGTGTGTTAAAAAAGTCATGAACATTCAAGTCGCTAATTATTTCAATTAAAACACTTACACGAGGAAACGTCTGGACGAGGAATTAGGCTTTTTAGAGAAAAAAAAGTCTTGCTAATAATAATTGTTATTTTTGAAAGCACAATGATACTGTTGGAAATAGGGTGAGCTAGGGGCAAAATGTGAAGGCGGCCCCGATTGTAAATCGTGAAGTTTCACACCCTCGCTCATTCGGTGTAAAAAACGGTGCACAAATAAAATAATAAGAGGATTAATGATGAAAGAAAAGCAGAAGGCATTGTTATTGCTTTGAGTAAATTGAATTGTTGAATTGTTTTTATTTGTGCGCCATTTTTAACATTGAGTGAGCGAGGGTATGAAGCTTTATGATCGGGACAACCTACTTTACATTGTGCTGAGGTAGGTCGCTGAGAAATGTTCCTTGGTCAATTCTTTTTGGATTTCATATTTCGTGTAAAAAATTGATAAAAGATGTCAAAAGGTGATACATTTTGAAACGAATAAAACTGTATTGCTACAGCTTGTTTTAATGTTGTAACCGGGTTTAAGATTCGATAAAGTCGAAAATTATCAAATGAATCGAAAAAAAAATAGCGAGTAATTTTTTATGTTTTTAATCCTATAAGACCGTTGCTTACCCTGAAATTTGTCAATTTTGGGAAAATCAAATTATATATATATATATATTTTAGAGGGGGTTATATTTACAATAAAATTATAATACTAAAATGGGTCATTACTTTTCGTCCGTCATACCAAAGTATAGTTTTGAAGTATTCGGTTACTTCCTTTGTGAAGGTTATTATCTAGACTTCTTCATTATTTTAATGTGACACTAAAAGTAAAGCTGTGTAGGTCTACGTCGTATATATGACCATGTGTCACATTTCTGCCTTTGTAGGGTATTGAATATTAAATCCCCATAGAGAAGCTTGATAATCAATACAGATAGGTGGTAGTAAGTAATAATATCGACTCAGTTATTAATATATGAGGTTATGTGTACATTTTTTGTATTTTTTATTTTATTGGATGAAATATTATGAATCATTATTTTTTATTTGCATGACTGTTTTTTTACCTTTTGTCTTTATTTGTTTTCTTTTATTGCAATTTTCACTCAGACTGATTACCCTTCGGCGGTAAGCCAACTGCGTCAATTGGAAAATAAAGAATAAGCCTTAGATGGGATTTGGACCCACACCCTTTAAGGAGGTAGGCCAGTTCGCACCTGCCTGCTCGACATATTGAGCTACCAAGATTCAACAAAAAGGCTGAAGTCCAAATGACACCCTTTAAACATCTTCCAGTTGATATTCTCATTGCAAAACTCCTTATGAGTTGATTTTAATTTTGTGTGTTAACAATGATGACAAGCTCAGTCTTCTCAAGAATGAAAAGTCAGAGAGAGAAAGAGAAACTGGAAAGCTATAGATGCTAGACCCAATTATCTGATGTCACTAAACAGTTTCTTCTAATTAGAATTTATTACTTATGCTTTCAATTTTTTTCATCTTTTCTATGATTCTTTCTCTTCCTTCTCAGCCCTAACCATCCATAAAATAAAAATTCACAACAAAATCAGTATCATGATTGTATGTAGCACAGTTGAATTTTATTGCTCATTCTTTTACAATGTTTCAGGCATGTACCCTACCTACTTCGGGTGGTCTTTGTTCTGTCAGCTAAAGGAAAGAATTGGCCATATTCCATGTGATTAAAACCCCTCGTCTACCAAAATTCAGCATCTTATTTCCATACCCCAAATAATTTTAAAAAAGCATTAGGGATCTGTGTTCATCCCGATGGCGTAAAAGATCTTTTTCTTAAATCAATTGATATATTTTTGAAACCAAGCACTTTGATACAAATTTTTTCAAATGCACTTTTCATTCTGATTTCGGCAATTCTTTGTTTTGTGAACGCAAAGATTTTAACCATTGTCGAAATTGACTATGGATTTACAAAAAAACAAAACCTCTATTGTTACATGGACTAATTTTCAAAGCAACAACGATATATGTGTATTAATTTTTTTTTTTTTTTTTCATGAATCTTTTCCAAACTCGCTCACTTGATGTTAAAAATGGCCGATTTGCACAGCTTTAGTTATGTCACTTCGTTTTTGCCCTTTGTGCAACGTCAGACTAAATAAAAATCTAATCAGACTTGTCAACCATGTTGATAGGTCTGGTTAGCTTCTTGCTATTGGGGTGGTAGAAGCAGTCTGTTGTGCTGACAACGATTTTGAAAATCACCAGACAGCTATTAATAGTTTATATCCGGTCTTAGTCTTGTCGACTGATCAATTTATGAAAACGTGATCACATGGTTTGATATTATTCCCCACACCCCTTTCAGATCAGGGGTTTATAGAAGTGGTCTATGCCAGAAGTTCTAAAACCAGGGTGAATGTCCCCCCCCCCCCCGGTGAATTCCCTTGCCACCTGGGGTGAATTTTAGGGTTCTAAAAAAGGAATAGGTACTACAGATAGACGAATTCGGACTGTTGTTCTGTGTTTAAACTGCAATTCTGGAATGTACCTTTTGAGTAAGAATCTTAGAAAGGAAGGAATGATATTTTTAAATATGGTGAAAAGGGTGT
The DNA here is from genome assembly GCA_963457665.1 of Thysanoteuthis rhombus. NCBI lineage: Eukaryota > Metazoa > Mollusca > Cephalopoda > Oegopsida > Thysanoteuthidae > Thysanoteuthis > Thysanoteuthis major. Next base: position 17,282,038 of record OY735240.1, on the reverse strand, counting down.
ATGGACAAAAATTCTCCCCCAAGGGGGAATTTTTGTATTTCAGGGGGATGGGGAATTGGGACCACAGATTGGCTGATTCAGGCTGTTGGAACATAGATCTTTTAACACTGTTAGTATTATTTAATTATTTTTCTTTTTAAAAAATAATCCAAGTGAATGTATATGTACTAATGAAGAAAAAAAACCCAATGCTATAGTTAATCATTTGCAATGTATTTTTGCTATGTATATAATAACCTTAATCTGTTAGAATGCTTGCATTAATTCCTGATCATGGACAATCTCTTTCCCCCTGATTTTTAATGCATTTGTATAGTAGAGAGGTTCTCAACTAGTTGGAGAATTATCCCCCTATAGGGAAATTTAGCGTTTCAGAAGATGGGAAATTAGGACCACATATTGGCAGAATTAGACTGTTAGAATATAGATCTTTTCACACTGTTAATATAGTTGTGTTACTGTTTGTTTTAAAAAAACACTCCTAGTAAATATATATTTACTAATTGAGAAAAAAAAAAGAATTTCAATATTAAATGCATTCTTATTCAGACATACTGTCAAAAAATGACAGCTATATTCAAATAATTCTGTAATTTTATTGTACTTGAGAATATCAAACATTATGTAGTATTTTCTTGTTTTTGTTTAACCAGAATTAACCCAGATATTTTTTACACATTTGCAAGAAAAAAAAGAATGAAGACTACTTTATGATTAGCATTTAATAGTTATCTCTCTCAACAAATGTTACTGAAAAAAAATATTAACATACACGTGTCATATCATATAAGTAGATTGTTCGGAATGCACTTTTCAAGTCGACCAATCTTGGAAGGGGGAATGACATTTTGAAATAAAGTGAAAAGAGTGCCTGGGCCGAAGAAGGTTGAGAGCCACTGGTCTAGACTGAGACTTTGCCCCCTCCCGAGTCGCTTGCTTTTCTCTGATTCTATAAAAAGCTTGAGGAAACTATAAAAAAAGGACTCAATTCACTATGTGAGACTAAGTTAATGATACTAATCTGACAATTATCTTAAAAGGACAATGATAGTTTATCCACGAAAATAATATGGAATTTGCTTTGTGAATCGTTTTAATACGAACCTCTTCATTCAACTTCTGTCCAAAGTGAAGTTCAAGTTAGTTTAGTGGGAAATAAAAAGAGATAGTCTTAGTAAGAAAAAAAAAAAACCTTTTTAAATTTAGCTCAACCAACAACGTGTGAAGAGGTATGTGTATTCACTAGAGTCTGTCCTCAAAATATCTCCGAGAGTTTTCAGAAAATTTCGATGACAAAATTGTTGAAAAAAATCAAACAAAATCTTTACAAGTGGGCCATAGGGTAGTGAAGAAGAGATAGAATATTGGGATGGATCCAGGTATTTGTTTTCAGTTGAAAAATGTTTTATTTTTCTGCTGGAAGAGAAGTTAAAAAATGCACTGTTGATAAAGAGGCTAAATTTAAATTTTGAGGCTTGTAACTCAATATCTATACATTTGGAGTTCTCTCCCCTGTTTTTCAATGTTATATTTTCATTTAGTTTTTGATTATGGTGTTGGCAGGGGTGTGCGGTCTCTGAGTGCTTCCTCATCTATTGTTTTTTTTAATTATGTAATTAAGTAATGTTGATTTTAATTAATCACTGAGAAGTTCAATCTCAAAATTCATTGTACAACGCAGTATTTTGATTTTTGTAAAATGTGTATTTATATCATTGGATCATCATGATTTTAAAATCATTTTAAACAGTCTTGGTATTATCAAACAAGGTTTTACATGAACCTTTTAGTGAATTGACGTGGGGGTTTTAAGAATCTTTAAATCTATCTTTTCTATCTGTAGCTGTTCAAACCAGCTTCCTTTTTAGAAATTAGAAGAAATTGAATGTTTAGTTCCAGGGGGCCTTCCCCCAGGCTGCATCTCCCCACTGCACTTGAAGGGTCAATCCCTGAATCCTGAGGTATCCTAAAGTGAAGTATCTGGGGAACTAGACAATTTCTGGCAACAATCACTTGAATATGTGAGGGTATCCAACTAAATTCGATCTTTTGTCACTTTTCTTCCCCAATAGAGAGACAAATAAATCCCAATATACTATATTGTACTTGTAAAATACCTGATCTTACTAGATAGACTGCTTAAAAATTCTAGTAATTGTATGGCAGAGGCACAGCGGAGGAGGGGATCCATCTGATCCTACCCCCAGGCCCTATATTGGTGGGGAGAGTCCCGAAGGCTTTAAAAATGATAGTTCACCTACTGCATTTCTACTGATAAATCTAAAATGTTTGAGGGAGCCCCTTAAAGAGCCAAGAGACCTGCCCCCTGCCGGCCCCCAAACCTCTTTTGGATGGTATTAGTAGAATTAGTAAGCTACAAATGACATAACAAGTAGTGCTTCTTGAGGTGAGTATTGATTTTATTATGAAAATTTGTAAACATGCCACTCTGAGTGTGTTTATTTTAACAGTTATCTTTCTTTCTGTCGAATAATATTTGATTATAATCTTGGTTTACATGTTAAGAGAAACGGGGTGTACTCGAGATATGAAGTTTCTTGGGGGAAAAAAAAAAAAAAAAAAAAAAAAATTCCCCACCCATAGAGAGAGAGACAGATTGACACAGAAGTAGTAGCACTGTCTGGGTGAAGTAATTACATCATCACAACACATGCTCGAATGACGTGAACTGCTATCAGGGAGAGATGACATATGTGGGTAGGTACATGTAGGTCAGCAGTTCTCAAAGTGTGATCCGCGACCGCTAGTGATCTGCGAGACCCATGAAAAAGGTCTGCGAAAGAAAAAAAAATTTATTTTGAAATAAATGTTTCTGAAAAATCTGCGATTTTTCCCTTTTTTTGTTTGTTTTTACTGTAATCGCCTAATCAACATAAAAACTCTCTAGGGGGTCCGCACATATTTTTCAAGAATATTAAATGGTCTATGGGGGGAAAAAAGTTTGAGTACCTCTGATGTACGCGTCAGGAGATTCGGTTACTGATCTCTCTATCGGTGCTCCTGAGGAAACCAATAAAAAAAAAATCTTCATCGGGATGTGAAAGGTTTATATAGTTATTGCGTAATTTTGTTCGACTATCATTGTGTTTAGATACTACCATACCTTGATTAGTGCTGGCTTTGATGTAGTACAGTTAAGGTATTACTGTATTAGCAAATGAAACTATTGTATATTTCTGTGGATAAGGCGACCTTCAGACTCCCGATTTCAATCTAAATCTAATGGTTTTAGCTCACTGTTCATTCACTGTTTTTGTGTCTGGCCTGTAGGACGACCCCATTTTGATGGTGGGGGGCATTTTTAGGATGCTCCAAGTGTTGGCTTATTTACTTAAGTTATGGTAAGAATCAGTTGAAAATAAGTTGAATTATAGTTAGACTTTAAACTGTGAGGACAAATTTTAGAACAGATTAACAGTACTATTCAAGGTGTTGCTGCACTTGTCTTTTTTCTTTCTTTTTTTTTTTTTTCGGTATTAAAAGTGCTTCTGCGAAACTAAAATCGTCCACCAAATGTAAACTGATGCTTCCTAAGCAATTAGATGATCTAGGCAATGCTTTTAGTTTCTCATGGGCTTGGGCAAAATGCCATTTAAATAGACATTATTTCAGCTTTTGGGAGTTCAAAGTAATATCTAAAAGTGTGTATGTTTGTGTGTCTCTCCTGTGTACAGGTTTACTATTAATAAAATATCAATAAGTCTAAAACCTGATGGTGAGAAAAAACATTTATTTTGCATAATAAAAAACTATTTTCAACATAATCTCCTTCCTTGTCAATGCTCTCTATTCAGTTATGAATATCAATCATAGAGATAGAACATTATACAGAGAAAATTTCAGCTAGAAATTCAATTAACAATATGTCAGGCTACTGACTTATTGATCCACCCCCATATATTTCACAAGAGATGTGTGGACTGTTTGGTGAGACCTGGGAAACACTGGGCAACTTGATAAATGAATGAGCATATCTTAATATTGTGCATATTATTAATATATCCTCATGCATCTCCAGTAATGTCCCTTGTGCTTCTTCGACTCGGTTATGATTTATAAAAATCTCTCGCGTAATTTGTCTAGACAGGAAGAATTCTTATCAGCGCCAACGTCTCTACAAAGACATGAATATCAACTTACTGGATTTAACATTCAAGATGCTATTCTACAAGGCATAAGACAGTTTTCTCGAAGAAGGGAAAAAAATTGATAGGAAATAAGTTCCTATATTTCCAAGTGGAGTGATTTCAAGTGATGTGGGAAATGTTCAGTGAGACATGGGAAATTAGACCAACAAACAAGCACATTCTAATATCGTGTATGCTATCAGTGTATATTTATGTCTCCAGCAATGTCCCTTGTGCTCAAAAAGCCCTTGTAGTTTGTCTACACAAGAGAATTTTTATGTGCCGATATTTCTGTAAAGATAGGAATATCAACTTACTGAATGTAACATACAAGGTGCTACCCTGAAGTGCTATTTGGGGCCATTATAACCGCATAAAGATTGTGCCAGCAATCATTTTAAAATATATGATGTCATTGTTGAGCCTCAACAAGAATGAATTAGTGCTGTGTATCTCAGCTGGTAAGCTACTTCCTAGTATTTGTGAAATATTACTATGTACTGATGTATATCACTTATATGATGAAATTCTTTTTTTTATTATTGGAGGTGCAATCAGTGTTGTTGGTAACAGCGTGGACAATGGGTTAACAACCTGAATTTTTGTCATGTTCACTTCATACTAATGCCCTTGGGAAAGGCATGAATCTACCTCCACCACCAGCTATAGTTAAAACAGCAGGGCAGATTGGGCTCTCTAACTTTGGGAAGGCATCCAGTTTAGGAGGACAACTCCCATTCCAGACCAGGAAGTGGGATCCTCTTGACGTAGTCTGACATCCTGCCGCCGAACTGATCCCAGATGTATCGGTCTCTGCTTCCCTCTAATTCTGACGGATTCTGACGACTGGTCGTCTCGGGATCTCCATATGCTTTGCCCAGTATACGCCCCTGGGGGTATATTCCATTGTCTGTAGAGAGAGAACAGAGGCCATTCAATTGTATATTCTTGTACACCAGGCACATTGACCAAAATGTAAAGTATACAATTACTCCAGAGACTGTCTAGGATGATGTCTTTTATCATGTATTAGGGAAATTTACTAAATTTATTACGAAAAATATCTGAAAAAAATAAATGCCATAACGAATCTGCTCTTAATGGGGTAGTGCTAAATGGCGTATTACTGTAATGTCTCTTGTGTATGTTAATTTGTCTAGACTAGAAGAATTCTTATCAGCACCAATATTTCTGATATTTCAGCAGAGACAGGAATATCAGCTTACTAGATTTAACGTAGGAGGCACTGCGCAAAAGTTTGGGGAACTTGGGGCGTGAATCGGCTTCCTGGAAGAGAAAAACGATCTATAGAAAATGGGGTTCTTTTATTTATCACTGTTGAGTTGGAGATATATATATGTGTGTGTTTATCCTGTGTCTTTCTGCCCGTCTGTCTATTCATACAATGTCTCCAAAGATTCTGGATGAATTCCAACAAAATTTTGTGGTTGTTCATGAGTAAAAAAAGAATTGATTGAATTTTGGGGCGGATCCAAGAATTGTATTTTTGAACTATTTAATGTATGGCTTCGGAAGAGGTATGCATTCTCTCACTTATGAAATGTGGTAATAGTACATATCCTCCTCCCCATGAGAGCAGAATGTGACGCAATCATGTTCGGTGTAGGGAATCTCCTGTGTACGTGTGGTTAGACAAAAATTTTCCAGTCCCCTCTGTATTTGCTTTTTGGCACGCCTCAGGCATCAGGGATTTATCCTGACCTTCTCCCTCTTGGTGCAGTCAGGAGATGTACCCGTAGGGGTGGGTCCCCAGGAACTTGACATTATACATTTTGTATAGTCCTGTGCTGAACATTGAGTAATTTGACAGATGAAAAGAATGATCGATCTGTTCACGTTCCCCAAACTTTTGGGTAGCACATAGTGGAAAGGAACGGAGTCCCTCTTTCAAATAAGATGAATGTTTAAAAAAATGATGCAGTGTTTTGGTATGTTGGTAAAAGAGCCTGATTTTTTTCCCTCCTGAGCCAATGAAGTAAGAAGAGATTTATGTACCCACTTGTGTTAGTCTGTCCATGCAATATCTCTGAGAGTTCTCAAGGAATTTTGGTGAAATTTTGTTGAAGGACAGGCCATGGAACAATTGATTAAATTTTGTTGGGGTAGATCCAGGAATTTTATTCCTAGTGAGAAAATTTTTTTCATAGTGTATAGGATTTTATAAGCAAGTGGTAGTTATTGCTGAAGAAGTGAAGAAACACAGAACTGCTTGCTCTTTGAGAAAACTTGAATTTTAACCAATTTCAGAGATCTTTTGAGGCCTTATGGCATAAGTGTATACTGGGCAATTTTTCTTATCACTGAATTGTTTAAATACAGAATTTCAGTTCTACAGGGTGAAAATTTTTTATCTAAAATGCCATGGACCAGAAGAGATGTGGATTTCAGAATTTTGGCCGTAACATAATGAGATGTATTGGGTAGGGGGGGGGATTGTAATGTTAGGGGAGTAATCTTGGGTTTTTTAATGTAGGTTTATCTCCCTTTAATTAGATCTCTAATTTAACATTTTTTTTTTTTCAAAAGTGGGAAAAAAAAGAAGGTTTTTTAATTAATTTAAAAGCTGTTTAATTTCAGTTTTATTGCTTACCAGACTTTTTTTGTGTTCAGACACAACTAGTGTTGGCTTTTAAAAAGTTTTGGATTTTCGGACATTTTTAAAAAAAAAAAGTTTTGGTTAAGGTGTACTCAACCTATATTTTGGTTGTGAGAATCCCTCTCTTACAAAGTAAGGGAACACTAATTCCATGTGTTATTGCTACATTTTACGGCTTGCTTTTAGTGACATTGGCGCTGGCCGATTTATGCACTCTCTGAATGCTTTCCAGTTTAAATAACACAAATGCTGCAAAATAAATGAAAAAGAAACCGGATTTCTCCAAATTTATTAAATGTCGTCATAGTCGCTTAAAAGTGTTCTTTCGAAGCAAATGCCTGTTGCTAATCAGTAGCATTCCCGCAAAGAAAAGAAACAAAAAGTCTATGTCAATTGTTGCAAGTTGCTGTGATTCAATCTAATTGACTCCTAGCTTATTGTAAATGAACACTTAACAGTAAGTTAAAATAATTGAAAAGCAATGTAGTCTGATTGGTATTTTAATTAAAAAAGACTGTTAACTACTCTTTAAAAAATGAAGCATAATGAATTTGCATCAGTTCAATACCTCAGCTTCTGTCATCACTAACAGTGGATATACGGAGATGTGCAAGAAATAAATAGACACCAACTGTTCTGCTTTATTCAGGAACCTCTGGTACAAAATGAAATTTTCAGCATATGTTTTGGATTTGACGATTGAAAGACTCCTGCATCTACAGTACAAAATGAAGTTTTAAGCAAATATATAAGGTTTAACTATTAGAAAATTCATACATTTACGGTAGAAAATGGATTTTTTAAAGTAAATATATCAAGTTCAACTATTGAAAAATCATGCTCTGCTGACTTTCCTCCAGCCGTTTTAAGAGTAACAACTTGTCTTGGTATAGAATTAGTAGGTACTGAAATTGCAGTTTGAGGTATCTGAGACTATCAGCAAATCTGAATGTGTTTCTGGTTCTTAGACTCTTATGCAAGATCTTATCTAATATATTACCTGTTTAATGAGATTGATGACGGAGGACTGACTAGGCCAAGGAATTCATTAGATCCAGTATTTGAAAATTGAGCAAATCTTGATATGATAGAAAAAAAAGATGCCTTGCCAAAAAGCTAACTCATTCCTATTTTTAATGTTCGTCATCAGTCTTTGTTGTTCGGCATAAACCTTCCCCAGTATCCACCACATTTCTGTATCATGGGCGTCGCAGAGTGCTTGGTAATCCACTGCATCATTGACTGACTTGTTTACGCCCTACTACTGGACCCAGGCTCACAGGGATGAAAGCATATGGCTGACTACATGCACAATTCTGCGATCTCTCCCCCTCTGACTTCAGACCCTGCAGTGCACTGCAGCTATTTCACCACTCGACTGATGCCACGGTCATCTTTGACCACAAAGGATGACCATGTTGATAATAATGATCCTTCTAGAATCTGAGTGATGAAACAAATGTGTTAGTGGCTGTGACTAGGATTTGAACTTGTATCTGCTGATTCCATGTGAGTTTCTTCACAATTAGTGCCTTCTCCTGTCTTTATTATTTTAGAACAGGGAATATGTTTTGGGCTCCTGTTCACTTGGCTGAAGAACATTTCACTGATGTCCATTCAGCTGAATAGACAAATGGCCAAAAAGAGAAAATTGTTTGTTCCTTTACTTGGTATCAGATAAGCTGAAAATCCGCCTCACGGGCAGGGTTTTTAACTAGCTCCTGCAAAAAACCTAAATCAGACTTTTAACCCCAATAAGAAATCATGAATTTGAACTACCAGATTTATTTACAAAATCCTACAAACATTTGGTGAATTATAGTTGGAATTCCAATATTTTTTGACGGTATGGATGAATTAGTTTAAAAATAAAAACTGGACTTTATCTCTGCAATGACTTTGCGGAATGATACATTCGAAATGAACAAATAACTCAAAAGGCATCCATTTGATTAACAGTGATATCACGTTTGACCATTTCTTTAAATAGAGTCGATTTAATTAAGATAATCAGAGAGGTACCGACATGAATTTTGGGTGGAGTTCGCAGTGGCTATGTTTTGATGATATGTACTTATGTACATTCTTACATCATTATCTAGGCAAGGTTAGCTTGCATTGCCCAGGTTAAAATAACTTCAGAGATCATTCTTAACATTTTTTGGGCTATCTAATTTTGTCTAATGCATATTTAACACGGCATTTGACTACGGGATCAGAATCAAAGGACAATTGGGGTGATAAATTATTTGCAGAATATGTGTAAAATCAACGATCTATATTTCAGGCAAAAACTAATTTTATACCAAGCCACGAAGCCTATTTTCCTTATGGTCAGTCTAGTAATTAGGCTGGAATACTAGCGTTGATTAAAGAGGAAATAATTTTAATGATAGGTTACAGCTCTGAGTACTTGAATGGTATATTCATCTTTACTCTCCTAACCTGTTGATCAATTTGTCTGGGGATGAGGGCATAAGAAGACTTCCCTTTTGTCTCAATCGACGGTGGAATGGCACTGAAGTAACCTCTTCAGGGTACAAGTTTGAGTCGAGCACATGAAGATCCTGGAATGTCCAATCAACGAAATCCCTTTTGCAGCCTCTTCGATGTAATCCAAAGGGTAGCGGTGCATGATGTGTTAGACATCAGCTTGGCTGCAGAAGCTGCCAGAAAGACGTCTAAATTGTCCATTTCCTAGACTGGTTGCCTTTTCCCCTGGCTAGAGAACCTAGTATACCCTACTATTTTACCCATAGTTGGGGAGAGAAGAAATAGATTCCTGCCCAGACCAGAACAGAGGCGAGGCCAATTGGTATGAGCCAACAATTTTGAGGGGGGCCTACTCACCCTGGTAAAAGGAAAAGGGGCACCCTTTGGTAAAAAATTCATAACAAACATGAGCATGAAAGTACTTATTGTATTCACTGCTTTTTACTGTACTCTTATGTATGTTTTGAAGGAAATTGCTTGCCTTTAACTTTTTTTGTCGTTCTTTTATTCTGTTCAGTTACATCAAGTTCACTACGGGTGTATATATATATATATATATATATATATATATATATATATATATATATATATATGATAATAATTAATGCTCCTCTACCAATGCATTCTCCGGATAGTCACTTATGGAGCTGAAACATGGAACCTAACCAAGAGACGGACCTGCAAACTGAGAAGCATGCAACATGCACATGAATCATGCTCAACCTTCCATGGGGAGATCACAAGACAGCACAGTATATCAGGAAGGAAATGGGAGTCTGAGACATCATAGAATTTATTAGAAAACTTAAATGGCAATGGGCAGGCCATGTTGCAAGAACAACAGACAACCAATGGACATCATGACTCACAACATGGATCCCAAGAGATCACATGCCAAACTGAGGCTGGCAGAATACAAGATGAAGAGATGAACTAGACAAATTCAGAAAAGACTGGCTCTGCAACACCCATGATAGAGAAATGTGGTATATCCTGGGAAAGGTCTATGTCCAACGATGGACGTTAAAAGACTGATTATGATAAAAAAATTCTAATGGGTAGTTTAGAGTAGTGCCTACATTTTTCATCTGACCTCGCTCTATTACATGAGCCAGTTCATGCCTTTCCCAAAGGCTTTGGTTGAAAGTGAACATAAACATCCTCGCCTAAAGTTTGAACTTGGCTTGCAAATTCTATATTGTCTGTGTGTATCGGTAACTCACAATGCCATTTGTGCTCTCACCTTCTTGATGATGAAGGCCTAGCCTAAGTAATTAAATTGGGGGCGAGCACTGTCCAGGAGGCCAGCAAATATGAATGGAATTCCCTTGGCTGATTTGTTTGGAAGATGTGCTTAGTGTGAGATATGGCAGGTGCCTCTTGTCTGGATTGTAAACAACAAAGCTTGGGGTGGGTGCGTGAAGGAGCATTTATAGAAACAGAAAGGGAGACCCCGACAGGGGGATGGGTAATAGACAAGTGGTTGTTTGCTCAGCACTTCGTTATCCTCCTTATTTAAAGTCCGAGAGGGGGGGGGTGCATAGTTGATTAGTATGTGTGGCTTAGAATCTTGACAGATAGATGATTAACAAAGAAAAATATTTCTCATCAGATTAAGTGGCTGATTCCCCATCCTCCCTAAAGCCCACCCCACCCCATCCCCTCCTCATTACCCTAACCATTAGAAAGATTCTATTTTAGAACTTGGGCCTTTCTTAATTTTAATTATTACTGCCCTTGTCCTTTAATAGTTGTTACATTGGCATATACATTTTGTACTCTAAAAGTGACAATCATTATGGGACAGAGGTGGTGCTATAAACAAATTCTGGTTATTTTTCTGAGGGATGTGATCCACCTTATATTAACCTTTCCCCTGCAGCATTCTCTATGGTGTGTATCTCCCCAAGTGTCATATTGAAAGGGTAAAATCTGGGCATGGTCAATACAAGGCCTTATTTGTTTTGAGATTTCTTAACATTTCTACTGAAATAAAAATAAATATGATTTGATGAAAAATGAATTTTTTTTTTTTAATGCTAAAAAATACCTGAAATCTTTTGACTGTCTCATGGCCAAATCAAAGCTTCAAAAATAAGAAGATCCCATTAATCTTAAGAAGAAAGGTGTATAACCAATGCATCCTCCTAATAGTCACTTATGGAGCTGAAACGTGGAACCTAACCAAGAGACAGATTTGCAAATTGAGAACCATGCAATGTGCACATGAAAGAATTATGCTGGGCTTCATATGGAGAGACCACAAGACAGCACAGTACATCAGAGAAAAGACAAGAGTTAGGGATATCATAGAATCCATTAAAAATCTCAAATGGCGGTTGGCTGGCCATGTTGTAAGAATGGTGGACAACCGATGGACATTGCGACTCACGACATGGATCCCCTGAGATCCCATGTGCAACCGAGGCCAACAGAATATTAGATGGAGTGATGAGCTAGACAAGTTTAGGAAGTACTGGCTCCGCGACACCCATGATAGAGAAGTGTGGCAAATCCTGGGGAAAGTCTATGTCCAACAATGGACGTTAAAGACTGATGATGATGATATGCAAAGCTGTAGCCATCATAAGGGCTCTAGCTAGCTAGGATTTTGTGTCTCCTTTTATGAACAAAACCAACAAAACCTATAATTTCTTATACACTGACTTACTCGGACTGTTGATGGTTGCAACGTTTCAGCTGTTACACCCTCCAGCCTTTTTCAGGTGTCAGTTGCATCTGGTGATCTTCTTGGAATTTCTTCTGCGATTACTTGACAACTGACCATGGTACGAAGTTGACCTTCCCCAGATTAGATATAAAGTATCTAAATTGGCAATACTGAAAAGTAACTAAAGTATTTGAAGCCATAGTTTCGTATGATGGACCGAAAATTATATTACATACAATTGTCTGGCTGCTTCACATACTATGAAGTGCAGGCACTTAATGATAATTCCTTATTTTGGGAATTCAAAACAAACCTTATAATTTCTGTTGATTGTAGGGCTGGCTAATATCCTATGTTTGCGAGAACCAGTGTACTATCCAAATTATGATTTTTGGAGAGCTATCTGAGAAATAGTTCTTTATTTATTCATGAAGACTTTTTGTGGAGCATAGGGCTGCAACCGCTCTGCTACAGTGTCAGTAGCAAGAAGGTTTTTACAGGTTGGAGTTTCAGACCCTATGCCAAACCCTCTTCTATCAGGTTTTGCCAAGCTGTTGACCTTTTTCTGTCAGATAAGGTTCTTTTGGATGGGCTGCTTCATAGGGGTTAAAGGCCCCTAACTGCCCTGCTATTCACCTATAGCTGGAGGCAGTGATGTGCACAGACACTCAGAAGGGCAGGGGTTCAGTTGAAAAAAGGGCAACCCCCTAACATTTTTGTAGAATGAAATCCGCAATGCTATAAAGGTTATATATAGAGGCATACACTCATGAAAAATGTTTAAATTGTAAGCGGTGAATTTTCTCAAATTCCATTAAATTCAATGCATTATTTTTGTCTTCTATTGAAATATTTTTTTGAATTTTGACTAAAAGGGCACTTTTTATATGAAGGAAAAAGGCAGGGGCTCAAGCCCCCCAGGCCCCCAACTTATGCATTTTATGGCTGGAATAAGCAGTGGATAATGCAAAAACTCTGTGTTTTCAATGCACCTCCGCCTGAGAAAATGAGAAGTTATTCATTTGCGGAAATCTCGGTCCGCACAATTCAATGAAATATGTTCAAAAAAAAAAACTGGCTACATTTTTAACAATTTAAATTCTGCCATCTATTGACCGAAGCAAATTAGTTTAATGGATCTAACGTAAAAACCATTGCATGTAGTTGTTAAATTCTCTTCTCAAGAGATTGCATGAATGGTCAATTCAGATCGAGACTTGACAAACTGACCTCTTTCTGATTAGCCAGCCAGAAATGTGTTGTCATGGTATAGACGGTATCACTAAGTGGTCAAGGCTTTATGGCAACTATTTTTGTATTAATGAAGTTGGCGCTCATCTAAGAGACATTATCATGTATTAACTGGACTACAGATTTATTCCTTTTATTGTATTGTTCATTTTCATGGCAGGCTCTCTCTCTCAATCTATCTCACCCTCTCATTATCTCTTTCTCTTTTTGTTTCTAGAGCTCTTATGGAGAGAGGATCCGTTCTCAAGTGCTTTTTGAATTATTCAATACATTTTGCTTTACAGCCGTACCTTGAATAGTGCGGTCAAGGTTAAGTTATTGCTGTATAAATCGATATAACTGTAGTATAAGCTGAAAAAAAAGCACATTAAATTATAATGAGACTTGTATGGTTTCAAACTGTATGGAAAATTATGGAATGAATCAGCCTTACTAATCAAGGTATGGCTCTATCTTATTATTAACTTATTTGATTAACTGTGTGATCCCACCCCCCTGTTCATTTCTCTCTCTGTAACAAAGGAATATTCCATTTTAAAGTGAGAATTTTCCTGATTAAAGTATTCCCTACACACCCTTTGAAAAAATGGACTCTAGCACTTCTTTTGACTAAAACCTCAGATGAAATTGCTTGATTGTGATCATCTATTTGAACTATCAACAGGGATTCAAATAAGGAACCATTTAGTCTTAAAGTGAGAGAATGTGAAGAAACTGCGTGAACTCAACTGAAATATAGGTAGATATTTTTATAGATGACATTATGACCTTCGGAATATGAATGTATGTATGTAATATATATATATATGTATGTGTTTGTGTGTGTTTCTAAGAGAAATAGTTTTTTAGAAATTTGAATATATCCATGAATTTTTCCTTGGATAATATAACAAGCCCTTGTCACTCTTTTATGTATTTATTGGTTTCTGTCATGGCTAAAGGAGGCAGAAATAGAGGAAAGGGGTAAAGCTAGGCTCTGCCGTGTTTGTGTGTTGATGTCTACTCTCTAACTATAATTGCATTCGCTGCTGATTACTCAGTAGTAGCACGGAAAATAATTCCACAAAATATAGGCATCTCTGATTTTTCACTGGTAAAATTGATGTTTTTCTTTTATTTGAAAAGAAAATTATTTTACTCAATTCTGTTGCCTTATTATTTTAGAATTATTGAATTTTATGAAGTATTGTCGAGTTGTAGGAAATCGAATGAAAAATGAATTTTATTGTTTTCAAAAAATATGCTTGTCCTAAAATATATTTTTGTATGATTTATCCATACTTTATTATTCCTGTCATTTTTTATGGTTATTACACTTGTTGATATATAAACTGAAGCGTTCTTGTCAATAATGATATCAAAATAAAAGCCGAAAAGTTTTGATTATTCTACTCTCTCCTTCCGTTTTTCCTGAAAGAGAGAAACATGTTTATATAAACAAAATGCCACTTACATAAGATTTTTCCATTACAGTACCATTTGTTGTGAGTGTTGAACAGTAACTACTTCCATCTGCCAAATTAGTGTTTATAATTTTTGCTATATATATATATATATATATATATATATATATAGTGACAAAAAAATTTGAAAAGTTCTTTCAATGATGTGTTCAGTATTTAAAGCTTTCTTGACTTATATATATATATATGTTTTGCATTTTCTTGAGTGTCAAAACACTAACAACTTCCACCTGTAAAACTTGTGCTTATAATATATATATATATATATATATATATATATATATATATATATATATATATATATATATATATATATATATATGCATTATTTTCATTTTTCAAGAGGAATCTGATATTTTGTAAACAAGTTAATGAGTCTGATCCCCTGTATCCCTCTCACCCCCAAGGATTTTGTTTTTTTAATGATGGAAAGCAAAATAAAACAAATATTTTATTTTGTCTGTTTGCCTAAAATTTTCCCAGAATTTTTCTTTTTTTTCACTTACTCTTGGCCTTGGCTTACCAGAAGCTGACATTGGTATGAAATTTGAGATCAGCGTGAAGGCTAACTTTGCTTTTCTTGTGTGCGTGCGCATGTATTTACCTTTTTTTTTTTTAATGTTCTTATACTGCTTCATTTCTCAAGAAAGTAATTCCAACTCAGGCCTGGCCCGAGGTACTAGGAACACTGACTGTTGCCCAGTGCGCCTGTCACGTTTTGGTGTACAATCGAAATAGAAAAGGAAAAATGCATGTTAAACTACGAAAATAGTCTTAATAAGAAAGTTCCATGATGTGAAGTCAGATATATGTACATGAACGATATGAGAAAACGATAAGTATACGTTAAGCCAAGCCCAGTTGTAATGTGGTCGTTGTGGATTTTTCTTTATGTAGACTTACCCATGTTTTCTCGTACCATTCTTCGGCAGAAACTCTGAAGAATTTTAAAATTTCATATGGTTTGGTTGTTAGTTCTATTCACCTTGTCTATGACAAATGATACATTAACCGTTTAAAGACGGGAGATCATCTCAAATAAGTTTTTATGTAATGTAACTCAATTCATAATCACAAAAATATGTGTGTGTGATTGATATATTTTATATTACCATATAGTAAATCGAACAGCCGACTACGTAAATGATTAAAGAAAATGAGACTTGTGCTTTGGTGCAGCAGCGGCATCAGATTAGATTCAAATGATTTTTTTTTTTCAACTATAAGATGTCCACCATTGTCACAGGATCAGAAGAATCTTTAAGATAAAAAATAAAGTTTATCATAGACTTCATGTCTCTTGGGGTAGAATGGAAAGCAATCCAAATAGGTGCCTAAAAATTTCAGAGAAATAGATTTTCAACAAACTACGTGTGACATAAGCTATATATGAAAATCATAGCTGAAATGTAGGTGGTGTTTGATCAACACTGCTGGAGTGCCATGTTGATATAACTGTTTTGCTTTTAAAATCCCTGCAACAGTTACATGGTAGACAACTGATGATCCCAACCAGGGAACATTTACTCATAGTACCATAATAAGTAAGTACTTGCAAAACAGGGAAAAAAACTCTTGGAAAGAAAATTACATGAATTGCATTGACAGATATTGGGAAATAAATGACTGAAGTGACTCAAAAAAATCTTGAAAAAGTTCTTTGATGGCAGGTGTTTGAAGCTGTAAAAGTCTATCAATCTATCTATCAATCTATCTCTCTATCTATCAATCTATCTCTCTATCTATCAATCTATCTCTCTATCTATCAATCTATCTCTCTATCTATCAATCTATCTCTCTATCT
>OY735240.1:17053091-17263091 GCA_963457665.1 Thysanoteuthis rhombus | reverse complement strand
CACACTGTCTCTCTCTCTCACACACACACACTGTCTCTCTCTCTCACACACACACACTGTCTCTCTCTCTCTCTCTCTCTCATACTCACACACACTGTCTCTCTCTCTTACACTCACACACACTGTCTCTCTCTCTTACACTCACACACACACTGTTTCTCTCTTACACTCACACACACTCATATATATATATGATATTCACACACATACATTCTTTCATAAACAGACTCCCTTGTATTGATCCCTTATAAACATGTGCATACATATCTATAATGTCTCAGAATATATTTTCTTTAATTATTTATTCTATTCACTGTCTAAATTGAATGATATATTATCCGTGTAACAACAGGAGATCATTTCATATAAGTTTCTATATAATGCAATTTATTATTCATATAATATATATATATATATATATACACACACATATATATGTGTGTCTTTGGGAGAGAGAGGATGGGTTAAATGGAATCAATAATTATTTTTCATCTTTAGTAAATTTTTCCCCAATTATCTGGGAATAATTCATTCCTCTTTTCAGCTGAAAAGTCTAAAAGAACCCGAAATTGTGAAATCCTTTGAATCCTCTAGGGCAGCCTTCATCTGATCACATACTTATTTCTCCATCATATTCTCTTCTTCTAACCAATCTTGCTTGTCAAGCATGTATGTATATCATCAATTTCCAAGATATCCAATTACATCCTGGACCAGCTTTTAGCCCAAAATTTGAACCCCCTTGCATCTAATGAGGTCCTGTGCTTGGGTAATCTACTCTAGCTTTGTCAAAAACACAGATGTATGCCAAACACCACACTGCTTTACTGGGAACAGCAACGATTATAATTTTCTTCTGAATTCTCAGAGTCAGTGTTTTAACTTTTTTTTTTTACTGTACTTGAATTAAATATGTTGATAGATTAGAAATCACCATGAAATTTATTTCTCTGAAATTTCTTAAGTGTGCATTTTGATTGCTTTTCTCTCTACCGTAGAGACATAAAGTCTGTAATAAACTTTATCTCTAAGATTTTACAGGCCTTTGCTTTGAGAGAGTGGCCCCGCACGAATGTTTCTGATTCGGCACTGCAACTCCTAAAGCTGGCCTAGATTCATTGTGTGAGTATTGGTCTATTACAGCATTTCTCAACCTTTTTAGTCTGGAGGAACCAATTGTGCTAATAGTGGGATTGTGCTCCCAGAACTAGGCAGGCTCTGAATTTAACAAAAAAAAGTGCCGAATTGGCAAGACTGACAGTGACTATGATTCAAGTTTCAAATACCTTTTTATATATATATATATATATATATATATATATATTGTGTCATCCACTGACAGCTGTTTCGATGTATTACATCTCTTCAGTGTGGCTATAGACTTTCTATTATCCCATCCAGTACTGTGAGGCAGAATTGAAACCTTCTCTTCAGACCTCTAGGCCGATATCCTACCTCTGGACTATGGAACTGGACAGGCAGTAAGGCTGAATTTAAGCGTTATATTTAAATTACACAGAAATCCCTCATCCACCAGAGTGCTCAGCTCATATATATATATATATATATATATATATATATCAGATTTGCAAAATAATATACCATAAAGCAATGTCTAATATGTGAGGGATTTATTTCATAGAGTGTTTGATACATTCAACTTTATACCTCGAAAGTCAAGTTGTTTTAGAGTAGAGCTGGAAATATATAATAGGAAGTGGATTTGCTGCACAAACAAGTTCATGTTTCTGCCCTCTCTGGGCAACATCAGATTCGCCTGATGAGGCCCAGAGGAGGCGGAAACATAAACTTGTTTGTGTAGTGCATCCACTTCCTATTATATATAATATATATATAATCACATAGATACCACTCTTTCATTAATTACTGTATTAAAATGAAAACCTTACTTAAAGGCGATAATAAAAATCACCAAGTTTAAACATGCAGTTGTTTACAAAAGTTGGAAAGGCAATAGTAGTAGCTAGCGACAGACTTTTTTTCTCAAAACTAAACAATGTGTCGAAAAAAAAAACATCTGAAACTTTTGTGTTGTTCTATTGATGGAAAAACTTGTAGAAAATTTTCATCATCAAGAAATTATTTCACATTCAAAGATTATTACAATGAAATTCCTAATAATAATAAATCGGCTAGTTTATCAGATTTAAAAAATGATCACATGCACGTGAAATAGATATTTTTCTTTACTTCAACACAAGGCTATAATGAAAATATCTAACCATACATATCTGAATGTAAGTCTGTTCCTAGAATTCATTCATTTTTAATACAACCCTTTGTTTGGGTTAATCCCAGCTTCGTAGGATAATGTAACAAGAAATTACTGTATAATTGTACCACTTCAATTTGTAAACCTTGGGATCTTCTCATTAGTAATAATACTATACTAACTATATGTAAAAAACTGTGAAACTATATTCTTGCTATGTTATAATGACCCTGTATGGCACTGTTTTGTTTAGCACTGCATTTTTTAGAAAAGTATCTAACCAAGATATTACTGTAATTCTAAACTCCTCGAAGAACCAAGTCATGTTTTCTTGTGGTTCTTCCCAGCATTGATAACTCATTGGTATCTCTGGGAATGCTATAATTCTTGGAGCCCAAGAAATGTCTGGTTTTCTCTCCTACGATGAAGTTGGAACGGTGCCAAGAACTGCCATGTTGGATCTTGCTTAGGATTTTTATGGAATTCCTTAAAAACAAAAAAAGACCCCCACTAATTGGGCAAGGTTTTAAGGCATTGGCCAGCTGCACATATATCATATTTTCATTTACAAATGCACAGCATTCTAATTATACTTGTGTGTATGTGTGTATATATATGTATATGTGTGTATATATATATGTATATGTGTGTATATATGTGTATATATATATGTATATATGTGTATATATGTGTATATATATGTATATGTGTGTATATATGTGTATATATATGTATATGTATGTATATGTGTGTATATATGTATATGTGTGTATATATATGTATATATATATATATATATATATATTTATTTATATGTATATATGTGTGTGTGTGTGTATGTGTATATATATATATATATATATATATATATAATTTCTTGATGAAAATTTTCTACAATTTTTCTTATCAATAGAAATTTATACATATATATATATATATATGTGTGTGTGTTACAGTAATATTGTAAAATTAGTGATTTCTTGAAATCTCTGAAATATGGTCTGGTGTTGAACTTAGCTAAACCCAGTAAATATCAAGTATATTCTTATTCAGAATTTACATTGTACGTACAGCTTAGCTGTTCTGCCATTTCACCTATAGCTGTAGGGGAGAAGATGGATTCATGCCTTTATTTGTGCAAAGTGAACGTAAGCAGCCTTGGCGTGAGTTTGAACTTGTCTCGCTGATTCCGTTGTTTACTCTGTTGTCTATCAGGCCACAAGTTGTGGAATTTCGATTTTGCATTGTTTTTTTATTCTATTTCATTTTTTTTGTCACTTGACTGCAGCCATATTGAACAGCTTGCTGACAGTTTATTTCGGGTTACATGCCACAGTGAAACGTGGTATGCATGTCTGTTTACTTTGAGCACTACATATGAATTATTGGCTTAGAAAGTAATCACCTTGTCAAATGGTCAGCGTTGCATATAAAAGAGTATAGAGAAGCAGCTGCAATCATTTGTATTTGAGAGCAGACACTGGAATCTTGCAAATATGTGTGTGAGGGGTGGAGTTGGGGGTGAGGGCTGGGGGTAGGGCGAAAGAGCAGAGTATGTTGAGCAGTACCCTGGTCTTTCAAAAAAAAAAAAAATCAACAACCCACGATTGCTACAAACGATGATCAGGTCTATGTGGATCGTTCGAGAAAAGGTGATAGAAATTATTGTATCATGTGTTGTGCAACAAGGAAAATTGTTTTGTTTTACTTTGCTCTTGCCTAGTGACGATACAATTATATTTGTGACAATGCACCCGATCCATCTCTATGAATTCCACTCTGTGGAAGCTACTTGCTACTGAAACTGCAAAGTGGCCCCTATGCTCCACAAGGGGTCTGCAGAAAAAAAAAAGTATTCTTCATGGCGAATGGTTAATGTTTCATATCGAGTAGATTAAAATAGCGGTTGGAATCGTTGGTACTTGAGATAAGCCGCTTGAATTTTACAGATGTGCGTGTATGTGCTTCAATTCAAATTTAAAACTAAAAAAATTATTTCTAATTAAATTTTTCCTCTTCTCACCTTTACCGACCTTTCCATGCGGACGGGAAAAAATTTCCTCAACATCACATAGAAAGATCATAAAACTAGCTCAATGTATCAGAGAAAAAAAAAAAAATCCAGGTTTCTGAAATTTCCCTAAAGGCCATGAGCAACTAAGATAGCAATGAGCAGGTCATATTGCAAGAATGTCAGACAAAGGCTCGACATCGTGATTCACAACCTGGATCCCTCGAGACCATGGGTGAAATCGTGCCCGACAGGAAGTAAGATAGCGTGATGATTTGGTCAAATTCAGAATGTTTTGACATTGTTCTAAAGCAAAAAAAGTGGTGGGAGGAAGACGATGGAGAAGGCCAATGTCCAGCAACTAATGCCAATGATAACAGAAAAACGTGAAATATTGATGAATAAAAAAGACTCTGCGATTCTGCTTGCTGTCATTGTTTCTCTCGACTCAGTTGTTCAGATGGTGTTCTCCATGGTCAGCTTAATTGGGAAATGGTGAATGTTGCATATTTGAGAATGTAGAGCAACAGCTGCAATTGTTTGTGTTTCAGATCAGTCGATGAACACCGCAAATGTGTAGGTATTTTATTTTAGTGACTGTCAAAGAAAAATTTGATTCTAACAAAAGTTGAGAACAATTTGCTGGCAGATTATTCAAGATTACATCTAACAGTAGAATATTGTAGAATGAAGAAAAACTTGTAAAAGAATTTCGGTGAAACTTTGAATAATGAGCTTTTGGTTAGTGCCGGTTTTGGCGTAAAACGACTAAGGTATTGTTGTATGAATCAGAGTAAGTGAGTAAAATGAGTATAAGCTGGAAAAAAAGCAAAAACATTAAATCATAAGACCTCGAACAGCATGGTTTTGATCAGTACGGAAATTTCTGAATGAATTGACCGCACTAATCAAGGTATGCCCGAAATTGTCTAGGAAGTTTTCACTATGTGTGGAGTGGCGTAGTGGTTAATGTCATGGCAAGTGGAATCTGCAAGCTGAGTTTGAGATTCATCCAAGACAGCTTACATTCGCTTCTCACTAGTGCTCTTGGGAAAAGTACGAACTTCATTCCCCAGATATGGGTAAATAGCTGGGCAGTTGGCACCATTTGGTCCTGTAAGGCCATTCATCTCGGGCAGTGATTTTGAAACCTGGTACTCCTCCTCAAGTCTCCAAAGAAATTTTCTAACTAAGCCCTTTTTTGGCATTTAGTTTTCAGACTGTATTAAATGAACTACAATAAAACTTTGAAAATTATATTTAAATGGTTTACATTTATTTGAATTCTAATATAGGTTACAGGACTGCGTACAATGATTATGTTTTTTGATAGCTGTGTGATGGATGTTGTTGTCTCTTTGCCACAAGATTGCAAAATCAGGTTCAGAAGGAACATTGCTGCGGACCCTTAAGTATTATTTGTCGGACCCCGGTTTCGAAACCACTGATCTTAGACCTATGGCAAGCAACTCCACCCCGTTGAACCTGCTTACTACTAAAACCATAATGTGGCCCGACGCTTCAGAGAGTCTACAGAAAAAAAAAAAAAAGTGTTTACTTGACAAGTTCAGAATCTATTGGCCCTGTGACACTCAGAGGTGAAAAAACTGGCTGTCCATGTGGGAGGTCTATGTCCATCAAGGGACAATAACTGGTGAGAAAATGTGGAATATAGAAAAATGGAAAATGACTTCATGCATTACTGTTTTCTGTCTGTGTTAATGGTCTAGGAAGTATTCGCCGAGTTGAGTGGCCTGGGGAGTGTTCGCCAAGTTGAGTGGCCAGGGGAGCATTCGCCAAGTTGAGTGGTCAATGTTGTCTACTGAAAGTTAATGAGTAGCATCAATCACTTGTATTTGAGATCAACCTGTGGATTTTTGCAAATGAGTGCGTGCATTTTAATTAAGTTTTCTTTTTTCTAACTTGGCCCACCCTTCCATGAAATGTCATTGAAATTCATTGGGAACTCTGGGAAATATTGATGAATATATATGAGTGAATGTATAAATGTGTGGGGGGGAAAAAAATGCCAAATCATGTTGTTTCCTCGTGGCCCAGTAACACATGCAATTTGGCCCAGTAACACATGCAATTTGGCCCAGCACTAGTCTGTGGCCTGATGGTTGGGGACCACTGGTCTAGAAAGTGTTCACCATATCAAATGGTAAATGTTTCATATTGCAGCGTAAAGGGTAGCAGCTGCAACTGTTTGTGTTTGAGATCAGCCACTCGATTCTTGCAAATATGGCGTGTGCGAGTTGATTTTAAATTTTTTTCAAATTTTTCTCATTTTGTATCTCAAATATCTGTTATCTTTGTTTGGAAATCAATTATGAAAAAATGTATCTGTGGTTCCCCCCCGGTCACAAAGCAGGGTTAATGTTATGGATGGCAGAGTTAGTCATTACAGCTGCTACCATTAATCTTGATAAATATCAGATTAACTCAACCAGTATTCCGCAATTTAAATGCATTAAATTGGCCATTGGAGACGAAGGCTTATTCTTTTGTCAATGAGAAGGCGTCCATCTGTCTTGATAGACACTGGAATGGCACTGAAGTGATCACTCCAAAGTGTAAGGACATCCTGGGATTGCCCCTCTCGGCCTTGCTGATGTAGTCCGAAGAAACTGGAGTCTGATATGCTTTTTTTGAAAGTCCAGACCTTTCTACAGATCATTGCCCAACAAAATGTGAGAGAAGTAATTTATTCATTGATCACCCTTTTTCCCAATTTTTTGATTGATCATCCCCAACGTGGCATGCTGCTTAAAGACATTGGTCACATGATGGTTTCTAGTGAGACTTGGTTTTAAAAAAAGAATTTTCATTATGAATTTATTGTTCAAACCCCACTGGGAGAATTTTTATCATTATGACTTAATTTTACCACAACTAGGTAAAAAGATGTATAGGTGACGGGGATTAATGATTTCCCTTTGAATGCTAGATTTTTGAGGTTAGTTTTTTTATTTTTTATTTTTTAACTTTGAAAACTATGAAAATGTTACGAGACTTGCGGATTCCTCTTCGGGTAACAGTGAGAAGCAGGAAGGGAAACATCTGTTATTATGAATTTAAATATCGATGCCATCCTGAAATCTTGAAAATCCTGAATTTCGAAAAGTGTTTGGTCCCAAGAGTTTTGGATAAGCCTATTTGTACCTGTATTTCTTTTTTATTAGTTTCTGTTGTTTTATATAGCAGTTTTGAGTTGAAAGTTGTTAGCCAGTATTCTTACTCACTGTATTAAGAGCTAATTTCCTATAGAAACCTAATTCCATTTTCCCAATTAAACTGAGTATATTTTTCAATTTTGGGTGTTTTTTTGTTTGTTTTTTTTTTTTCGGCAAAAAGGGTATTTTCATGTAAGAAATTTTTTTTGCAATTTTGGGTGTATTTTTGTTTTGTTTTGTTTTTTTGTAATTTTTGGTGTTTTTTGGTCATTTTCAGCTTCAAGAAATTGAATGAATGCAATTATAAAAATGCAGACTTTACAAATCTTACAAAAACAGTAGGGAAAGTCAAACTCTCAAAAAGGTTTGCTATCCCTGTATTAGGAAGTAGGCCACACTAGGACAGAATCAAATGTGGCATTAAATTTTTTTCTGATGACTTTATTTCCAAACTAGAAATAAGTTATGGCTTTTATTCCTAGGTTATATTACAGGTATATATACCGCAAAAGATATGCAAAATTAACTCTGCATAATATTTGAATTGGAAATTCAATTTTTTTTTTCATTTTATGATCCTACCTCATAAAGTTTCTTCCCAGAGAGTTTAAATGTTGAGATGACTAATCATATGTTTAGTAATGGTTGAAATTTTTCACTTTTTTTTGAAAACATGTCAAAAGATACACTGACATATTCACCTATTGTTCTCAAACTATTCTCCTGGCGCAGCATTTTTCTTCTTTTCATTGCACTCAATTGTCGCACCAAGTGAATAAAATGCAAATTTATATTGAAGCTTTATCTCCACTGCACTACAAAGTTAGCACTACACGTTCCTCAAACAGGAATAGAGAAATTGGCAGTTGTTTCAATAGAACTCATGAACTAGTGAGAAACTGAATCACTATGAATCAGTTGAGTGTTTGTAGATTTTCTGTTTAAAGTAGCAAGGATGGGATATTTATCTTTTATAAGATACTAAACTTGAAAGCTTAGAAAGCATGTTTGCAAATTTTAGGAGCTGTTATGTGAAAAATGTTGTTTTCACCCACCAAATATAACTATTCACTCACCTGAATATGAAGAAATGTAATTGTTACCAGTTTTCCAGAAAGAGATAGAACTTTGTGAATAAGAAGCGACTATCAGTTTTGGATTTAATGTTATTTTCAAAAAATTATGGCGAAATAAGTGATTTTGTACCTTTTACGTTAATACATTTTTTAGGTACAATTCAAAATATTATATAGCAATGAGAGTTTATGTCTCTTTTGAAGTACCATCTATTTTTTTATGTATTTTTATTTTTTGAGGTACATATACCTGTAGTGTACATTATGACTTTCCTGACATTTTTTTCCCCCTCTGCATCGCCATTCCCTAGTGTGAAAGATGTCCATGTTTCCCAGGGTGATAGATGCTTTTAAGGTCACTCACTAGCAGGAAACCCAGGAGTCTGATACAGTGTTTTTCAGGATGTTTTGGTGACCTGGTTCCAACTGTGACAGGGTAGGATTAGGGCGGGGTTGGAGGATGACAGTGATTTGTTTTAGTACTTTTGACCTCCGGCAGCTCAGAGAATTCAGATCAAAAACTAGAATGAAAAATCTCTGCGCCTGAAGGAATAAATGCCTCGATCAGTGTCAGCATTGTATTAGAAAGAACGAGAAATAACCCTGTGCAACGCTGAATTTGGTTCCTGGGCAGTGAGTGTTATTTTCTGATGGCTTATAAGTGAAAAGTGAAGAAAATGGCGACTATTGCCTTCGAACTTTGCTTTTGTGGCCAGGACAATGATATTCATATAAAACTTTTTTTTCTCACTTCATGTGATTAAAACATTTGCCCTTTGTCTGACCGCAAATAAGTCGGTTTCAAATTATCATTGTCCTGATCACAAAATTAAAGTTTGAAAGGAATGATTGACATTTTCTGGACTTCGTAGACAAATTCGATCAGAAAATTACACTTATTGCCCAGGAAAAAAAAAAAGGTTTCGAAAATAGTTATACAGATTAATTGAGGGAAATAAGTATATTCAGTGGGAGGTGGCATTTACCTCTGCCAACAGTTGAACGAGACATATGTATACATTCTTATTTGTTAATCCACGTAATATCTCAAGAAAATTCTCAATGTATTTCTGACATTTTGTGGAAGGGTGAAGAGCCAAGGGTGAGGAAGAATGGTTTAAATTTTCGGGGTGAATCTGCAAGATCTTCACAATTATCTCCTCTGCATCATATCTGTATATGAACTGATTTTCATCCAGTTTTTAGTGACAGTTGTATTGACAGAGGTTTGTGTGTTCTCCAGAGTGCTTTTTAGTTTCTAAATGGATTTAAAACTGATGTAGAGAGATCAACCGTCCTCTCTATCTCTCTCTGTCTTCCATCAACCGTCCTCTCTATCTCTCTCTGTCTTCCATCAACCGTCCTCTCTATCTCTCTCTGTCTTCCATCAACCGTCCTCTCTATCTCTCTCTGTCTTCCATCAACCGTCCTCTCTATCTTTCTCTGTCTTCCATCAACCGTCCTCTCTCTCTCTGTGTCTTCCATCAACCGTCCTCTCTATTTCTCTCTGTCTTCCATCAACCGTCCTCTCTATTTCTCTCTGTCTTCCATCAACCGTCCTCTCTCTCTCTGTGTCTTCCATCGCCCGTCCTCTCTCTCTCTGTGTCTTCCATCAACCGTCCTCTCTCTCTCTGTGTCTTCCATCAACCGTCCTCTCTCTCTCTGTGTCTTCCATCAACCGTCCTCTCTCTCTCTGTGTCTTCCATCAACCGTCCTCTCTCTCTCTGTGTCTTCCATCAACCGTCCTCTCTCTCTCTGTGTCTTCCATCAACCGTCCTCTCTCTCTCTGTGTCTTCCATCAACCGTCTTCTTTCCCTTCCTTCCTTCCCATCCCCCGCCTCCCTCTCTCTTCCACCCCCTGTCCCCCCTCTTTTATCTCCTTTGTCCTCTCTGCTTTTCCTCTTCCTCTCTTCATAATAGGCAGATAGGTACATCCCATAATATCATTAATCGAGTTGTTGACCTTAGTTTTTGCCTTTATTAGATAAGTATGATGTACCAAGTCCAGATCATCATAGTTTTTTTTAAATTTATTTTTTCACCTACCCTAGTCACCAGACTATATATAGTGTCCTATATTTGGCGGACTATCATCTGAAATGATGTAAATAATTCCTGAAATTTTCAACAGGATGTCATCTATTTTGGTTTGTCAGTAATGACGATGGGAAATCTGCCTCTAAGAAATTCTACCCTGTTTTGCGGCTTATGACAAAAAACATACCCAGATGAACCTTAAATCATCAAAATGGCATTAAAATACCTATGTAGAAGGTGCCGTTAGGATTATTTTGAATACTACCTGTATGTCAAGAAGGACAGCTTGGCCTGAATCAAGAGACATGAAGTTTTTCCAATAAGTCACAATCTTTTATTTAGCTAAGAAGTAAAGAATGGAGAGATAGTAGAGGAATAAAAGGTTATGAAAATTGAGTACCTTTGCAGGAAATCAAATTATGATTCCAGTTATCAGTTCTTTGAAATCGTAGTTGAATGTCTGGGTTGAAGTGAAGAGTTTCTTACAAGATTTGATTGTCCATGGAGAGAGAAGTATTGCTGAGTTCTAACTGAGGTTTTCTGGACAAGATTTGAAAGTTCCGTTGGAGTGTTGAGAAGCTGATTTTTGTTGAGATTACAGAGTTGATGAATATCACCACATGATAGATTATGGTGTCTTTATGTTTGAATGCATGCGAGAATGTGCATGTTTTAGTATGAGTCCAGGACGGCTATCACTTTTAGTTGGTGAAAATCCATTCTGGTAACAACAGATCCTCTACGAATAGCAATCTCTGTGATTTGACTGGGTGAATTCAGGCTAGGGATGGCATTTTATGGACTTCCCTTTCTCCAATCAAGCTCTAATTAAATGTGTTTAGTGGGTCCCAATTGGCCTAGGAATTGGGGATAAATTGTCACATGACTATTCCCTACTATGTTCATGTATTGCCCAGCTACTGCTGATTTTTCTTTTCCTTTTATTTCATGGTAGGCAAGTAAATTTGCGCCTTTTTTCCAATGATGTTTTTATCCTTTTATTTTTGTACAAATAACAAAATCCCATCAACTCGCACCTAAACAGCAAATCTATCAATAATGTGAGAATTGACAATATTTGCCCTCAATAAGTAATCCAATTAATAATTCGAAGATAATTAACTTTTGAAGTATACAATTTCTATAATGCACACAAGGTGTAAGTCGTACAGTGTTTAACGGTCAAGACAATGGAATCTGCCAGCCAAGTTTGGACCTCAAAAGTGGAGGCTGTTTATGTTCACTTCGCACAAATACCCTTGGGAAAGCAATGAATCCATCTCCCCTCTGCCCACCTATAGGTAATATAGCAAGATAACCTGGGCTCTCTAGCCTTGGAAAGGCAACTTGGTTTAGAGAAGTGCAACTCTGGTTTTAAAGCAGGAAGTGGAGCCCCCTTATGGTGTTTGGATGTCCTTCTGGCAGCTCCTGCAGCCAAGCTAATGCCGAAGGTACTGTGTTCCCTACATGCTGTGTATCTCATCTGGTAGCTACTTTCTGGAGCTGGTGAAATAACACTAGATGTACTGTTTTATCAATTACAGGCTCTTCTGAGAGATTGGTTAAGTCTCAGGGGGCACTGGATTCCAGAAGTTCAAAGCTGTTATATTACTCTGAAGGATCACCTGGATCGATGGCAAAACAAGTGTGGGAGATGGGGCTGCCTGTCCTGGATGACCCCCAAGATGATGGCCTGAGAATTTTTCTTACAGTCTCTTGGTAATTCTTCTAAGAAAACATGCCATTCCATACAGTACCTACCCTACAAAAGTACTCAATGAATTCCAATGAAAATCTGTGGCAGGATGGGCAATTGGGTCAGTAAAAGTTGAATTTGGGGTCGGATCCAGGGAATATTTGATTGAGAGGTATTTTCCAATCTTTTTTTTTTCTCACATTTACAATGCAGTTTTATGGAAAGAAGGACATCAGGCCACAAAATAAATGATTAAATTTTGGGGCGGATCCATGTCCAATTAACTCCCCTTCATCATAGTTATGTCTACACCATATGATATCGCCAAAATTTTGTGTCTTTCACAATATCTCAAATGAATTTCAATTAAATTTTGTGTAAGGGTAAAGAAGAGTTGATTGTAATTTGGGGCGGATCCAGGAATTCAATTGAGAGATATTTTCACGTTTTTTTTCATATATCTCTGTTTATGCTCATGACTGTCCACGCTATATCTCTAAAAGTTCTCTATAAATTTCGATGGAATTTTGCAGAAGAGTGAGGAATGAGTTACGTAGGAAGTGATTGAATTTTGGGGCAGGATCCATCCACAATTACTTCCACTGACAATGATGTCGGCAGAGGTACGCTCTCTTTGACTGCTTTCTTGTTTTCTTGAAGATACTCGATAAAAACATTTCCATGGTACCCATTCTCATTTCATAGAACTGAAAAATTAAAAACTAAAGATGAATAGAATTGTTAGTAAATGTAGGCTTATGTCTTCACCACATTCAATAAAATGGAGTAATCATGATGAATAGTATTAGTTCAAAATGATCACCAACATTCTAGATATCCTGGGAAGAGAGTAAGTTCTGAAAGGGGGTGGGCTGACACCCAGAACTGAAAAATTAAAAACTAAAAATGAATAGAATAGTTAGTAAATGTAGGCTTATGTCTTCACCACATTCAATAAAATGGAGTAATCATGATGAATAGTATTAGTTCAAAATGATCACCAACATTCTAGATATCCTGGGAAGAGAGCAAGTTCTGAAAGGGGGTGGGCTGATACCCAGAACTGAAAAATTAAAAACTAAAAATGAATAGAATTGTTAGTAAATATAGGCTTATGCCTTCACCACATTCAATAAAATGGAGTAATCATGATGAATAGTATTAGTTCAAAATGATCACCAACATTCTAGATATCCTGGGAAGAGAGCAAGTTCTGAAAGGAGGTAGGCTGACACCCAGAACTGAAAAATTGAAAACTAAAGATGAATAGAATAGTAAATGTTGGCTTATGTCTTCACCACATTCAATAATATGGGGGAATCATGATGAATAGTATTAGTTCAAAATGATCACCATTATTCTAGATATCCTGGGAAGAGAGCAAGTTCTGAAAGGAGGTGGGCTGACACCATAAGCTACCATTGTAGGTGACACCAACCATAGGTCCGCCTCTGATCTGAGAGTGTTTCCTTTCAAAGCAACATAACTGTAGCGATGATATGCGTGGTAGTTTTCAACCTTTATAAGAGACTTTTAATGAGCTTTATTAAGAAACATTATATCTTTTCCAGAACAAGTTAAGAATTAGAGCGAAGAAATTAGATATAAAGTGAGTAAATTAAAAACAACGGCAAGAAAACTGAATCTATTAACGTGAATAATCGAATAATTGAATTTACTGCCTCAGTTGCTGCGTACGTTCATTTATAGAGGCGAACTTTTGAAGAAGAGTCCTGGTAAAACAAACAAAAAAAACAACTTAAGAAGGTGTGATCACAATATTTTCTTATGACATCAGTGTTCTATTACAAAGTCATGAAAAATAGGTCAGAGATCTCTCTCTCTCTTGCCTCTCTTCTCTCTCGATGGATGCTTGAAACTTTTTCAATTTTGATCTAAAAGAAAATGAATTTTGCTCTCATGGACCTCGAAACTTTCATCATAGGTTACTAAACTGACAGGAACAGTTTTGCCGATTCAAAAAATATTTTAGTGCTAGTTTAACTACCAAAAACCAACGGAATGGCCAAAACAGACCATAAAGATGCTAAAAATGGCTAAAATATTTTTCAATTTTGATCTAAAAGAAAATGAATTAGGCTCTAATGGACCTCAAAACTTTCATCATTGGTAACTAAACTGACTTAGGAACAGTTTTGCCG
The DNA here is from genome assembly GCA_963457665.1 of Thysanoteuthis rhombus. NCBI lineage: Eukaryota > Metazoa > Mollusca > Cephalopoda > Oegopsida > Thysanoteuthidae > Thysanoteuthis > Thysanoteuthis major. The sequence goes on along the minus strand of OY735240.1, from coordinate 17,248,700 downwards.
ATTCAAAAAATATTTTAGTGCTAGTTTAACTACCAAAAACCAACGAAATGGCCAAAACAGACCATAAAGATGCTAAAAATAGCCAAAATATTTGAGCACGCCCATGCTAATTTTGCATTTTCATGCTGCCAAAATGAGAAGCAAGCTAAATTTCGTGCAAAAAAACTTGGATTGGCAATAACAGCTTGGGGAGAAATAAATATTCTGGTTTGCTATTCACAAACCACACCCAAATGTGTTCAAGAAAGATGTTTTTGACTGGATTTCAGGTCCTCTTTCTTCTCAGGTAGGTTTTGACCCACCTCATCCATTCTGGGGCTGCCTACCTCGATGTCTTCTTTGACTGATGGCCTTCCCTCCTTCCCTCCCTCATTCCCTTCCTTCCCTTCCTTGGATTCTCAGTAATGCTTGGAATGTTTGCACTCTTTGATGTAGAGGGGTTTTCTTTTACAATTGTCATCACCCGGATTCATTGTTAGCTGTAATCAATCTCTCTGCTTTTGCCTTGTGAGTGTAGCATGTGTATGTATACACACGTGTACACCACACACACACTGGAGAAGTGAATTTTTTTTTTCATAACCACTGGGTTATTGTTGTAAAATTAATAATTATCATCATCATCATCATTGGTCTTTTAACGCATGTCATTGGACATGGACCATCCCCAAGATTCGCCATTATTATTATCGTGGGTGTAGTGGAGCCAGTACTTCCTGAATTTTTCTAGTTTGTCAAGTCACCTTACTTCCTGTCGGCTACAATTTCACATATCATCTCTAGTGATCTACGTTGTGAGTCTTGCAACATGACCAGCCCATTGCCATTTGAGTTTTCTATTGATATCTATGATATCTCAGACTCCTGCCTTTCTCTAATACACTATGCTGTCTTGTGATCTTGAGCATGATTCCCTCGTATACCCGTTGCATGGTTCTCAGTTTGAGGGTCAATCTTCTGATTAGGTTTCATGTTTCAACTCCAAAGGTGACTATCGGGAGGATGCATCAGTCAGTCCGAAATACTTAATTCAAAATGAATTGAAAATTATCCATGACTCATTCCATATTTCACTGTGTATAATCTGCATTTTTTCCTGAAAATTATGAGCTAATGAATTTAGATGTGTATTATCTATGGGAGCATAATTGTTATACATGTTTATGTTATGAAGAAATGGATATATAATCCAACAGAATAATTATGAATGGGTTATATTATTTTAAACACTATTTGAAATGCCCTCCCATTATTATACGGAGAATGTGTCACTTGGCCTAGACAGCATAAATAGAATAAACAATACATCTCAAAAAGTGTTCCAAATGATATAATGCATTCATAATTATTCTGTCAGATTGTGTATCCATTTCTTATTAATGTAATTTTCCATGTTGAGAAACAATTGTGCAGATATGGACAGTGAATTAGCAAAAAATGTGAATGTGGGGATGAAACAGTTATTTAAGCTTTTGCCTCTCTGCTGGGCTGTTTAGTTCAATGGTAAGAGCAATGCTACATTAAAGCGGCTACTTAATTGGTCACAGATTTTGTACCTGCAGCAGTCCCATTTTCTCTAATTATTTATTCAATTTACACTGTGTAGGCCAAGTGACACATTTTCTATGTAAGAATGGAAGGTCATTCCAAATAGTATAATGCGTTTACACCAATATACATATATATATATGTGTGTGTGTGTGATTATAAATTGCATCATATCATGTAGAAACTTTGTATAACCAGTGGTTGTTTAGCTCAATGGTAAGAACATCGCTACCTATAAGTGGCTACCCTATTGGTGGCAGGTTCGATTCTTGCAGCAGTCCCATTTTCGTTAATTGTTCATTCTATTTACATTGTCTTGGGTGAAGGATACATTAACTGTGTAATGACAGTAGATCATTTCAAATAAGTTTCTATATAATATAATGCAATTTATAATCATTCTACTGGATCATATATATCCATTTCTTAATATATATAATATACATATATATATATATATATGTATCCCTTATCGTTAAACACGTTTTTAGGGTAACCTATGTAAGTAAGCCATGTTTCAAAAAATAAATACGTAGTGTACAATAATATCAATATACAATACTCGTAAAATCTTGTATAAAATGACAAACTACATGTATGGCATAAACTATATCATGAAGGGAGGTGGTGTTTGATCAACACTGCTGGGGTGCCATGTTAATATAACTGTTTTGTTTTTAAAATCCTCGAAACAGTTACATGGTATACAAGTGATGATCCCAACAAAAGACAATTTATACTTTGTACCACAATAACAAAGTATAGGGGAAATAGGGAAAAAAAACACTGAAGAAAATTACATGAATTGCATCGACAGATATTGGGAAACGGGTGACTGAAGTAAGACAAAATATCTTTTGAAAAAGTTTTTTAATGTTAAATGTTTAAAGCTTTCTAGACATATATATATATATATATATATATATATATATATTGGATCATCCACAGACAGCTGTTTCATTGTATTACAACTCTTCAGTGTGGCTATAGACTATTCATTATCCCACCCAGTAACACGAGGTAGGCTGGAAACCTTCGCTTCAGAGGCTGGCATCATACCTCTGCCCCACAGAACTGGACGGTCAGTAAGGTTGAATTTTAGCGATATATATTCTCTCACACATATATTCCCCATCCACCAGTGTGCTCTATTCCTATGTTGGAAGAGCATTGCATAAGCTTATAATGAATGAGTTACCACACTTAAAAAGTGCTCAACCCTGAATAAGGGAGCATCATATATATATATATATATATATATATATATATATATATATATATATGTACAGGAATAATGTATTTTTCATTCAATATTGTAGCTTGGTTGTGGGGTGTGAATTATTGATTGTGGAGGATCATTCATGGTTAAATATGGCATTAATTTTTCTTAATGTGTTGTGTATGACAATAGATTTATAGCAATAACTGTAAATTTTGGACTTTTAAATCTTTTGCTCAATATTTTCAGCTGGTTATTATCTGCTCCCCTGCTCATCACCAGTGGGTTGCTCTGGATATGTTGTGTCTGTGTGTACACGATTGTGAGTGTTTCTATTTAAAAATAAAAAAAAAGAAAGTTATTCATTCAATCCCTAATGCATAGTACCCATGAAAAATGGTGGGATTATGTGCATGTGGACAAATTTTACAAACTAAAAAACGCATACCTCAAACAAGTTTTCCTGTTGATTTTCTAGAAATATTTATATTTTCTGTTTTTTTTTTTTTTCAGAAATTTTAAAACATTAAGGCCACAAAATTGAGTGAGAAAAATATTTTTTTTCAACGTGAGAAAACATCAGTTTATTCTTAAAAAATCAGAGATGCCTGCATTTATTTTCCGTCGTACTATCAAGACCTTAGCGGTATTATTTGAGATGTAGATGCGAACACTGACACAGTAGTTGTTGGGTTCAGTGTATGCAAATGTAGACGAGAGCTCTGCCATATCCCTTTTCTCTCTTTCAGTTTGCTCTAGCATGACAGGAACAAACCAAAAAAAACAAAAAAAACAAAACAAAATAGTGAAATGGGCCTTTTACATATCTACTCCACTGGCTGTTGAATATCATTGCCTGGCTTTTACTATTCTCGGCATGGGGTTGGGGGAATCTGCTTCTGTAGATCAAAACGAAGCATTTTCATCTGTCATCTCTCTTTTTCTTATACAACAGCCTTTGCTCCCTAACCCTCTAACTAGTTCGTTTGATAATGTCATTTCTGGAAATGCTATATTTTACATATGATGGTCATTTTGCTCGACTGCCTTTCTTTGTTGATTGTCTACTCTGGATATTGTATTTATTCATATCAAAGAGGGGTAACCCTACTTTGTGATCTGCCTTCATACCCCCAAGGAAAGCCCTGTCAATGAATTGGACCAAAAAGCTAAATACAATTACAAAGGAAGCCGCTTGTTGTGATCACTGTGGGACGGGGTCTTTTAGTTAACATTTAACAAAGGATATAAATATGGGGACAATTTACATTATCATAAATTCACTAGCCTGTTGGCTTGTTTGTTGAGTCACCATTCGAGAGAAAATTAGTGCAATCTGATGTGAGCAGAATGAACCCGAATTTTATGCATTTGCAAATAGATAAATAAATAATGAAAACTACTCTCTAGTAAGCATTCAATAGTTATCAACCTTGGAAAATTGCTCAAGATATATAGATAAGAACCACGTATTATTCAGTTGCAAATCAACCAATTTTTTTTCTTTTGCATTCTCCAAGTTACCGTATTTTAGATGCATCTTGAATCAATACATTTGGCTACAAAGCACCGTTTCGGCTCCCGGAAGTTACCGATAAATGAGATCAGACTTTTAGTATGACTTTCATAATGATACCTGGTACTTTAATTATAATGCGGATTTTTATTTGTTTAATTGGCTAGCATTTGAAATCTCAAGTGATTAATTTAAAAATCCTGTTTTATCCTGGATTAAGTCAATTTATCAAATCTCAGTTAATCCACTTTAATTCTGACAATGATTGGGCAGATAAAGATTATCTTTTTAATATATTTCAATTATCGAAGTGTATGGAAAGCTCTTTTCTAATGAAAATGTTTCTTTCATTCGTCTTGCCCTGGGGCCATTTTTCTACGTTTCTTTGAATTGACACTAGGATATGACAAAGGTTTCGATTACCTCCCTTGTAACTTGGTGATATTACCTCTGTCCCATAATAGTTGTTATATTTGCGTATATATTTGATACCTAAATGTAACAAATATTATGGGACAGAAGTGTGGTATTTTTTACTTGAATTTTTCTTCTCCGTTTGACTGTTCTGTAGTTTTGTGCAATTTGTAATTTTTGGTAATTGATATAATTTTTTTTCTTCTCTGTATTCTTTCATTTTCTGAACATTTACGATTTGGGATTGATAAAGCACTGTTTGTTTAACCCAAAAGTTTATGGTACAATATTCATGGTTTTGGGGGACCGAAAGTTTGGGGGAGAAGTATGTGCAAAAATTATTTGCCAATTCAGAGCATTTATTTGAACATAAGTTCGTTTTACACTACTTTTGCTTTTGCGAAAAAAGTCGAAAACCGAAAATAACGTTCAACGTTGGTTTTGTTGCGAGCTGTTATATCTGGGAACCTATTAAACACTCCACCTATAAATTGAATGGTAATTGCTTATTCGGTTTACGCCATTTCTGCTTATTAATTTTTTCAATAGTAACCCTCTCTTTACTTTTGAATAGCGATGAGGCTGTATTTCAACATGCACAACACAAGCGTTTTACTCGTTTTGATATACGATCATTACCATTTGGGGGCCTGGGTACGCTCAAAATTCCCCCTGTGTAAATTAGTGGTAAGTACTTATTCGCTTTACGCCATTCCAGTTTGTGTAAATTTTTTCGATAGGAAATATATTTTCGGATGGCGGGGGAAATGTACTTCAATAGCATACAACTGTTTTTTTCTTTTCTCCATGTACTTAGCAAGTCAATCTTTGTTTTGGAGGCAGTGCGCACCCTTTCCCCTCTCCTCTACACCCCAGTCTCACCACGCCAACCTCTGACGACCCAGCCTAACATACTATCGTAACCTATTTTGGGACCTGGGAACGCTCAAATATTTTCCCAATAAAAACTAATGTTGATTGATTCTCCGCTTTACGCCATTTCAGCTCATGAAAGGTTTTGATATGAACGGGGCGATCTTATTTTCGGATAGCAGGGTACTCCAGTCTTTAAACAACACACTCAGTTCATTTTGTTTTTTTCTTTCTCTCCCATCTGTTAAGCAGTCCGATGCCTTCGACTTGGGACTGGGAACGCTCTAAGAAAATTCCAATATAAATTAATGGTAATTGCTCATCCGTCGTTCGCTATTTCAGCTTAAAGGCATTTTTTTTTAAGGGGTGCTCTACTTTCGTTTACCGGGGTAAACCTGTATACCAACAACACAATAAAGAGTTTTTCTTGCTTTCTTTTCAATCCTGTACCTGTTCTAAATGACATCACACACCTACAACATACCTTTACTAAATCCAATAATGTTTTGTGTTTATCAAGTTTGAATTCTCCCACCCTCTCCACTCCTCAGATCTGGTCTACCTACTTTTTGTCCCTGCTTTTTATCAGTCGCATAACTAGGTGCTCCCCGCCTTCACTCTTTCTCTCCCCTGACCGTTTACTTATAGGACGTCGTATGAAAAGAAAAAAACTTTTTTAAAAGAAGGTCGTAGTCACGTCGGTGACACGAGGTGTTTAAATCTCTTGTGTATAAAAGTTAAATGGATTTGTACCTACCTGGATATATATGTATTTATAGCATTTTTTAAAACAAAAAAAAATTGTCACCATGAAGACCAGATTAATGAGCTTCTTGGTTTGTGGGACTAGAAATTTACCTAAAAATGACTTGCCCAATTCTCCTCTGGATAAGGTAAGTATTTATTTATTTAGGCTACGACTTGTATTTCTTTCTTCGTCCTAGTCGGTGCTCGGTCGGGTTCAAGTTTGAACTGACTTGGTTATTTTTTTAAAAATTTCATTTCTTAATCAATTTAATAAGGTTCATCTTAAAGTATATTTTTTTTTTCAAGTGTGGTAAAATAAGGACTTTATGGATGCCTTATTTAACTTGAATTTATTCATTCTAGGTAAATAAGAATTAATTACTATTGTTTTTAGTATTTAAGTAACTAAAGATGTCCATAAAGTCTGTCTATTTTAGTTTAAACTATGCAATAAAATAGGTTGACTTTATAGACACCCACATTATATATATATATATATATGTATATATATTGAATTGAGTTTTCCCTTAGGTGCAAAATAACTTCTTGAAAAGAAAGGTGACTTCGTTTCGTATTCGTATGAACATAAGACTATAACTATCTTATCTTTTTATTTAATTTTCAAATTTCTATCGAAAATTTGCAAAAAAAATATTATTAAAAACACTCTTATACCCTTTATTGAAGTTTTAAAAGGTCTTGATTTTTTTACCTGTTGAAAAAACCCCTGATATTATGATTCAAGTTTACTAATTAGACTTGAACAAAATTGATTTCATTTTGATTTTGAATCAAAAGAATTAAGTTGGATTTTGCTGTAGTTTTTACTTTCAAAGTCTTAATTAAAAAAAAATAATTTTGGTCGTAAAAACTTCAAAAAAAAATTCAGATTTTTATCTAAAACCAATTTCTCATTCTTGATTATTATTTAAAAAAATTCAATTCTTAAAAATAGGAATTTTAGACAATTATTCAACTTTTAACGCTCCCAATTCTAGTCTAACGGAAAAAAAATGAAACCGCTCTCTTCAGCAATTCTAATTATCTTTTGAAAAAAATTAAGTGGGCGATCTCTTAGTTTAACGCCCCAAATTATGACTATTGCGTAGGCTGTTGGCGGTCAGTCTAACAGAATAATGCTTAGCAGATAAAAAAAAAAAAAAAACAATTTAAAAAAAAAGAAAGAAAATCCGGTAAATGACATTTTGACACGGAGTCAGTTTTTACCAATTATAGTTACTGCCCTCGCAATTTCATTTTTAAAAACGTAATTATAATTTTAGAAAATTCGTTCCCAAGTTTTTTTCTTGTTTTCGCAAAAAAATAAATCAAAGCTGCAATTTTGGTCTAAAAAAAAAAAACAAAAAAAAAAAAACGAAAATTTCATTATAACGTAGAATTGAACTGTTCAAAGTCTGTTTACTACCATCAGCAAAAATCTAAAAATAAAAGTGAATACTCAATCTGCTAAATTGAATTATAGGTCTATTATTTACCATATTGTCGCGAACACATCAACTTCTGATACTCAAGTTTTGAAAGCTGGTATGTTTTGTTTTCTAAATCATATCCATGAAAAAAAAAAGAAGAAAAAATGTTGATACTATCAAAAAAATACCCCTAAAAGTTTATATTAGATTTGATCTCTACTTGGTTAGTATTCTATTACTGTATTTTTATTTGAACATTTGATCGTTATAAACTAAAATATGGGGAACTCTTTTCAAGTGAAGAGGGGTCTCTAAATTTTTTTTTTTCCTTTTGGCTTGAAAATACTATTGTAGAATACTTGTCATTGTCTTCTAAGAGTCCTTGTGCAACCGGTCTACAATTCGTATACTAGTGCACTTGGTCGATGTAGTCAGAGCTACAATTTATACTTCAATTAAAATATTAATTAAACCACAGTCGACAAAGCAGAAAACAATATTCATTAAGCTAAGTTATCTGAGCTTTTTTTTGTCTCAAATTCCGACCAACGTCGATAGATCTATGAGAGCCCAAATCACTTTCTGTAGACAGAACGTCCAGAAGAAAAGAGGGAAATGGCAAAAAAAGAACTTCGTATTTAAAAAACAAAAACGTATACTCGGAGAAAAAAATGACGTAAGAAAGCATTCGTAATTCAGGGAGCTAAAAGGATTTTTTTTCCACATTAATTATTGTAAATGTAGAGTTAGGCGAAACACAAATAGATACACTGATCCTAGCGAAAATGTAGCAAGGCTTTAAAAATAATTAGTCTTTAAAAAATCTTTTAACAGCTTCATTATTCCCCCTTTTTTTCTCTCAATCAATTGAAAACAAGTAGTTTCATTACAGAATTAAATGTCGTCAAAAATTGTGTAAACACCGTTGCAGGTTTTGAACGGTTCTGTTTCTTGAGATAAATTTTGCTGGGTATCTTTAAATTCATAGGATGGACAGTTGTTGAAAAATGTGAGTTTTAATCTCAACCAACAATGTTAGTTAAAAAGTAAATAGTCATGTTGGTAACATGTAAAAATAAAACTGATTACTAGTTGACCATTGTTGGTGGACCCCTCTCGACACCATGTCGGTGGACCCCTCTTGGCCCATCTTATTTTTATTTGTAAAAAAAACTTTCATATCAATTTTTATTGGGGAATAAATGCATTTAATCATGTTTGTTTTTCATATGTTTTCTCAATAAATCATAAAATTGAATTTTTGTTGTAGAGAAAAAAAAGTTTTGTTGTATTTTTGCTGTTAGTTCCCATGTATTAAATGCCTCCAACACAATTCTTATTTAAAAACTAAAACAAATGTTATTTTTGTTATTGCAAATAGCTATGTAATCTACACATAATTTAAGTATTAAATATAAATTATGTATATAGTGTGAAATACATAGCGATGAACAAAACAAAAATTATGACAAAACTTGGTTTTCTTTGTTCTGCTGTTAAGATTCTATTTTGTAATGAAGTTTAAACCTTTGAAAAACAAACCAACATGATTAAACATTTACAATAAAATTTAATCCACAGATCATTAATTTTCTAGTTGGAATAAAATGGCCGACTTGGTAATGGGCCGAGTTGACTCAAAGCCCTCTCGAAAGTTCGCTTTATGCCACTTTTTGGCTTTTACGAGAAAAATGAAAGGTATAATTGCATTCAGTGTTTGTTTTCTGCAGCGAGCTGTTATATCTTTCTCTCTCTCTCTCCCACAATTCCAACCTTCAATGACTCTGCATAACATACCATCATCATGATAATTTGGGCGGTCTGGGAACGCTCAAGATTTTGTTTGTTTTTTCTTGTTTTGCTAAATAACTGTTCAAGACATAGGCTAGGGTGTGAGGGAATTATTCAATTGTGTCTCTGCTTATTTAAAGCCAAACTTGTTTATTCTCAACTTTCAAAGAAATAAGTGGAAATTCTTTTTTTTTTTTCTTCCTTATTTTTAACTTGGCACTCGGGATCAAATTATAAATACTTGCTTATCTAGCCTTGTATAATTTAGGCCTTAAATCCCTAGAAAGAGCTGGTGATATTGCTTTATTTTTGCATATTGTACTCCAATGATTGATCCTGATTTATCCAACCCTAATAAAAGGAATGTTGGAGTAGGAGATGTGAAAATAAAGCAATATTACCAACTGTGTAGGAGGGACCACACTACTTGAATTGTACCCATTTTTCATGCCTTTGAATGTTCACATCCAAATGTCTGGCAAGTAATAGCAAGTCTCCTCATATCTCCAGCATCCTCATCAGTGTGAGTATTCTTGCCAACCCTAGGACTATTGTGATAAACAGTCCCAACCATTTGAATTTTCCTTTCTCCCAATCTCACTTCTAGGGTCTTAGGGACATTTCCAAGTGTGCCAATTATTATGGGCAGGACTTCCTAGTGAGGTCCTGGTATTTGTTATTTTGTCTTCAACCTGTGGTCTACTGGTACATCATGTCAACAATTTGGCAGTCTTTGTGTTCAGTTCAGACAACAAACGCGTTTACTAATATCTAATACTTGCTCGCTCATTGGCTCTACCTGTATTTCGTTTATTTTTTTTTTTATCGAATTTGGTTTCACTGTTATAAAAAAGAAAAAAAATTACCCATCATGTGATGTGTGTCAAAGTTCTATCAAACCATTCCATGAAGCCAAGCATTTTGAAACAGAATTGCACAACTAATTTTCTTGATCTAGCTAGTAAAGCACTTCTTGTGGAAATCATTTGATCAGAAATATATGTGACTTGACCAGATTAGGCCGTTGTATCAACAAAATAAAGGTAGCCTGTACATTTCCGATATGATTCCCCTGGATATTATAAATAAATAAATCTCACATAATCGCTGAAGACATTACAACTTTTCGTATTTGGGTCATGCAGTAGAGGGTCAGATATGCTGGGGTTTATTGTTTAACATCAATATACGACTATACAACAGAACACTGGTCACACCTAAACCGAATATAAACAAACAAATGTACAGGTAAGTCACAGTGTGTATGAAACCTACATTTCTCAAATCCTTTCTCGTTGATGTTACAAACTTTGTCAGATCTAGTCCACAAAACACCGGGATATTGCATTTGTTGTGTCAAGAATTGAATGGCGAGGAAGTGGCTCTTCTGGTTCACATAGAAGTAAGATGGATTCCAAAAGGTGATGTGTTTGGTCAAGTTGTGTTGATGAAAGATGAATCGAAAGAATTCTCTTTGAGAAATTGTAAGAATGAATAGATTAAGTTCACGGATAAACTTTCTGTCAACAAATGGAGAGGGAAGCTATCCTACCTGAATATTTTTTCCATAATTCTGTTAAGAATGTATGTGTAATATCATGATGGTTTTACTTGGCCTTGTATGATGTATTCTGAGAAATATTTCTCAGTGACCAAAACTGATTTTTACTATTGGAATGACTTGTAAAATGTTGGAAAATGTATGTATATATTTTTAGTGCTGTTTGTAAGGAGACTTCTATCTAATATAACAGTAAAATACATGCTAAAAAATACAAGCGATAGATATTTTTCTATAATAATATACACTTCCAACTATATAATGAGCTTGTATACTAATTTCTCTGTTCATTTGTTTGTGTTCAAATGATATCTCATTGGTTGATTAACCTTCCTATTAATATATAACAATAGAAATTACATTATAGAAACTCTGAAGATTCATGTCTGATCATTACTCATTAAAACAGCTTGAGATGAGTTGAGACTTGAAAAAACTCGAAATCAGGATACTTGAATTATTAAAAACAAATGACCTTAATAGCTTTAGGTTCCTCGGTGCCAATCCATACATAAATAACAATGTCATTTTGGTTGGGTATTTTTTAGTTGAATTATAAACAAGTATTTGTGAAATGGAAGGAACATGCATGTTGCATACTGGGAGTTTTATATCTGCGTTGTGCAGGTGGGCTTGTGCTTGTTGGGACATAGGCGGGCTTCTATTCATACTCAAGAATTGAAAATAGCAGACGAGAAAGCTGAAACCTTGAGCTGAAAATGGTTAGCTATCTGTTAATTTCTTATTTTAAATATATCCATGAAAGCTTTCTTCAAGAGTTATCTTGTACTTAGTGGATAGATGCGTCCATGTTTCATCATCATCATCAGTCTTTTAGCGTCCGTCGTTGGACATAGACCTTCCCCAGGATTTGCCACACTTCCCTATCATGGGCGTCATGGAGCCAGTACTTCCTGAACCTGTCTAGTTCGTCTCTCCATCTAACACTTTGCCGGCCTCGGTTGCATATGTGGTCTCGGGGAATCCATGTTGTGAGTCGCGATGTCCATCGATTGTCTGCCATTCTTGCAACATGGCCAGCCCACCGCCATTTGAGATTTTTAATGGATTCTATGATGTCGCTAAGTCTTGTCTTTTCTCGGATGCACTGTGCTGTCTTGTGGTCTCTCCATGTGAGGCCCAGCATTATTCTTTCATGTGCACGTTGCATGCTTCTCAATTTTCGGATCTGTCTCTTGGTTAGGTTCCATGTTTCGGCTCCTTAAGTGACTATTGGGAGGATGCATTGGTTATACACCCTTCTCTTTAGGATTAATGGGATCATATTATTTTTGAAGGTTTACTACAACTATTATAAATCCAGTATTTCTAAACGTGATGCAAATTATATGAAAATCTTATTTTGGTTCAACTGTAAAAAGATGTTCAAAATAGTGAATCACTGTTGCAAAATAATGTAGTCAGCAAGACCTTTCAAGGCAACGTAGCAACCACTATAGACTCTACTGACAAATTAAAATCCCTTGGGATAAATTTGAAGAGAGGTCGTTACATTTCTGAGAATATGAATGAAAGCATTACTCTGCTGGAAGCAGAGGCCATCAATGAAATTGGTATTAGCTGAGAAGCATTTAGTTTTGCTCTGTGATTAGTTGGATTCCTCTTTTCCTGATATTATTAAATTAGATGATCAACCCATTTGGAATCGCTTTGGAATTAATCCCAGATTAGTTCCTGGCAATCAGGAAGATGAATTTGTGGCATTTATAAATGACTCTATGGCCAAAGATCTGTTCGAAACATCTTCAACTAAATTATAATGTCCCATGACAGTCTTACTCTTCTGTGTGAAAAGCCTTCTACTGATCCCAACCATTTATTTTTGTAAACAAGCTTTTTCAGTAATGCGTATAACGGAGAACAAATTTTGTGCGAGACTGTCAATTGCGAATGATATGCAGGTGGGTCTCTCAAGAAACGTGTCTAGAATTGAGTTACTTATCAGGAGATGCTATGCTCGTCCATCTCATTAAAAATGTTAAACAGAATCGAATTACCTATGAATACTACTTGTCTGTTGTTTGTTCGATGGTATTTGTACATTTTATACTATATTCTCTATATTGGGTCCATGTGCACTGACAAACATGACAAAGGGGTATGCTGGAAGTTTTAGACCCCCCCCCCCTTCAAAACTGTTAATAGACATGGCATATATTTTCTCATTCTCCAAATCTTCAAACCACCTTAATCTTTTTACTTTCTGACTTGAGGTGAAATTACTTAGCATATAATCTCACTAGCCAGTGAAGCAATATAACTTAGAACTCAAACTTTCGAAAAAAATATCACTATATGGACAGTTTTAAGAAAAAAAATCTTTCTCTAGAATTAATTAAATTTTATCAATTGTTTATTTTGTCAATACATATTCTAACAATGATATTAACCCCCTTCCCTTACCTGATTAATAATCTCCAATCAGCATTTCTTTTCAGAACTTTTTTTTTTTGTTTTACTAATTAAGAGTGTGTTATACAGATATCTTGGAAAGTTGACTATGGGTGTAAACAGATTTTTGTTACTACTGTCAGAGGTATTGGAGAATGAACTGCTTACTCACCTCTTTTCAACATCACCTGCCTGACATGTCAGTGACGAGACCTTGATGGGTATTGGAAAGAACACATGAAAATTTAATCATCTCTTTTTTACAGGCATGGGGGGGGGATGTTTAAACCTGTGGTTTGGAATTGGAGCTGTCCTTTTTCTTAACCGGTTGCCTCTCCGAGGCTACTGAAAAAGAACTTAGTCTGCTCTGCTATTTCTATCCATAGCTAGGAGAAGATAGATTCATACTTTAGTGCGAAGTGAACCGCCTTGTTCAGAGTTTGAACTCTGCTTGTTGATTTCATTGTCCTTTTTGATTTGAACGAAGGATAGGTTTAAGAGTTTAATTCATAAAAAAAACCGGAAACTTCTGTTTCCAGTTGGAGTATTTGTAACTTAATTTGTAATGTTGGCCAGGCTAAATTGTGCTTCTTCTGGCTACAAGGATGTGAGTTTGAATCCCACTGTGGGTTTATTGTTTATTTTCCGATCGACTCTATTTACTCACTGCTGGAGCTTAATCAACTGGAGCAAGAAGTTACGATAAAAAGCAACTAAACGAATTAAGATGAAGGTAAAAAAAATAGTCTGAGTTTTTTCTGAAAAATCATGATCCATTTTCCATGTTGTTATCTGCTACATCATTCGGATCGGATCGCTGCAAAATAAACATGGGTGGATCCAGCTGGAATTTGACCTCTATATTTTGTTACTTTGTCATGAATAATGAGCTATCTTGACATGTTTTGTTGAAAAATGATTGTGTAGAGCGCTAAATGATTAACGGCATAGAGAATGGAATTGACGAGCCGAGTTCAAAATTAGTACTAAATGCCCTTCTCTAGCCCTCTGAGAGACAGAAAACTGATTCCAAACCGGCTCTCGAAGAGGGATGGATTCCATTAGGCTATCTCTGGTCACCAACCTGGATTCTTATGAACCCAAAGGGATTACAAAAATCTTCTTAGAAAGGGTCTAATAGAGCACCGATGGCACTGATAAACAAAGCAGTAGGGCTATGAGCACTGGAATATACAAATATATATATATATATATATATATATATGCTCCTCTATTCAGGGTTGAGCACTCTTTCAGTGAGGTAACTCATCCATTGAAAGCTTATGCAATGCTATTCCATTGGAATAGAGGACTCTGGTGGATGAGGAGTTTCTGTGTAAATGAATGTATCGCTTAAATTCAGCCTTACTGACCACCCAGTTCCGTAGTCTGGGTCCGATGTGAGGGTTTCAATTCTGCCTCGCGGTACTGGATGGGATAAAGTCTATAGCCACATTGAAGAGATGTAATACATCGAAACAGCTGTCTGTGGATGACACAATAATATATATATATATATATATATATATATATATATATATATATATAGGTAGAACATTTCATTATCTTTGATGGCTACTATTATTCAATGGAAACATAAAGGCTCATCTCATTCTAATAAATAAATGAATACATTTATGCAAAAAAATAAAATATTTTTATGATTTTTTTTAATCTATTAGGTATATATGCAATAATACTAAGGTGGCTGTAACTATCTTCATTCTGAAAAATAATATGGAGTGAAGTTTGACACTGCAGCAGATAGGCTTGTTATTTTTCTGGTTATGATTCGAATGAGGGTCTAGAGAGGTTACCTGAAAATCTGTTTATTAAAATACAAAACAATTAGTAAGTCTTGATAGAAGTCAGTGTACATTTTTTATTGATAGTTAGTTCTGGAGTCTTAGTAGAAATAGGAAAGTTTAGCCATTTTCCAGAAAGTTTTAGCTATTAATGATGATACTTGGCAACAATGTAAGAAAAATGCTTTTCTTTTGATGGTGTAACACCTGTTTTTGACATCACCTCTTATGACATGACAGCTGGTAAATAAAACACAAAACCTCTTCTTTCCTATTTCTGTTGTTCAATGTAACTGGGACCGACTGACAGACCAAAAAGTGTCTTATTGAGATGTGTCGATGCATGTAATAAAAACAGATGTAAGACTTCAGTCCTTCAAGAACTTGCTATTTGTTGTTTGATTAGAAATGTGGAAATATCTGAAACTTAGTGTGAATGGTAGCATTAAATTTCTGTCCAACTATCACTTTACTATTAAAACACCTATGATACTACTATCACTATAGTCCTCATAATACACAATGTGTATCCCTATATATTTGCAACGCTTCAATGAGAGCACAGATATATTCTGATCCAGGGCTGAAGTGCCAATCCATACAATACGCCATGTCCATATTTTTTGTCTGTAGCATTTAAGAAAGATGACTATTAAATGCTAATTATAAAGTAATCTCCCTTAAGTATTATAGGAATTAACACGTTGAGTTTATATCGGCAAAAATTGGATATGTATTATAAATCTATAATGTATTGACGAATTGTCTCAAATATTATTTAAATTTTTTTTTTTTTAAAATTTGGAGTTCAAGATTAATCACATTACTTCCCTTAGGTTTTGATTATTTCTTAACTTTGAGTAATGGGTCATTTTTGAAAAAAAAAATTTGTAGGATGCATCAACACTGTTTCCTGTAATATATATATATATATATTATTGTGTTATCCACAGACAGCTGTTTCAATGTATTACATCTCTTCAGTGTGGCTATAGACTTTCCATTATCCCATCCAGTACCGCGAGGTAGGATTGAAACCTTCACTTCAGATCCTACCTCTGGACTACGGGACTGGACGGTCAGTAAAGCTGAATTCAAGTGATATATTTATTTACACTGAAATCTGTCATCCACCAGAGTGCTCAATTCCTATAGAAGAGCATTGCATAAGCTTAGAGTGGATGAGTTACCTCGCTTAATATATATATATATATATATATATATATATATATATATATATATATAATTTCGTAAATGTGTGAAAGATCTGAGTTTATTCTGTTTGCTTGGAAGACAATGCAGAAAAATGTAATGTTTTTGATGCTTGAGTATGATGCGATTGCAAAATCATTTAAATACTACCATTTTTTGATGGCTACTTCACTAGTTGTTATAATAAATGATGACATCAAAGGTTGAATATCTCTTGTCAACTTCGTTACCACTCCTATCATAGTTACTAACAAGCAAGCAAACAAGCGTTGGCGTTTGAGTTTCCGGGGACACTGCTTCCTCTCTTACCAACCTGTTTTTTCATTTTTTTTTTTAAAAATGTTAGATTTCTGGAAATCACCTCAAATGCAATGAGCAATTGATGGTTTTGCAGCCACAAACACGTCCTCCTGTCAGTCAGTACATCTGGAAGTGCAACTCTGGAACTTGAGTTGGACGTAGAGCACTAGACAGTTGATGGAGATTCCAGAAAACTTGACTATTCAGAAAACCAGCTATTTTTTAAACGAGCTGGTTTTAAGACTGGTGGGCTTGCCACTCTTTGTCCTTATTTTTGTGGCATGGTTGGATTTGTAGGTTATCAATTAAACTAACTGTTTTTGAAGTGGATTAATCTGGATATTAGGAGTTTTAACTTATGATATTTTATACTTCAAGAAATTTAAATGAATTATCAAAGATGAAAATGAGTAATATTTTGTATCAGTTAAATACTATTTTGTTCTTTACTTTTTAGTAACAGTCAACCAAAACTGAAGCCAAAATTGTCGACTTTGGTTTCTTCAGTTTTCAAGCTGATCTGTCTATGTATGCATGTGCCATGTGTACAGGTCACATTCGTGAAACTAAAGAGCTGAAAATTTGAACATTTACTCATGTGTAGTGGTGGGTTCAATTTGTAACGTAAGTTAATGCTGAATTGATCCCTTAAGCAAAGTGGCGTAAAGCTTACTAAGCAGGGGGATACCTGTATTCTGTAGCCAGCTCTCTTATACAGGTATACCTTGATAAGTGTGGTTAATTCTTTCTATAACTTATCGTACTGTTAAGGTTTTATTGTCAAACTCCTAGAGAGTTGACTTGATTATTGCAATTAGTCAGCTTTGGAAAGAGAGGTAAAGAGAAAGAATAATTATGTGGCAATTCTCTGTATGTAGATATATTTTTCTAAACATTGAATTTCTGTTATGAAAAATATTTTTATATAAGTATATATATCTTCGTTCTTCTTTTTGGTAAAGATTACTTTGCTACTAAGGATGTCATCAAAAGAGTTGATAATAGAAATGTTGAAAAATATAAAACCAAGAATTTTAAAAAGGCAGTAGATATTTGTTCTGATTGTGATTCTGGGGTATTTATCAGACCATGTTTATAATTACAAATAAATTAGAATTTTCAGTAGTGTTTTCGTGGCTCAGTGGTCTAGGGCATTCTGCTAGACACCAGTAGATTTTTGGATTGAATCCAACTGGGGACAAAACATTTTTTTTTTTTCATCTTCGCTCTTGAAAGGTCAGTGGTGGATTAAACATTAAGCTGAGTAGGCTTTTTCTTCTTTATTTTTATCAAACTCTTACTATTGAGTGTTGACTTCATTTTCATATGTAACAATGATGGATGACAATGATGTGAAGAAAAATGATTGACATCATGCACAAATAAGTGACGTATACAAAAACTGATAATATTGTATGGAGAAATGAATTCTATTCTGTTCTGTTTACTTTTGAGATTTTAATGAAGCAAAGGAGTTTGCCCTTAGTGAGGTCAAGCTTGTTTTAATTTAATTTTTTCTACATCTTACTCTTAATCATCGTACACTTAAATTTGTACAGCAATACCATTGCTAAACTGCATCAAAACATGCATGATCAAAACCTCCTTCAGCTAACCTGTGCCACATGACCTTTAAAGCCCAATTGAGAAACCAGAGTTTGACAAAAGAAATTCATTATTAGCATGTCAAATGCAGTACCTTTTGACATGGGCAGTAGGGTGGAGGGAGTTGGGGTTGGATAGGAGCTTAGTATTCAAAGGTCCTCAGGGTTAGACGAAATCAAAAGCAGGTGCTTAAAATAAGACAAAAGCTTTCACCTGCCTCAATGACTTAACCCTACCTCGCCTCTCTGTTGTTGTTAATTACCTGCTAGGTCAGAATCTCCTTTCCTCCAAATCTGACCCCCTTACCTCCCGACTTCCCATAGCGCTTAGAGTGGGCAGGGGTGGGAGAGGTTTGTGCATTAACTAATTGCCTGGGGTGGGGGGGAGGTTCAAGTGGGAGTTAGTCTGTTATTTCTGTTTTATAATTAACCAATATCTTAGGGCATTCTATATTTACCTTACTTCGCACTGGGGGAGGTGGGGTATGCTCCCACCTCAAGGACGCATCCCAATTTTGACTTGCAAATTTTGAAAAAAAAACAAACATGAAATTAAGGTCTCAGCATTATCACCCTCCTTACAAAGATGTTTTGTGGATGGCTTAGTGATACGTAGATATTTTCTTTTCCCCTTACAATTCACAGATACTATAAGTATACATATAGCCTAGGTTGGATTGCTGCTCAGCTTTCAGAAGATCATCTTGAGACAGGTTAACCTTGATGATCTCTAAATTATGGTAGACAAACTGAATGAAGAAAGCAAGAAAGTTGGTCTCTACATGAACTTCAGTAAAACAAAAGTCCTGTACAACAAACGTGTTGAGGACAAAGACACAATGGTCAAAACTGATAATGCAGAGCTGGAGAAAGTAGACCACTACATCTACCAAGGACAACACCTCCATGAAATCCACAAAAGAAGAAGAAATTGAGAATCACTGAAGGTTGACAAGCTTTTGGTAGAGCAAGCTCAACCTTCAAGAACAAGAAAATCCCATTAGTCCTAAGAGGAAGCTCATACAACCAATGTATCCTCCCAAAAGGCACCCAATGGAGCTGAAACATGGGACCTAACCAAAATGTTGACCCTCAAACTGAGAACCATGCAATGTGCCCCTGGAGAGAATCATGCTCATTATCACACAGAGGGATCATAAGACAGTGCAATATATTAGTGAGAAAAGAGGAGTTCAAGATATCAAAGAATCCATTCGGAAACTCAAATGGCAATTAGCTGGTCTTGTAACTAGAATGTTAGACAACAACTGGATGTCACTGTGTGGATCCCTAGATATCATATGAAAGCATGGCTGGCAGAATATAAAATGGCACGATGAACTAGACTAGTTAGAAAAAGATTGGCTCTGCAATGCCTATGATAGACTTTCCTAGATTGGCCGGACTTCTCCGTCTAAAGATGGACATTAAATGACTGATGATGATGAGGTTGGATCGTTAGCCGTAGTATCTGGATATTGGAATGAATTTTTGTGATTATGTATTTCTAAAAAGATTACTCATACTTTTGTCTATTAACTATTTTAGAGTAAGTATAACTTATACACTTCATTTTGAGGTCAAGTACTGGAGTTCAGATTACTGTCTAGCATCAGCTACCTTCCTCTGGGGTTAGGATAGGCCTATGAAAAAAAGTAGCCATTTTTGCTTGTGAGGTAAATTTTTCGAAACTTACGAGGATAGGGTTAGGGTGGGTTAGTGTCTTCAGCACCTGGGAATATATGGTATTTTCTTTCAGCTGTTTGTACTAAGGCATTTTAAGTGCTTTTGTATATGTTCAAAGCCATATACGAAGGTGATGTAAAACAGTCTAGTGTATCGGACCATATTTGGATACATAGAGAATTACAGTTACAGGGAATCTGGCCAAATAATTGATAGGTACCAGTGCTGGTGGGTTAGAAAATTGTAGGAAGCTGCATACATTAGCCTCATGGAAAATCATATGGTAAGCCACTGTGAACTTCAATAGGGTGTGGGTTATTTTGCTTAGCAAGGAATAATTATTGACCATGATGTGGAGCTTTTTTCATTTTTATTACATACAAGCCTATATCAGGCATTAGCAATCTTCTCGAACTAGCAGGCCACATAAGATTTTTCATATCTATTCACTCGGAAAAAATGCAAATCATATTACTGTACAGAAAGCCTACTTGATTTCTATTTTAGACTAATATAAATTACAATTATAATATTAGAGATTTGTGAAGCAAAAACAATAGAGATTTATAATATAGATTTTAAATGGAAAAAAAAAAAAAAATGGAATCACCTGTATTGCATTGCTTGCTGAGAATAGGTTGGTCTGATCAGGTAAGAACATTTGTCACCATTCTCTACTTTTTGTTGCCCTTTCTTGAAAAAGAGATTCTTCCCTTTCCTATCTCGTTACGGATTGTACTCCTGAGAAGGGCTGTAGACTAAATCATCTGAAATGTTGTAATGACAATAAAAGCAACATAAAAAAGAATATCTTTAATTGTCCGAACAACTTATTCAAGGATAATGACTTTTTATGAAACTGTTCATAAAGACAATTTACATAAACTCAGTACAGTAGCCAGTTGAGTAATCGCAGTGCATGCACTCTGAAACACATATATTGATAATTTTACTTGTATTAAGTTTTGTGGCCTCTGAAAAGTATGCAATGCCAAGTTTCTTGGGGTCAGTTGCCCCAAGGAAGGACTTTTACATTGCACTAAAAGAGGAGGGTGGTGGGCTGCCTTGTCACCTTTGATACAGTTAGCAGGGAGTTGGCAATTTTTGTTCTTGGCCTTGTGTATGCATGATCACGTTAAACTTGACCTTGTCTCATGTTTTGCCCTCATAGGTAGGCGAGTAAATACCTATATAGTGATAATATCTTTCCTTACTGAGAAAAAATCTAGTTTTAAATTACATTGTTTATCTCGATGATAAATTTATTCAACCTATCTTTTATCTAACACAAGGTTATAATTGGGAAGTATGATAAAAATGTATTTGATGACAATATAGAGAATAGTATGCAGTATAGTACAGGAGGAATAAGAATTATACATTTGTATCATAATCTGTGTATATACCTGTTGGTTATATTCTAAAAGAGCTAGCCATGAAGGAGCTGTTTAGAAAAGAGCCTCTAGGAAAGAACTAAGGAGTGAAAAAAGCTGGTATGATGAAAATTATATGGGAAAAAACGAAGGGTACAATCAAGCTATCCTTAAAAAGAGTGTAAATTCATGCACAAGTGAAACTCGTACTTTGGATGATCATATCCCAAAGTAAGATTGGACAAAGATGGTTACTCCTGTAATTGATCCCATGTTGGTCAAAGCTCCCAGATAGTCCATTTTCTCAGTACTCATCTTGTGCAAAATAGGAGCTTTTATCTGTATACGCATACTTAATTTATTTGGGCAATATAAGAGCAACTCTAGGCCTCCAGCAACATTTTTGTGGCCAATCTTGGTATTAGTCTAAAATCTTCTAAAATTTTTCTCAGAAAGTCAATTTCATGATTTATATTATAAATTACTATTGTTTTGGCTTCACAAATCTAAAATATAATAATTGTAATTTGTTTGTCTACAGTAGAAATCAAGTAGGTGTTCTAGACAGTAATATGATCTGCTTTTTTTTTTTTTTTTTCCAGTTGAATGTATGGCCTGAATAAATATGAAAAAAATGTCTTATGTGGTCCTCGAGATCAAAAGGATTGTTGTAGGCTTAGATGTAATAAAAACCAGAAAAGCTCTCTATCACAGTCAAAATAGAACAATAGTTGCGCTGGAATTTGAAGTCTTGAAAAATTTGTTTGAACAAATATAGTCAGAATAGATTCTGTTCATGACATCATGGATGTTTTTCCACTGGAAAACATCTAAAATTGAGTAAGAAAAAAAATAATAAACACTATTTTCAAGTCTGTAGACAAAACTGTATGGTCGTGAGCACTAGATCATGAACAAACCCATACATGGAAAAGGATAGAACCTTCGCCATCTTTGATGGCTATAGTTGTTCAATATTAAAAATAACATTGATTGAGAAATACAAGCATATTATATTCATGTCGGCCATATTGTATTGAAAAAAATAAAAATAACCCTAGCTTTTTGTAGCATTTTTTTTTTTTACAGCTAGCTCTTTAGCGACTTACTCTTTCAGCCTTAGCTCTTTATAGTCTCAACTTTTTTTATAGCTAGCTCTGTCAGTTTTGGCTTTTTTTATAGTTAGCTCAGTCAGTTTTGGCTTTTTTTAATAGCTAGCTTACTTAGTTTTGGCTTTTTTAAAAACTAGCTCAGTCAGTTTTGGCTTTTTTTAAAGCTAGCTCAGTCAGTTTTGGCTTTTTTTAATAGCTAGCTCAGTCAGTTTTGGCTTTTTTTAATAGCTAACTCAGTCAGTTTTGGCTTTTTTTAATAGCTAGCTCAGTCAGTTTTGGGTTTTTTTTAATAGCTAGCTCAGTCAGTTTTGGGTTTTTTTTGTAGCTAGCTCAGTCAGTTTTGGCTTTTTTTTGTAGCTATCTTTTAGTGAGCACCAATACCTGCCAAAGGAATGTGTTGAAAAATTTCAAATATTTGTGAATATTTGTTCGGTACTTCATGACCCCAATAAAAAAAGGTGTTAGTGTGCCATAAAACTATATTTTTTGTATCGTTAGTTCTCATTGTGAGTCCTATGTCCATCTGTTGCCTATTTCAAATTCGTTACCATGTACAAAATACTTTTCTGTTTTAACCTGATTAATCATGTTAAGAATTATACAGAAATACCTTGGGTAATGCTCTAGATTTGTTTCTAAAGAGAAATGCTTAGCTGACTAGAACAGCATTGTACGGGGGTCACTATAACACAGTATAAATAGAGATACAAGCTCTCAGTAGTTGGAGTCACAGGCAATTTTACCCTCTTGATAGGTGGAAAAATTCTGTGAACATATGGATAGACAGTAAATATTGCAAGGAATTTTGCTGTGTGTGAGACTACGCATAAATGTGAATTGTAGTTTCTTCTATGTTAGCTATACAGTTATTATCATAATGCATGTTGTGCTATCCCACTGAAATCATTTAAAAATATATGATGTTGTTGGGCCTCAACAAGATGGAATGAATTAATGCTGTGTATCAGATCTGGTAGCTAGTTTTCGAAGCTGCTGAAATATCAAGTGTTGATAGATATATATATATAATTGTTGTATATTATTGTGTTATCCACAGACAGCTGTTTTGTTAAATTACAACTCTTCAGTGTGGCTATAGACTATCCATTGTCCTATCCTGTACCATGAGGCAGGATTGAAACCTTTGCTTCAGGCCTGGAGGCCGATATCCTAACTCTGAGCTATGGAACTGGACAGTCAGTAAGGTTGAATTTAAGCAATATATTTATTATCGATTAAATTCCCCATCCACCAGAATGCTCTATTCCTATGGAAGAGCATTGCATTGTATATATATATATATATATATATATATATATATATATATATAACACAATAATTAACACTCCTCTATTCAGGGTTGAGCACTCTTTAAGTGAGATAACTCGTTCATTGTATGCTCATGCAATGCTCTTCCATAGGAATAGAGCACTCCGGTGGACGGGAAATTTAAACTAAATAGATATATTGCTTAAATTCAGCCTAACTGACCGTCCAGTTCCCTTGCGCAGAGGTAGGATATTGGTTTCAATCCTACCTCATGGTACTGGATGGGATAACGGATAGTCTATAGCCACACTGAAGAGTTGTAATACAACGAAACAGCTGTCTATGGATGACACAAATATAAATATATATATATATATATATATATATATATATATATATATATATATATATTGCAAGATGATGAATTATTGTGTATGTTTTTATTCTGATACACATGGCTCATTAACCCAAGTGTATAGTCTATAGTTATTTTGGAAACGGTATCATGATGTCTTTATTCATTATTTAATTCAGATATTTCACATTATTGAATTTATTATGAAAAATACTTGAAAAAGAGCACTATAGCAAGTCGGATCTAAACAAAGTTGCACTAAGTGGGGTATTACCATATTCAGTTGGAATGTCTTTTATGGATTGTGAAGTAAGGTTGACTTTTGGTGAAGGTTAACTTCCGTTGATGTATAAGTCAGCTTTCTAAATATATGTACATATATATATATATATATATATATATATATATACATAGATAGATATATATATATATATATATATATATATATATGTAAAAATGCTTTTAAACTAGAAACCTACTCTAAAGGTCATGAGCATATACAAAAATGTATGAAAAAGAAAAATGGAAAAATTTCTCCCAATCAAAGGAAATTCCTGGATCTGCGCTAGAATATAACCATTGTTTCCTTGCCCTTTTGTCCACCATTCTACAAAATTACATTGGAATCCATTCAGGATTTTTGGAAATGTGGACAGACAGACAGACAAATGACTGAATATATATATAACTTGAACTATAGAAAGTGAGACAGACTCAGGAGTGAAAGTGCATGGAAGTTAGGTTTATTAATCTGTAAATGTTTTCATTAATGGTCTAGATATGTTTCGGGAGGTATTCCCATCTTCAGGCGTATGTGCTGTGTGTGTACCTTCAGAGGTTATAAGTTTAATGTGGAACACGAGTCCGTGAGGAGGTTTGCTTTGTGAGCAAAAAATGGTATCCCATCTGCAAGGGGCATCCTGTCGTGTGATATATATATATATATTATTGTGTCATTCATAGACAGCTGTTTCATTGTATTACAACTATTCAGTGTGGCTATAGACAATTCATTATCCCATACAGTACCACGAGGCAGGATTGAAACCTTCGCTTCAAACCCGGAGATCGGTATCCTACCATTGAACCACTGAACTGGATGGTCAGTAAGGCTGAATATAAGCGATATATTCATTTAGCTTAAATCCCCCATCCACCAGAGTGCTCTATTCCCATGGAAGAGCATTGCATAAGCTTACAGTGAACAAGTTACCTCACTTAGAGAGTGTTCAACCCTGAATAGTGGAGCATTATGATAATTGTGTCATCCACAGATAGCTGTTTTGTTGTATTATTATGACTATCCATTATCCCATCCAGTACCACAAGGTAGGATCGAAACCTTCGCTCCAGACCCAGCGGCTGGCATCCTCTCTTTGCCCAACGCAGAACTGGACGGTCAGTAAGGTTGAATTTAAGTGATATATTCACTCATGCATAATTCCTCATCCACCAGAGTACTCTATTCCTAAGTTGGAAGAGCATTGCATAAGCTTATAATGAACGAGTTACATCACTTTCAGGGTGCTCAAGCCTGAATAAGATGCACCTCTTCAACTTGTTGACGGAAGCAAATTAAAATTTGAATGAAAAAGTAAATTAAAATTTGAATATGCAGAGGAGGAAACTATGGGTTTGAACCCCCCCCCCCAATTTTCAGACCTTTTGACTATTTGAAAAAATGTGTAGGAATAACATTCTTTCAATTACTTCCCCCATATCATTTACATTCAGGCTTTAATGACAATGCCGTTGGCGGAGTGCGGAGGTGTGCGCACTCTGTGTGATTTCTAGTTTGTCGCTGCGATCAGAAATCAGCCACATCATATCCAAGTGATGAACGTTCTTCACTTTCTATTATTTTAAACCTATCCTTTGTGAACAAGTTTTCATGGTGTGTTGGCTAAGGTTCACCTTTCAGTCTGAAGAAGAAAAGATTTTATTAAAAAAAACACCTTAGCATAGAGAGAATATTGGCCATTTGAAGGAGTGACTTTTGATTAAATACACTTCAAGTGAAACTTTTTTCTACCTCCCCCCACAAAAAAACCCACTGGTTTTGTGTGGGCAAGGGGGCACGGACAACCCCCATGTACATACACACATCTCTCCAGGGCAACACCCCCTCAAGATAAAATCTATTTAGATACTTGATGCCTGAAATGAGCCATTAACTGGATGATGGAAATTTCTGTCATTGTAATTCTATGGCTAACTCAAAGTTCACATTTTTGGTGATTGATGGCAACTTGGTTCTGAGTCAGGACCACAGAATATGCCTTCCAGGAGTCTTTAAAGGGTTAAAGTTCAGAGTAGGACAAAAACCTATTGGTTATATTAAGACATGACAAACATTCAAATAATTGGTGTCAGTATGAATTTTTTTTTTTTACTATTTTCATTTGAGAAAATTATCTGGACTCATATTCCTGTTACACTTTAAAAGTTCAACATATTTTTCTACTTAAGAGATATGGGGTTAAGGTTGTTTGTAACTAAAATTCTCCCCAGGCCGCACCTCCTCATTGCGCTTGAGGGGGTAGAGTTAGTTTCATCGCCTAATGCCTAATGTGTCCCAAAAGGAACTGTTGATGAAACTGGACGATTTCTCAAACCACCGTATGGATGCGTGGGGTCTCCATGTTAAACTGAACTTTTTGTCAAATTCGTCCTTGTAGGAAGTTGAATAAATTCGAGTAGCCTACAGCAAAGAATCTTTTTTTAAAAAAAGGAAATGAACTTTTAGGAAAAGGAAAAAGGTAGATCTTTTTTGCTTTATGGTTTGACTCGAATGATTGTGTCCTTCTTTTTTTCCAATAAATGGCTGTGAAAAATTAATTGATGTTTCTTTCTCATGGAAATGACTGTTTGTCACCTTCCTTTTTATTCCTAGGAATGTAACCTAACTTTGATGTCTGTTGTAATTTCCGGTGTGGGCATTCATTCGGGATTTCTCCCTCATTCGCAGTCTTTCATTCACAAAAAAAAAAAACATTGTTGCCTTCCTTTCCTCCTTTTGAAACTGTCTTGTCCCACAATCATTACCTTGTTCAGCTTGCCAGGTAGAACTGATGTTCATTATTCAAAACTGCCCCGTAGGTATAGTATGTGACTAGTATGTACTAGTTTTGCATGCTGGTCAGTAACACTCCTATTCTTGGTTGCATGATAGATTTACAAAGACTAGAAGTTCCATCCCAGTTATTTCCCTAGTTTCATATTGGTCATCTCGTAATTGTAAATTATATTTGATCCCTTAGTCCAGATGAAGTAAGCTTAGTTTAGGAGTAGGTGGCCTTACGGTTAGCTGATTGGAGAACTGACTCAGCAAGCCAAGTTCAAAGTTAGCTTTCACTTTGCACTAATGCTCTTGGTGAAAGGCATGAATCCATCTCTTCTCCCAGCTTTGGGTAAATAGACTAGGTTCTTTTGACTAGGAGATGGGGAAACTCTGAATTCAAGCCGGATATGTCCAATCCCTCTTCCAGCTTGTGAAAGGTGGGTTATAGGCCGAGTAGGGATTGTGTACATTTAATGAGGTTCTGGTGAAGCTTCAACAGGCCTAGCAAGCCAAAAGTAGGTTCTTATATATTGCAGAAAGTAAAATAATAAATAATAAAGAATGGACGAGCGAAATAATGTGACCTCCACCGACCTACAACACTTAGAGTGCAAGTGTGACCACAAAAATTACAATATGACAGTCCCTAGGCAGAATTAAAAACATAATTTGATTTATAAGACTATGTAAGACAAAAATTCCCCTGAGGAGTATTTGAGAACAGACGATCCAAAACATAGCCTCCTGTATAAAAAACGATGCTGATGATTGTCCAAAAACAAATCTGAAATGTTTAATTCTTCTCCCTAGAGTTTTCAAAGAATTTTGTATAGTATATAAGTTGGTAGGTATAACCAAATGTATTGAATGTATTACTTAATCCCTTCACCACCAGGGGAAAAAGTAATCTTTTTGCTGGGGGGTGGGTTGGCAATCACTTGTTTACTTCTTAGTTATAAATCCTCTATATTATAGGATTTTGGAGGCAATCTGCTATAGCATGGCAACCATTGAGGATAAAGAGCCCATTCTGGACTCGATGAACGGTATCAATCCTGAAAAAAAAAACAATGAATTGGCGTTACTTTCTGAGTGCCACAAAAGCCAGAAACGCTTCTTTGCAAACAAACAATTATTGGGTATTGGGTACTAAGAACAACACCCCATTCCTTCTTCCAGTGATGTAGTTTGAGATTTGAGGGCCTGAGGGTGGCTTCTCGATACCGCCCCCCAAAATCATTTTGTGAAATTTGATGAAAAAGGAAAATTTGCTGTAGACATGCACTATCAATTGACCCCCTCAAACCAAATTATTATTCATGCAATTCAGGTATGTATCGAAATATCCTTATTATATAATGTTAGTCGATATGCAGTATAGGAACCACTACTCGAAAAACTTTTGCCCTCCCTCTTCAAGCCCTTTCTTTTTTTTTTTTTTTTCTTTTTCTTTTTATCATTGGGTTTTCAAACAGGAATCAATACCCCAAAAGATGAGTCGGGATGAGGTGAAATGAAATCAAGGTATTCAAAACCAGATTCTCTTTATAACAATCTGCTCATCTATTGAGTTTTAGGCTTTGTGGAAGATTTTTTCGACTTGGCTGGTTCTGTTTTGTTACTTAATTATGAAGTAATGAAGGATTTTACACTTCCGTGCTTGTTGGGCAAATTATGTTAATTTAATTACTTGTGATTCGCTTGAATTCTTCTTTGCTAATTTTTGTGTTGAATGAATTTCAGTATTTTTAGATGTTTACATATATTGGACGCTTTTCATCCGGTCGCAGTTATGTTAAACAACAGGAAAGAAGGGGTTCATGTTTTTACTTACTAGCTGCTTCAATGTCATAAGAAGTGGGTTGTCATAAAAAGAATCATTGTTATTAATAGCTAAAACTGCTTGTGAAAATGCTAAATATGGCTAAACTTTCCTCTTCCCAGCTAACTTAATGGCTAAAAATGTTGTCTCTTCTGATTAAAAGCCTACTTATTGAATAAAATAGGTGAGCTGGTATCACCTTGTCTTACTCCTTTCTGGAGCTGAAAGGGGTTCGAGTCTTTATGTCGCCTGATAAAGGAGCTGCCGTGATTGTATATATGTTTCAACACTTCAACATATACTGGATCTACACCTTGCCGACTGATGGCCTCCATCACGTTAGGGATTTCTACTGAGTCAAACACTTTTTGGAAGTCGATAAATGCTACGGCAAGTGGTAGTTTATATTCAGCTGCTTTTTCTTTCAGTTGATTTATCGAGTGCAGGTGGTCCATCGCAACTCACAACATGGATCCCCCGAGACCACATGCGCAACCGAGGCCGGCAAAATGTTAGATGGATAGACGAGCTAGACAAGTTCAGGAAGTACTGGCTCCGTGACGCCCATGATAGGGAAGTGTGGCAAATCCTGGGGAAGGTCTATGTCCAACGACGGATGTTAAAAGACTGATGATGATGATGACGATATTGAATAAAATAACCATACGCTTCCAGAACAAATTACTGATAAAATTGTACACTTATCTAAATTGACCAAATTGTTTTTCTGGTTATTCCAAAAATCTAATTTAAAAAAAACATTGTCACTTTCTTCTTCCTCCTCCTGTTACTATTACCACCACAACTAGTAATGCTACTACTACTTTATCTAGAATACCTTTGGAATCAGAAATCACAGATATGGACTTATGGATGTTGGACGCATCATTGAACTTATAGTTCTTTTTCATCCAGTAGAAAAACCATTAAATTTCAGTCATATAAAAATCATATATAGTGACACAGTGAATTTTTGTTGTGGGGCAGGAGTAAAACGGTGATTACAATTATATTTTAGAGCTGACTGTGTTTGAATCTTGTGTACGTATGCAAAGTTTCTGCCCACAGCCTCATGTAATCCGACTCACCGATTTCATTGTTTGTGTGACGTTGCTAACATAAATTTTTTGTTTTCCTTATCTACGGTTAACTTAGTTTTAAAAAAATAGAGCCAACGTTTCATTTTTGACGTGGCCTTAAAAAAATCAATGTTTCATTATTAAAAATGTTTCAACGCAACACATTCCTGCCGTTCTTTATAAACACAAAATCTGAACCAAAATATGGTAATATTTTGTCTTTCTAGTTCTAATTGATTGACAGCACACATGGAAGTTTTTGTAGGTATCTATTCCAATAATGGAAGAATGATTAAAGTAATTAAAAAAACAAGCTGTTCCCATCGCCTTGTATGATCACTGTTCATTTATTTGCTTTAGCCCGCAAGACACAAAAAACATCTTTGATCTGGGCTGCCTCCAAAAAAGTTTCTAGATCCCGATTTACGTGGCAGGTGGACAAAAACTCCCTCAAGATACGGGTCTCTCTTCCTATATACCGTAGTTCCGATCCTTAGTATTAACCGGGTTATTTCTAAGTTTTCTACCCAACCAAACCCATCCTTATTGAATTACCAAGGAAGTTGCGTGCACTTTGTAGGAAGTGTCCTATTTAACTAACCGAATTTACGATCAACGTGTCTTCCTTGTTTTTATAATTTATTTCTGGCAATGTTGCTGATTGAGTTGGGCTTCAAATATTAAGCACTACTTGGATCCAATCCTTGTTTTTATAATTTATTTCTGGCAATGTTGCTGATTGAGTTGGGCTTTAAATATTAAGCACTACTTGGATCCAATCCTTGTTTTTATAATTTATTTCTGGCAATGTTGCTGATTGAGTTGGGCTTCAAATATTAAGCACTACTTGAATCCAATCGTCTGTTTTGATGTACATTCGACCAACGCTCTGAAAGAGTTCATGAAATCTCTTCTCCCTGTTATGAACTGGTGTATTGAATCGATTCGTTTCTTTGTTTTCAAAAATTGCTGTGGGGGTGAAAATTTTTCGATAATTTTTTTTTCTAAAACGTAGTTTGGAAAAGCTAGATTGAAAATTAAAAAAAATTTCCCTTGCTATGAATCTATTTATTTTTATTTTTCAACTAAGTTTTAGAATTGAGAAAAAATTAATCTTGCTTTTTTAAACGTTTCAAGAATAAAAAATATTACTCATATTTTAACTCTCCATGCAATGATTAAAAACACCCGTTGAGACAAATTGATAAAATTCATCAATTCATAACAAGGGGTGGAGAGAATTGATGTATTCATTTTAGGTGTTACTAGTATGCAAGTCTAAGCAGACCATTAGATTTTTGTGCCGAATATTATTCGAGAAATGTTTTTTACAGTTTCAGAATTTTTTTTTTTGTTTTTCCAAATCAAAATAAGCTTTAAAAAGATTTTAAAACCTCTTGGGGGGGGGGGCGAAGAAACAAAACATAAACAAACAGAAAAAACATTTCATTATTTTATTTTTTATTTTTTATTGAACTAAGTGACCACGCTAATTTACCCAATTTATCGTGCAATTGTCATTTTTTTTCTTCCGTCTTTGACACTCAGAAGGAAAAAAACTCAACTAACAAAAAAAAAAATTTGAAAGGTCTCTAAAAAATTTTTTTTAAGTATAATAATATGCCATGTGTATTTATTAATTTTTCCTGCTGTATGAAGGGACTTGTCTGAGGTGAAATAAAATTTATTGTTCTGATGATGTAATGAAAATGTTGATTTAATGAATAATAACAGTATAAAAAGTAATAAAAACAAAAAAGGTACAAAAAATCTGTTAGTGTTTAACAGAATGCCATTCTCCAAGCTTGCTGTGTTGCAATATCCACAATATTCAATGTGTTTCTCAGTTCCATATTTTGAACTAGTCCGCATGTATATATATATATATATATACACATATATTTTTTATATGCAATACTCTTCCATAGGAATTGAGCGCTCTGGTGGATGGGGAATAAATGTGTAAATAAATATGTCACTTAAATTCAACCTTCCATGGAGCAGAGGTAGGATACCGGCCTCCAGGTCTGAAGTGAAGGTTTCAATCGTACCTCGTGATACTGGATAGGATAATGGATAGTCTATAGTTGTAATACAACGAAACAGCTGTCTGTGAATGATACAATAATATATATATAATATATATATATATATATATATAATATAATTGACCTTAGGCAGAAGTGCTACTTCGTAAACATAAATAATCCTGTTATTTTTGACAGGTACTACACTATAATCCTAGGCAGGTGTCAGTGCATATACAAATCCCAACATCTTTGATAAGAACTATGCTTGTTCAAACATAATTATGATCGGGGTTTTATCTTTGGAAACTTAGCGAATAGCAAGATGGAGAGAATTTTTTCCTTTTGATCAAAAAATGTGTCAATGATTCAGGAAAATACTTTAGTTTACTATGTTAGTATACTAACATTATTTCTATGGATAAAAAGACCTAAAATTATTGGGGTGTCTTGGCCACCAATTTTTATAAATAGAACTCTTAAAACTCATTTCTCTGAAAAACCTGTGTATGTAAAGGTCAAAAGATGACATATGCCAGTGTTGACCAAAAAAGTCATAGTGTACGTTAATATACGTGAGAAAGAAAGTCATAACTTTGGTGTCTGGCTCAGAAAGAGTCACGAGAAAAAATTTTTTCTCAATAAAATAATACTTCAATTTATTTAATTTACAGAAATAAAATAATATATTCCATATATTTTACCAACGTTTATTTAAAGAAAATATAAAACTTGTTTTAAAAATTGTTTCTATAAAATGGAATATCATTGATTTTAAGATTATTTTCCTACAACTATGTCAGTGCTATCATGACTGGATTTTTTTTTTCTATGGGGAAAAATGTCAATAATTCAGGAAAAATACTTTGAAAGATACGTCGGTTTTATGATTATTATTTTAAGTAGTAAGAGATCAATTCCATGTTTTAAATTGAAGGAGTGTTTAACCACCAGAATTTATAAATAGAAATTCTATAACTCATCAAAATTTGTGAATGTGAAGGTTAAAAAATGACATGTCAGTGCCATCAGAGCTGAATTTTTTTCTCCGATTTGGGGAAAGGAGAGTCTTGAAATACGGCAAAATATTTTTAGGAACGTGTGCGACATGGTGTTCCCCCCCCCCCCCGATTTGGGTTATTTACATGGTGAGTCATTGAGGTACGGAATGACACTGAGAACGGATATGGCGAGCAGGGTTCAGATTCCAGCTGGGACATTTTGTGTTCACTTCTCTCCAATTTGGAGTTTAAGTGGTTTCTTCAAATTCTCTTCCTCAGAGACTTGATAGTTCGCTATTTCAAAACTGTTCACAGCGTAAAAAAATGTTTCATGCCTATCTTTGTCTGAGGTTTTATTAAAAAGTAACTTGACTCGTTCAAGTAGAAGCCATTCTATGGACTGAAATACCAACAGAACTGTTACATTGTTCATTATATAGATAGAATTTATTTTTGGAAACCATCACCCTAAACTGTCAACATATGTTTCTCTTAGTTTTCAAGTGGTCTGGCTGGTTATGTATGTATGTATGTATGTATGTATTTATGTGTGTATATACAGCCTGCAGTGGAGCTAGAGGCCTGAAAAATTGAACATTTACTCCTTATGTATAGAAAAAAATTTTTTAATCCATTTATTTTTTTATTTTTTGAAAATTCCCCTTCCACAATACTTTTTAGAGGGGGGTTCAGTTGCAGCCTAAGTTTATGCTAAGTTGATCCTTTGGTTTGTGACTTTTTTTAAGTGATCACTGCCTGACAAAAGGCGAGGGGAAATAACTATCTTTCACACCTGACACGGCTTGCTGCCAAGAGACGTTGGTTCTGTGATGGTTTCTATTAAGCAACATACACAATCTATATTTTATTTATTTAAGTTTCTTTTTTTTTAGGCTATTTTTCACCTAAGGCAAAAAAGTGTGGCCAGGTTGATTCAAGTGTGTATCTCTTGTGGGGGCATAGTGCTAGTCAGTGGGTGGGATGGGTTGTCATCTAAGTGTGTGTGTGTGTGTATACTGAGTGCACAAGACGAACCTGTCCTAGTTTATTTCCTCTCTTTTGAAGGTGTGATGGCTATGGTAACTTGAGGCTACTTTGGAAGATCCCACTCAATTGACACACCAGAGAGAGATTTTTTTTACTTATTAGATAAATAGGATGGTGCGGTTGGAATGTGTGATCCATGTTTTATAAGGGAAAGCTAATCTCTGTAAGTGTAACAGGAGTGGCACTTATCTATGTAATGAACTGAGTGAGTTTTTATGTTAATTTCTTTGTTTATAACTTCCATTATCTATTAAATTCTATGAAGATTGAAACCACTTGTCAGTTGTCAAATCTTGGTCTATGGTCATGTGATTTCTTTTATTTAGTAGGGTGCCTCTTTTGAAAACTTATACTACCAATGAATATTTTTTTAATAGCTTCGTTTTAAAACTACCGTATGGGTCGAATTTTGAGGACCAAATTTTGTAACAAAAAATTGGGGTCAACCTATTCCATGAATAATTTTGCAAAGTCGAAATTCAAACATGAGGAGGAGGATTAGGTAGAAAACTTGGCTTTGAAAATGAATATTGAAACTCGACAATTTTCTGACCATGAATCAAAGGTCAACCTTTACACAAAATGGACTTTTATACTAATGTGTACGGTGCATTTATTTTAAAAGAAAAGATGTTTCTGCTAGTGTTCAGCCCTAAGATAAGCAGATTGAGAATTCCGGCTGTTGAAAAAGAAAAATCAGTTTCTATGACTTATGGCCTGAAAATAAATTTTTAATGGTGTGAATGCTAGATTAATTTTCTAGATGACAGGGTCTGGTGTTTGAGAAAAATAAGGAATAAGTTGATATGGTTAGATTTGATCTTCTGCGAAACGTTAGTTAGTAGCGTGAGCTGTAAGAACAGCCATAATTGTAAAACGGGATTCCTGATGTGAAAGGGATGCGAGCTTGAGTCTTGAGTCTCTCTAAAAGCTTATTCTTTATTTCCAAATTGGGCTGTTTACTAACTGCCTTGAAATGCCAGTCTTGATGAAAAGCAATTTCAGTTGAGACGAAAGAACTATTAGTGTAAAAATTGATAATACTTGATAATGCATCCAATTATAATAATATTCTCCTAAGTAATTGAAAATGTGCACTGTCGGCAGGAATTTCAGCTAGGTCCTGTGGAAGGCCTAAATGGGTCCTCTGTCTCCAATAATTGATCAAAACTTGAAAAAAAAAAGGAATTTCTTCCAACTGGTAATCTTGATTCAATACATCAATCTATAATACACCATTTTGTTTACTTAAAAGTTATTAACAGTCAGACTTTTTATATAGATGGTAGAATCGATGATAATTATTATTATTAGCAGATCACCAGAGTATCAATTTTTTGTTTTTTTGAATTTTCAAAAACTAATTTGCTAAAAACAAGCCAGGAGGTCCCATCAGTAAACACAGGAAATTTCATGA
Organism: Thysanoteuthis rhombus; assembly: GCA_963457665.1. Lineage (NCBI taxonomy): Eukaryota > Metazoa > Mollusca > Cephalopoda > Oegopsida > Thysanoteuthidae > Thysanoteuthis > Thysanoteuthis major. The sequence goes on along the minus strand of OY735240.1, from coordinate 17,213,019 downwards.
GAATTTACCATGTGGTTCCTGAGTTACACTGTCACGTACAAAATGATATTTGATGAATTAGATATTAACTGGTGACAAAAGTCCCTATCTCATTCAGTTTGTGCGAATTGTTCAAATCCCTCCTAACTTTTGCATAGCACATCATATTTAACTACAATTGAAGAAATCTATGTGTGTGCAATGCGGTTACTCTACAACTGTGCATTGTACAAAGTTGCCTTTCACCAGATATATTAGTCAGCATACAAGGCAGTGCAGTGTCAAGTTTGAAGTTTTGGGGATCAGCTCGAGAAGTCTAATGGAAAAAAAATGAAACATTAAAAAAAAAAAAAATCAGATGTGAAATAGTTAAATTGGCAAAACTGAAGAGAAGTATCCGCAATACTCCGAAGCTGTATTTTTGTTTGACCGACGGGGAATTATTTCACCTGACAATTATGGCAGGCTGCTCTACATATCATTAAGTCCGTCCGCTGCCAAACATGCACCTTTGGGATGGGCACTGCCCTAACATGCTTAAAACACAGCCACAAAGAAGCTATCTATCAATTCTAATAAAGGTGTGTTACTCATAAAGAATTTTATCCTCAGAATGACACTCTGATCTATTGATTTTTTTGCTCAATTGATTTTTAGTCAATTTATTGATCACCCCATTTCTGATTCTCCCTTGACAAACAGACAGACAATGCTTTTGCTTTGATCCTAATACAGAGTTGGCTGTTTGTGATCACATGGCGAGAACTTGAGTTTCTAGAGACGTGAGAAAAAGAACACCTTGTTCGAAACCTGCAACATTGTTTACTCAACTTTTGATAGCATTTGGCAGCATTTGCTTCAGTAGTAAAACTATTTGTTTCCAATTGATTTAAAAAAGAAGAAAAAAGTATGAGGCTGTTAAGCAGACCCTTTTTTTATTTTTAGACTGTAATCGATGAATAGCAGTGATAAACAATTTTTGACCTTTCAAGACCTTTATTTGAATTTTAAAGGTCTGTGTGCCATGTTTTTTTGTTAGTTGTACAATGGATGTCTCTTTGCCACAAGATTCACAATGTCAGATTTAGAGGGAATATAGCGAAGGGAACACTGCCCATTATTTGAAAGACCCCAGTTTTGAAACCACTGACTTGGAACAATGTATATTTGTGTGTTGTACAGGAAGTGATGGGTTAATATAGGGCCTTTTGTTCATGACTCTTATCTTCCTTTGAAGAACTTATAATGAGGCTCCAATTTTGTACGTAATTCTACCGGATTTATTATTCCTATATAAGAGATCCATCTTTGTACCAATATTTTTTTTTTTTTTTTTTTTTTTTTTTTTTTTTTTTTTTGAGAAGTTGAGGTGTGACTCTCGTTGGAAGTTGAGAATCCAATATCTGTTGGGTGCACCCTGAAAGTATGTGGGAGTCGATAATAAAATAACAACTTTGTCTTGATGAGTGTAGTGATAATAGATGAAACCGGATTCTATTTTACAAAGCAACATTGTGTGTAAATAACACTTGATTACATACACTATTCATGACATTCTGGTGATTGAAAATTTTCTTTCGGACATAATTTAGCCATTAAATGTTCTTTTATTTTTAATAATATATGCACATTAGTGTCTTTCGTCAATATGTCGAAGGTGTTAATGACTGACCAAAATGGATATTTTGTGCTCCTAGAAGTTGATGTTAAATTTGAATGGAAAAAAAATTGTACTAGATACACATTGAAAATACTCTGAGTGCATACCTCTGCGAATGCCATTGACAGAGGAAGTAATTGTGTATGGATTTGCCCCCAAATTTAATTACTCCTTCTTTTGCCTATTGTCCATCCTTCTCCAAAATTTTATAGAAATTCGAGTACTTTTTGCGATATTGTGTGGACAGACATGAAATTTTGCTGATATCATGCAGTGTGGATTTATCTATGATGTAAAGGAGGTAATTATCCATGGATCCACCCCAAAATTCAACCACTTCTTCCATAGTCTATTGTTCACCCTATCACAAAATTTCATAGAAATTAATGGAGAATTTTTTGAGATATTACGTGAACAGGCATGAGCATAAACATGAATGTATGAACAAAAAAGAAAAAAATATCTCACAATCTGAAGAAAATTCCTTGATCTGCCCCCTTTTTTAACCACCTCTGCCTTACTTCATTATTCACTGTTCCATAAAAATCTAATTGAAATCACTTGTGCACTTTCGGAGATATTGTGTGGACGGAAAGACAGACGGAAATGACCAAATACCTATACCTCTCTTATTTCATAGCAGATGTAAAAAATTATGTTTCGACTTACTACGTTGAATACTACAGTAAGTTGTGAAAGCAGGACTCATTGTTGAGGAAAAAAAAAAAAACTGGACAAAATCCCTGGTTTTTTATTGAAGTTATCAAACCTTTAATCCCTCTTATTTGTGTGGTCTGCGGTCACGATGAAATTTATTGAACGGCTTAGTGTCTCATTGTTATATAGTAAGATAAGGGTTGACACATTGACATATAGTGATCATTGCATTTTATTTACCGCTTGACACTTTTTCTTCCTTTTTTTACTGAGAGTGCATTGGCTTTCATTACCTTATCTTCCTGTACAAAAGAGGAAGTGCTGGTGGCTGATTGGTTTACAGTGTGGAAAATGGACTGGGTGGGCAGAATTCAAACTCTGACTAAGACTGGTAGTAAATTAATGCCAGTCATGGTCGGTGTTTGAATTAGATTCATGCCTTTCTCCTTTCTTGATGGTGCTGAAATGAATTTCATCGTATCGCTGGATGCCTATGCTAATATCATGTTTTTGATTTATGTAATATATATATATATATATATATATATATATATATATATATATATATATATTATTGTGTCATCCACAGACAGCTGTTTCGATGTATTACATCTCTTCAGTGAGGCTATAGACTTTATCCCATCCAGTACAGCGAGGCAGAATTGAAACCCTCACATCGGGCTCAGAGGCTGATATCCTACCTCTGGACTACGGAACTGGGTGAATTTAAGCTATATATTCATTTATGCAGAAACTCCTCATCCACCAGTATGCTCTATTCCTATGGAAGAGCATATATATATATATATATATATATATATATATATGTACGTATGTACAGCAAACAGCCTTATAATGAGAAACACTTGTACCAATATTATAAATATCTGTGAATAAGGATTCTTTGGTGATTTCATAATATTTTTTGACCTCTGTTGAACTGTTGGCCATAATGAATAAGGATTGAGTTCTCCATTGTAATTGTATTGTGAATTGAAAATCACCTGGATTTGTTTTACTCTTTAAGTTTGAGCATCCTGAAGATGCAGGGCTAAGAAAACTTGTACCTATGAAGTGCAGTTTTTGATGGGTTATGGTAAGACGCCTGTGGAAAATATATAACTTCATTTTCATTATTATTATTATTATTAATAATGGTATAATATTTTTTTCTCTTTTCTTCTTCACAGAAATAGCTCTAACTGTAAATACTGTTGGTTCAGTTATTTGAAAGTACATAAATGTACCGAGGACTGAATGTGGAAAGGAAGTTCAGATTCTTTCTTTTTTTGGTTTGATGCTACACGATAATTATATAGGAAGTGATGTGCCACAAAAAATGTTCTTAATTATAAAAAAAAACCTTATTTGATTGAAGACTAGAAATATTTACATTGAACTTTCCAAGTAATCACCAACCTTTCCCTCATCTTTTGTGAATTTTTGAGGAAAAATGCAATTAGTACGGTTACTTGTGTAAAATTGTACATAGCTTCCATATAATTATATATCTAATTACTGCTGGATTTAGATTTGTTGAGGCCCTAAGCTATTTAAAGATGGGGACAGGGCCAGCCTATGGAGCTGTGGGGCCCAATTGGAAACATTTTTTTGCTGGGCCCTGAGTTTGCAGCCGAGGTCTTTAGAATCTTTGAGATATAAATGAAAGTTGATTTCCTACTTTATGGTAGAATGGGGAGCGATCGAGAATGTGCGCTCAGAGTGAATGGATCAAAGAATCCAGCAAATGAGCAAATAAGCAAATAAAATGTGCAGATTACTTTCGGAAAATAATTACAGAAACACTCGTTTTAGTGATTGTGAAATGATTCATCAAAAATATTAATTTCATTTTTTCGTTTTGAAAAGGAATAAAAAAAAGAATTGTGAATAGCATTACTGTTTTTGAGTGTGTGTGTGTGTGTGTGTATATATATATATATATATATATATATATATATATATATATATATATATATATAGTGTCATCCACAGACAGCTGTTTCGATGTATTACATCCCTTTAGTGTGGCTCTAGACTTTTTATCCAATCCAGTATCGCGAGGCAAAATTTAAACCCTCACATAGTTGGTGGTCAGTAAGGCTGAATTCAAGCGATAAATTCATTTTTATGCAGAAACTCCTCATCCATCAGAGTGCTCTATTCCTATGGAAGAGCATTGCATAACCTTACAATATATATATATATATATATATATATATATATATATATATATATATATACATACATGCAAATTGGTGTGCGTGTGTGTATGCTATTTATTTACTCTCCCCCCAGAGCAAAATGTGACACAAGGTCGGGACTCTACGTGGGGAAAACAGGAGACATCCTTGAAAAATAGCTCCAGTCGACGCGACTTTGCTTGCTAAGCAACCGAAGCAACCTCCGCCAAGAAAGCGTCAGGCATGAGCCTGACCCGTTTCTTTAAGTGCACTGGAACAGTGCTGCCCTGGGATGTCATATCCTGTGCAGCTGGGCTGAGTAATAGTTGGAAAGCCCAGGGACGAACCTAAAGGCTCCGGATGCGCGTAGCAATGTGCAGCCTCAGTAGAACCTCATTGGCTGATGCATTGCATAGGTGCACTCGGTCTTTGACACACACCATCTCTGGTCCATTCGGCAGGCAAGTGTCAGTACTGGCACCTTGGGCTCTGCTGGGGAACAGATACTACACTTTATTCCATGCAGAAAAAGCGGTGTGTGTGTATATATATATATATATATATATATATATATAATATAGAGAGAGAGAGATATATATAGAGATATATATATAGATATATAGATAGAGATATAATATATATAATGCAGATTAGTATATTTATGTGGCTGGTTGTCTGTAGTGTCAGTTCTGTTATAATAGATCGATCTTTGTGAAATAGATTAACATAGCTGAAACAAAAAAAAAAAGGGTTTTATAATGTGATGTCTGTTATAACAATGTAGAATGTCACAAAAATGCTGGTTGTTGGAAAAAAAAAAGTATGAAAAATGCTTTGTAAAAAAAAAAACAGATTTAAAAAAATTTTTTTAATGAAATAATTTTCAACTTGAATTTTGATAAAATGTTTCTTCTTATAACTGTTTTCATCCTGCACAATATCGCTGGTGTTTTTTCTTGCATAACTATTGTCTGAAAACTTTGACTGATCACCCCTTTTACTCAGCTTGAGTTGAGTTGATACTTCGAAAACCTTGGTGCTGATCCATTTACGAATAACCTGATCATTGTATCTCGTCAGCTATGGCTTTCGGACAAAGTCTTTTTCCAGTTCCTTCTGTGTCGACCACGATTGTGCTAACCTATAATGTCTTACCTGTAAACCTTTCAATCTCCTCTCCATCTTCTGTCTGGGTTTCTACTATCTTTTCTTTCTCCTATGTGTCCAGCCCATACCGATTTTTGTTGCCTAATTCTATATGTCTTACTCAGGTCTGCTCTTGGATCCATGTTGATCTTTTTCTCTTGATTATTCCTAACGTCATTTTGTTAGTTATTTAGGGGCTAGAATGATATTTTGGGAGTTTGAATGCGATAATGAACTGGGTTATAACTGGTGAGACCTGTACTTTTACTGCACAGTATTTTGCCGTAATACGGCTAAGAAAAATCAGAAGTGCCTGGAAGGAGCAGAATTGCTAATTGGGAAAGTGCTTCTGGATTCGTTTATGGTAAATAGCCTCAAGGAATTTTGAGGTTGTGGAGAGAGAGAGAGAGAGAGAGAAGAAGCAACCCCACCAAGGAATATTTAGTTACACTTTTCTTACTTCTGTGATTACCCCAGGACTTCTTTTTCTTCCCAAGCCAAGTTTCTTCAGGGTGGGTCAGTGGGTGGGTGTTACTGTGAGTCTAGCTTTTGACAAGGTTGATTTCTCTCTCCTTCCTCTCTAATTTTGTCTTTACATTTCAGTTTTCTCTCTACCCCCCCCACTTTTTTTATTCATTCATTCATACCTTATTTCTCAATTTTTTTTTTCTCTTTCGCATCTCTCTCCAACTATCCTCTCTCCCTTTCCCTCTGTAAATGTCTCCTTTTCTCTGTGCCCCTGGCCCCTATTTTCTCTTTGCCTCCCACCCCCACTCCTCCTCCCCCACAGTCCCCCGCTCCCTCTCCCCCCGAAGTTCCCCCTGTTCCTCTCCCCCAAAGTCCCCCCTGCTACCTCTCCCCCAAAGTCCCCCCGTTCCCCCACAGTCCCCCTGCTCCCCACGCCCCCTCTCACCCTACACTCCCTCTCACCCACGCCCCTTCTCCCCATTCTCGCCCCCTCCCCTGCTCCCGGTCTGTTCCCCCCACCGTTTCTCCCTCCCCTGTTTCCCCCTTTGCTCCCTCTTTACCACTGATATGTTATGTAAGATTTTTCTAGTCATTCATTTTCATCTCAACTACTGAAAATAGATTTGGAAAAAAAAAACAAACAAAACAAACGAGTCACTTCGGAATCTACTTGAACCCTTTTGCTCTCTTTCGTACGATGCTCAGGTGTCCAAGGATTGGAACTCCCCCGTCCCCTCCGGGGGGAGGCATGCCGCCTTGGTCCATATCATCATCTACCTTTTTTTTTTTGCTTGAAGTGCTGACAACATAACGGCCATAAACACATCCACCGACACTCCTAGTTGAGAGAAATTCTCATTGCCTGACTTTTCAGAGAGAGAGATAGAGAATCAGAAAGAGAGAGATAGAGAGTCAGAGAGAGAGAGAGAGAGAGTCGGATGGTCCGGTCGGTGTGTTGTCAGATGCTCGCCCCCCCTCTCTTTCCTACTTACCATTTCAACTTATAAAAACATTTATTATTCGCGGATTCAACCACAGAGGAAAAGAGTAAAAGTTGTAAGTGAGGAAACACTCGGTTCCAAAAGGCTCTTTCTTACATCGTAGAAGACTTCACTCACAGCTCAGTGCGTGCCAAGGCCGTCTACCTAACTTTACTGGAATCCTATTTTTCATTTTAAATTGGATTTGGATTTATTCAAAATGTTGTTTTTTCTGTCCAGTCTGACAACGTGTTAAATATACATATAACAAATAACAAACTATTATGACTTTAAGGATGCAAAATTAGAGGAAATAAGTATTTTTCAACGGACCAACTTAGTTAAAATGCTGGTAAGTTGTTTATTTTGTGGCTCAGTGGTATGTGTATGTTATTTCGAACTGTCTCGTCGCGGTCCCTAAATGGAAACAAAGAAGTTTGGAATGTGTTTTTATCGAGGAAGCTATCGGTCTGTTTGTCGTTATATATTTCGTTATTTATTTCTTCTCATCCATGTTTGTTTATTTTATTAATTTTTTTTTTCTTTCAAAAACTAATGTTTGTTTACAGCACTTGAAATTTGGTAAGCTAGCTTAACTCGAGTATTCATTCTTGACTGTCGAGTCTCGACAGATATTTAAAAAAATGGTTTTATTTTTTGCCTTTTTAATGAAATAATTCGCAAAATATCATTATTTTTTTAAATTCATTTTACAATTTTGAAATCTCCGTAACTGAGGGTTTAAGCCCCACCGAAAGAAAAAAAGGGCTTTAAAGTTTAATTATCATTTCCTAACTGCAGTTCGTGTCTTCTGTAAATAACTTATTCTCTGGGAATTCCAGGCCTTGCAGCTATTTCGATTTCCAAACTTGTTGAGTACCTCTTTCCTGTGAAAGCCATTACATGAGGTTGTTGAGAGGAGCTCGGTCAAACCCCCCCCCTTCTCTAAACCCCATAAGTATAGCCGCTGAAGAGCTATTCACCCATGGTAAACCTTGGGGGACGGAGGCCTAAGATTATTGATCGTTGTCTCCCTACATCGGCAAGAACTTGGGGTCGAGTCGATGAATGAGAAGAATCCAGGGAAATTCTTTTGCAAGATCTCCGTCTCAAATTCATCCAGCGCGCCAACCTATAATTTATCCCCGCAGAGTTGTTGATGTTGGGTGTCGAACTCCTGAAATCCAATCGTAGGGATACAAGGAACTAAACTTGTTTATTGAGAGGGCAATGCTGCTTTTAATCTCTTTCTTACGTCATTATTCCACATGCTGAGAAATCTAAAAACATATGTGAATCTGGTGTAGTCAGATATCTTACGATGTAAACAAATAAGTCTTTTAAATTTTTTTCTAAGTTTAAAAAAAAAAAAAATTATTTGTACCAAAGAAAAGAAAATTTTATTCGGGGCAAATTGAAAATTACGAGTAAAAACATCGAAAAATTGGTGATCAATGAATAAGTTACTTCTCTCTCGCCTTTTGTTGGTCAGTGATCACTTGAAAAGTCTGAATCCCCCCCCCCCCAAAGCAAGTGTGAATGATGGTGGACACAAACTGCAGTCAGTTTAGCACCAATTTACATTGCAAATTGACCCCTAAAATCCTTTTATAGGGGTAATTTTCTAATCGTAAATGTTGAAAATTTCACATACCCAGGGACCCAACCAGACCAACTTGATAACTGAAGAAACTTATGTCAACAGTTTTCAATAATTTCTAAATATTTGAAAATAAATTAAATGGTCTTTCCTTAGCAGTTGATTTTCTCATATAAAAGTTAAACTTTTTACTTGTGCAAAATTTTCAACGAAAATTATATTTATTCATTTTATCAAATAAAAATGCCCCTATGGGAACCTCCCTAAACAATCTATGTTAGAAATACACATTCAACATTAAAATATACATTCATCCAAATTATAAAAATGTAAAAAAAACTTGATATGTACATATATATATATATATATATATATATATATATATATATATATATATATATTATATTATTTTATTTTATTTCATTTATTTATTTTTTTTCACAAACGTACCAGTACAAAGGAACATTTAAAACCACTGATTACCCAGGCACATATCATTTATCAATTTTCCCTAAATTTCTCCGTATATTTTCCTTTACAATTTATTTATCAAAGATTGGAATTCAGTTATTTTTAAAGCCACCTTGAAAGTTTTAAGTCTCCTCATGGACCACTTCAGTAAATGTTGATTGAAGAAAAAAAAATGATTTTTTTTCCTTTCTTGGTTGGATGAATTTTACTTTTTTTTCGAGCCGTTGACTTAGGTAAGCAAGGTGTACTAAAAACTCATTTCTCTGACACTGAATGAGGGTTAATGTTTACGGAAATAGAGTTGAAAGTACGAACAAATTGTTCAGGTTAAATAGTACATTTATATATATGTACCAATTCACACTTGTGACACTTATAACAAAAATTCGATCTTGTACCCTCATTCTTTTTAACTGTGGTAGCATTATTTCAAAGTCTATATTTTACAATTTCTTCTCTCTTTTTTAATATACTATTTATAAATCCAACATTTAGGTTAAGATACATCAGTAAAAAACTAACTAAATAGAAAAAAAAAATTGTGTTCTCAATCTATGAACTACGTTTTCCTCTGAGGGAATTTGTCAGTTTTGAAAAATGTTAAGTTTTTTAAAGTTTTTTTTTTATCGGTTTTAGGGGGCAGGGCTCTATTTTCAGTGTTTTTTTTTCTTTTTTTTTTTCTGTTTCCTCCTTATCTGTGGGTACATGCCAAAAAGCACGTCGGCGGCTGCCTAATTCACTCTGGCCCAAATACCCGGGCACTTGACTGTGATAACTACCAAAATTTTGATAAGATAGCTATTCAGTAATCGCAGAAAAGTAGTTGTGGATGTAGGGGTAGACTTTTACGGTCAGGGTCATTTCGTGTGGGGACACTTGTGACAGTTTCGGGTTCGGTTCTAGGAAAAACACGAAGGGAGAGAAAAAGTCTTAACTTGAGTTTTTGGCTTGGAAAAATGTACAGCATGTGGTACGTTCAAGTATTGCTTAATGAGTGTAATTAAGAATTAATTGAAAAAAAGACAGTTTGAGACTTTGAACAGAACAAGAAATTTTTGAACGAAATAACCGCCCTAATCAAGGTATAATAGGAAATATTAGGAGATGAAATAAGTTAGGTGTACGTTTATTTCATTTGAATTTTATAGCAATAAGATAAATATTTTAATTAATTAATGACTTTAATAATCATCTAATTCAACTTTTTTCTGGTCACCTCTTGTTCGAGCTTCCAGACCCTGATAAGTTATACAATATAAAAAGTTCCTTTCCAAAGTAATTTGAAATGAAATAGATTTATACAAATATAAGTTTGGAATTCGTTGTTTGATATGAGTGTTTGATTTTTGATTGGGGGGGGGGGGAGAAAGACGTACACTTTGGTTAGATCTTCATAAGAAGCCCCAAGCGTGCAGTTTTTACGTACGAAGTGCTACTAAAAAGCGCAAATCAGAAATAAATAATAGTCTCTAGGCAAGGTTCTAACTCGTATGTATCCCTTCTGCCTTAGAAAGCCTGTGTATGTATGACATTTGAGCGACTGGAACTAACGGTTGCAAAAGAAAAAAAAAAAATCTAACCATATAGTATTACTCTTTATTTTACACGATTGCTCAACATCATATTTGACATTGTTCTTACTGTGCTACTGTATTATGCAGTCTACCGGGCCTATTCTCTGGTTCCAGTAGACTCTGTCTTTTCAGCCTTTTGGCTTAGAGCCAAGTGTAGTGTCCATTCTTGATATTAATGTTTGATTGGTCTATGTGATGACTCCGATATTAAACCGATCAACATGACAATTGTAGACTGGTCTCTGATCCTAACCCTTCGTGTTGTTGGGTTAGAAATATATTAATGAATTAATAACTATTTGAATGCAGATTAAGGCTTTTAACCTTGAATTTAACCACTTTGTTTCTTCTCTGACTTGAAATGAATTGTTTTTCCTTTATACAACAACTGGAGTTGAAATCATTAAACATTGGCGGGCATATCGAATATTAAGCTGATAATAGCTACTACAATTCGCTCTTGGCTCAAAGGCCATGAAACCTCTGGCTACTGATTCTACAGAATAAGTCCAATAGATTGCATGCTATTATAGCATTCAAGATAATATTACCATTATCAGTTGGGTTTTTTTCATTTAACTTATCTGGTTATTCTATTGTCTAGAATTCTAGGAAAAACTTTGGAATCTGCACTCTTGCCATTCCTTATTCAACATCAGGTGACTCAGTACTTGTGATTTGCTCAACTTGGCTATGACCCTCATGTGATGTGCTCAACTAAGCCATGACCTTCATGTGATATGGGCTTTTGGGCAAATCACTTATACTTGTATCTCAAGGGTCACCAAATGATGGTTGGCAAATCAAATGGAATTAGGATATTGAAATGATATGAAAACCTGTGTTTATTTTCGGGTAGGATCTTCCACTTTTTAGAACTACATTGGTACCTCTGATAGTGAGAGGTCCCTATTGCCCCAAAGAAATCTATTAAGTTTTCAGTTAGCGAGAATAAATAAAAAAAAAAACTGAAATTTCCTAAAAATATCCGCAAATCAGCTAGATTTCATTTATAATTATCTAGATTTATATCTATTATCTAGGTGCTTATTTTCAGACGGACCAATGGACATTCGGTGGATTATAAGAAGATCATGTATTTGTTACATTTACATATTTATTTATAAGTATTCATTTATATTTATTTATATTTATACGTATTTATTTATATTTATCTATATTTATACGTATTTATTTATATTTATACGTATTTATTTATATTTATACGTATTTATTTATATTTATACGTATTTATTTATATTTATTTATATTTATACGTATTTATTTATATTTATACGTATTTATTTATATTTATTTATATTTATACGTATTTATTTATATTTATTTATATTTATACGTATTTATTTATATTTATTTTTATTTATACGTATTTATTTATATTTATAAGTATTTATTTATATTTATTTATATTTATACGTATTTATTTATATTTATTTATATTTATACGTATTTATTTATATTTATACGTATTTATTCATATTTATACGTATTTATTTATATTTATACGGTATTTATTTATATTTATACGGTATTTATTTATATTTATACGGTATTTATTTATATTTATACGGTATTTATTCATATTTATACGTATTTATCTATATTTATACGTATTTATTTATATTTATACATATTTATACATTTATTTCTATTTATATGTATTTATTTCTATTTATATGTATTTATTTCTATTTAGACGTATTTATTTCTATTTAGACGTATTTATTTCTATTTAGACGTATTTATTTCTATTTAGACGTATTTATTTCTATTTAGACGTATTTATTTCTATTTAGACGTATTTATTTCTATTTAGACGTATTTATTTCTATTTAGACGTATTTATTTCTATTTAGACGTATTTATACGTATTTATTTGTATTTATACATACTTATACACATTTACACATTATTTAAAAGTAATACATTATTCACAAGGTTATTTTTCAGGTTTTAAGAGTCTGATATTTTTTATTGGGAACAACTAACTGAAATCTGAAGTTTGATTTAATCTATAAACTGATCAATTAAATTATTCAACTAATGAGGCATTAAAGAAGGTACCTCTGAATATTAAAAATCTTCCATCTGTATTCGAGGTAGAGACAGTGGTCGTGTTATTTCTTCGGTCCAATTCAAATCCTCCTTTATTTACTTCATCAGTTAATTATAATTGACTTCCTTGCAAGGCCAGTCGAAACTTCACCTAGAACCCCATTAGCTATACATTTCGAGAAAGTGCTGTCTATTATCTCAGTTGCCAGCCTCTTGTGAAACTGTATGAGGGGGTTGGCCCCTCTCCCTTTCCTGTCTCTCCCCCCTTTTTCTTTCTCAATTGTTTTCAGGTTGGATTTTACAAAACAATAATGAGCTTATAGTGAGTGCTTGTTTAAAACTGGATTTCATTTTTTCAGTTTTTAGTTGTGTCTAATACGTCTCAATAAGGTACTTTTTTGTCAGTCGGTTCTAGTTAGAAATGGGGTATTTACCAGTTTCTATAGAAAAGAACATGTGATGTCATTAAAAGACCATCTATCCTGATCAATAGAAGACGTATTATGCATTTGTTTTTACAGCGTTGCCAAGAATTGTTTGTTATCAATAGCAGGGACTATTTTTAAAAATGGCTGAAATTGGCTAAACTTTTCAATTTCTAGCTAACTCCATAGCTAAAAATTTAACCCATTCAAAGCCCACTCATCAAATGAAATAAACATACAGTAAAAACACAGAACAAATCGATGAAAATTGTTCTCTTAATTTTAGACTTAATAAATGTTCTCTTTTAATAGCCAAATTTTTGGGAGGACCATCCTTTCTCCTCTCCTACTTAAACTCGTAATGCTACTACTATTTCATTTAGAATCCTTTATGACATAGGAAATCACAGGTATGGATGCATTGTTGAACTTGAGGTTCTTGTTTTGATATTTTTTTGTTTAGAATTATGATAACTTGTGTATTGTCGAGGGAAAAAAATGTCTTTATTCTCAAATGAATGCATTACTTTTTATTGTTGATTCTAAATTTTTTCACGGATTTCAGCCGGGCATTTAATACTTTGAGTTATAAAAAACCTTTTTCTATATTCTGAAAGTATCTGTCTCCTTTCTTATTGTTTCAAAAGATCATTTATCTAATTTTAGTTGTTATGTCTTTCACAGAAATGACACTAAAGTGACCTCCTCTAGGAGGTGCGAATGGCGCAGCAGTTAATGGTCTGTTTACATTCACTTCATACTGATGCCCTTGGAAAAGGCATGAATCCATCTTTTTTTCCCACCAGTTATGGATAAAATAACAGGGAAGATGGGTTGCCTCCTCAAGTCTAGAGAGCCCAGTCTAGGAGGATGACAAAAAACCCGTGGAGATCCCTTTAGGTGGTTGAATGCCAACTTTGTTGTCTTTCTCTGGCAGCTCCTGCAGCCAAGCTGATGCCTAATGTATCACACTCCGTTTCCCTTTGAATTACATCAGTGAGAGTGAGGAGGGGGAATCTGTTGACTGGGCATCCTATTTTCTGGAAAAATGAAGCTTTCCAGCTTCTATGTTGTTTTTAGCTGCAAGCTTCAAAAATTCTAAGAAAGCTAAAATGTTTTTAGTTTAGACCAAATTTGAAGAGGGTTGATAGCGTTCATATGAAAGGATAGATAGTGGGTGAAGAAAGTGGGAAATTTTCTTTTTTCTTACGTCACACTGTCATAATCCTATTTTTTTGAAATCAATGCTTGAAATAAGAAATAGAATGTGAGAGAAAGAAAGCACAGACTGACAATATACAGTGTTTGTAATTGTGTGCATATATATATATATATATATATATATATATATATATATATATAACTTTTAATTTTCCAATTATGTTGCATTTTGGATGATATTTTTTGTATCATTTTTGATGCAATGATCTATTTTTGTTTTGGGTATTTTATCAGAGATTAAGTTGTTAAATCAATTGGAAACAAATAGTTTCATTACAGAGGCAAATGTTGCCAAGAGCTGTTGAAAATTGTGTAAACAATGTTGCACGTTTTGGACAGTGTTATTTTTCTTGTTTGACATGGGTTTTATATTACATTTAAGGATTTTCTATATGATTTTGACGTTGGGTTTTATATCATAACTAGTCAGTAATGATTCTTCCCCATCTGTCAATTGAAAAACGTCAATAATAATTATTGGTCTGTACTTTTGTGACACCATGTGTTCGTTCGTAGATAGATTCTAGGTCATCAAAACAAAAAACATACGTAAGTTCCCTTTGAATGTACCAGGTCTACCCACGTAACTATTTGAGTATTCACTATTTACGCAGATGTTTCTCTAAAACCATGAATAGTCGATGTCAATATACTTCGTTTGATTTGATGGAAAATTTTCTTCTGAACTAAAATTATAAAAAAGGCAATTTTTGTTGGTCACTCAATATGAACTGTCAAGTAACTTTTGGCCGTGTGCAGTTTTGGGAATGATCAATTTAAAAATTGAAAAAGGAGGTGATATATGATTTAAGTTACTCCTTTTCCCTTTTGTTGGGCGGTGATCACTAAAAAAGTCTGAATTTGAAAAGAAACAAAAAACAAACATGAATGCTGCTGGACTTGAAATAAGGGACCAGTTTGGTATAAATTTCAATGCAAATTGAACCCCTACTAAAAACCTATTTTGGTAGAATTTAAAGAAAATTAAATGTTTATTTTTTAAAAATTTTTATTTTTATTTTGAAAGTTGAAATTTTCAAATTTCTAGCTCCATTGGTGTAGCCTGTGTGTGTGTGATACATAGACAGCCAGCAGGACCAACTTGAAAACCGAAGAAATCTATTTTGACAGTTGGTGACTGTTTTAAATGACTGTTTCTAATATTGTGTAATCTAAGAGTCTATAAGGGAGTTTTTTGTTGTAGCAATTCAAGGCAGGTTGGTAGTGGACCCAAACATTTCACCTACGTGTCCAGTAAACCGAATGAAAACAGAATTCCATCAAAAGACTTTTGATAAAACTAAAATATTAAATTCTTCAATTTGAAATAAATTAACGTAATTATTTGATGTTTTACAATTATTTACATAATTACATGGTGATTTATACATAAATTCTTTGATTTTGTGATGAGAACAACACCTTTGTTCATGTGAACTTGAAAGTTGTAAATGATTTTTGATTATCCATAGTTCAGTTATGAGGTGGCTCTCTTCCTTGGACCTCAACAACCATGTTATGAAAAGACACTAGTGTATCAAATACCAGCCGAAGTACCTGTTGGCATGAAATGTTTATTCCATCATCCATAATCATGCCTTTACCAGGGGCATTAGTGTGAAGTGAACTTGGATTATCTTGATTGAAGTTTGAAAGCTTGTCAATCCCATTTTCTGTGTTGCTAAATGCTTGTCAATCAAGAAATGAGAGAAATAGATTCACATCTATCCCAAGGGCATTAGTGAGAAGTGAACGCAAACTGTCTCAGCTGAAGTTTGATCTCAACTCGCCTATTCCATTTTCCATGCTGCTAACCATTAGGTCATCTGTGCCCTCTACTTTATGCAAATTATGGCTTATGATACAGCAGTTGTAAAACCTTAGTTGACGCTGTATGACCATTATAGAGGAGTTGATGAACCATAAGACCACATTAGTAGTAGTGATCAAAATTTCAGAATTGTGATTGAAGACTGGAAACCTACCTAGAAATGATTTGTTATTTATACCATAAAACTGCATTTGAAATGGTGAAACTCCAAAATCAAATTCGGTGTAAAAAGTTGATACCAGGTCTGGTTTGCCACCCAAGAGAAACTGTCAGGAGACCAATGTCTTTTGGCGGCATGTAATGTTGGGGATGATCAATTAAAAAATTTGTAAGAGGAGTGATCAGGGAATAAGATACTTCTCGCGCCTCTTGTTTAGTGATCACTAAAGATGACTTGATTTTTAAAAAAGTTGAAGTAGAAAAAAAAATCAATGATCATTTGAAAGTTGAATATTTTTGCACATTTCACCTCTTAGGTTGCTTACAGGCTTATTGGTCCCATGTAAGCCATGAAAAATTTAGAGGTAACATTGACCATTACACTGATAGGTGCCCTTCCTTAGATATCATGGGCTAAACCTTGTCCTAATTTCTTATCTATTCCCCTTGATGTATTACCCCCAGGTGTGATATTCCAGTGTTCCAGGTGTTTTACATAAATCTAGCTTATCTGTGCAAAATCCCCAACTACTGGCCTTCTTTCCTGAGAAGGTTCAGTGTTTTTTCAATTTTTTGTTAGCTATCTTCTGCCAATTAGGATTGGAAACATGCCTATCTGCTGCAAGGTCAAACTTTAGTCCTACTTTATTTTGAACTGAAGATGATTACTGTAACTATTGTATTGTGCATATATAATAGATAAATTTTTTTTGTATAAATGTATTTATCAGAATGAATAAGCCCTTATGATTTTTCATTGATAGGTAAGACTTGTCAGTTTGGATCAGTTGATAAAAGTTTACTACCAATCACTTGGTTGTGATTTCAAATCTCAGTTGGGAAATGGTCATTTTGTAAATGTGTTTATTTAGTGGAATGAAATAAGCCCTTGTATATTTCTAACGTAGATTTTTGTAAGTGTAGCTCAGTCAGTGAGAGAGCCGTCTGTGGATTATTTGGTCATGATTTCTATTTATGGTAGTGAAATGTTACTTTTATATATTGGTTTGGTTTAATGTGATTGGACTGATAAATAATGAAGACTTCTCTTTCCTAAATTTGGTGAAGATGGGTCTTGTTGTTATGGTAGAAAAAAAAAGAAAGATAATCCAGACTGGATAATTTTTTTTTTCTTCTTGAAGCCAGATTTTCAGGTGAACTTTCCTCACCTTCTTTTTCCTCCAGCTACTATCACAACTTGTGATGCTACTTCTTCTTCGTCTGAAATCCCTTTGAAATTGGAAATCCCAGATATGAACGTGAGAATGGTGGACGCATTGTTGAACTTATGGTTCTTGTTTTTTCTCTTATGCTCCCTGCTGAAATGATGGCTGTAATGGTCTTGTATGCTAACAAGTCTGTCTGTAACCAGGGTTGAGGTTTATATATTCACTTGTCTCTTCACATGATATCTCTAAAAGTTATTGAATTTCAATGAAGTGTGGGTCACGAGCCAACGAGGAAGATCTCAAATTTTGGAGCAAAACCAGGAATTTCTTTTCGATTTAAGATATTTTTATCATTCTGCTGGAAAAGAGGTTAAAAAGAACAGTTGATGAAAGGCTAAATTTAAATTTCTTGGAGTGTAACTCTATATTGGTACTTTTAAAATTTCTCACCCTTGTTTCAGATTTTATTTCCATCCAGTTTTTAGTTAGTATATGGTATTGGTGGAAGTATGCACTCTCCAGACGCTTTCTTGTTTTTCACCTTAGATGGTCTGTTTTACTGCTTCTATGGTTTCCAGGTGACCAAGATGGTACTTTTTCTAATAATAAACCTGGCAAATTTCCCCTGTATCTACTCGGCTTAAATATTTCATTGCTTATAAACCTACACCTAATTACCTCTCCAACTTCTTTGACAGAGTTATGTGTATTCGGGTACGTCTTTGTTTGTCTGTCCGTTTTCACGATATCTCCCAAAATACTCTATTAAATTTTGTGGAACGTTAGACAATGAGCCATAGAGGGAATGATTCAATCTTTAAGCAGGTTCGGGAATTCTTTTGCGATTCGTAAGATTTTTATTTTTTATTTTTTCTTCTCTCTCTTTCCAGAAGTTTATGTATTCACTCCTGTTCGTCCGTACAATATTTCTAAAAGTTCTCAATGAATTCCAATGACCTTTTTGTTGAAAGGTAGACCACGGGCCGAGGAAGAGTTGATTAAATTTTGGGTCGGGTCCAGGAAATTTTGCAGATACCTCCACGGCATCGTGGCTATATATGAACTGATTTTCATTCAGATATTAATGACGGTGGGGTTGGCAAACATATGCAATCTCTGAATGGTCTCTAATTTATTCTGTGTTTCCACTTTCTCGGCCTCTAAGGTCATTTCCCTGGAGTACAATGTGATGTTGTAAGTGGCGGTCTTTTTGAAGGCCCCCCCCTCTCAAGAACTGCCCTGATAAAACCTGCCCTTTATAGACCAGCAATTACTGTAATTATCATAGAAGAAGAAAAATATAAATTTTCAGTAGAACTTGTGACAATTTGAAATCATGTAGGCATTCATTAATCAAAGGAAGGGAAGTGTGTCACCACTATATTGCAAATTATTTCGAAAAAAAAATCTTTTTTTTTACCAAGCTTCAGTTATGGAAATAGTTTCATAGTTTAACTGCTATCAAAAATTTAGGAAGTTTTTGAACAAGGAAGTTTCGTCTGTAAAGCCCAAACCATAGTGGTAAAGAATTGATTCGTTGTATAATAGTTTAATTTTGGCAATTCTCCTTTCAGTATAAAATGGCTCTTATCTGTTAGTAAAACTTTGTTTTAATCTCTTTTTGTGTTTTTTATTTCCAGGCTGTTAAAGACCCCTATGTCGGACATGCGGCCAAAATTTCTGCTGATAATGTAATCAGAAGAGGGTCGAAATCCTTCTGTTGTGGAAGGTAAGTTTTGTTTTGCTTAACTTATTCCTGTAGACCAATGGTTCTGAATCTGGAGAGCATGCCCCAAAAGGGGCCAGTTTGAATATGTTAGGGGGCAATTGGGAATTTGGGTGTGGAGAGTGAAATGAGTTTTATGGATCAGAATTGTTTGGGCTCAACTGATTAATTCCTAATTACAAAATACTATTAATTCCTAATTTTACTGTAGATTCCATAGGAACTAATAATTGATTCGAAATTTTGAGGTAGAAAATGATGAGATAATTATAGTGCTTGTAAATTTCAGAGAAATTCAAGAAATTTAGTATGAGCCTTGAAGTTCATATATCAGTATTTTTTATTATAAAGGATTTACTACATATAATTAAATTTTCTCTTATAGTAAGGGAATCATCAATTGTTATGTCCACAGTCTATTAGATGTGTTTTGGTCTGTCAGTCAGTCAGTCCTTGCTATGTTTAAACAACAGAAAGAGGAAGGAGGGGTTTTTATGTTTAATTTACCAGCTGTTTTATTATCAGTGTGATTTCATTACAAGATGATGTATCAAACATTGGTTTTTAATATTGCCAAGTATTGTTAGTTATTATTAGTTAAAATGCAAAAATGGCTAAAATCGAGTAAATTTCGAGCTAACTTTATAGCTAAACATGTTTGTAGATACCCATTCAAAAATAACTTATCAAATGAAATAACTTTTCACTAAGATTCCAGAACAAATTATAGATAAAAACTGTGCACTTACTTTAATTTGAACTTACTAATTATTTATTTATTTTTTAAAATTTTTATTATAGTCAGATTTTCAGGTGAACTATCATCACCATCCCTTCCCTTCTATTACCACAAAAAATAGTAATGCTACTATTAATTTGTTGAGAATTCCTTTGAAATTGGATATCACAGATATGGACATGAGGATGGTGGATGCATTGTAGAACTTATGGTTCTTGTTTTTAAGTGTTAGGGTGGGGCATGGACTGATAAAAGTTGAAGTCCACTGGTTTAGACTCCTTGTGTGGCAGAGAGCCGTAAACACAACACTCTCTTGAAGAGATGCTGTTGCATTGGTACCAGATAGTTTTTTTTATGGGATTGAGTTATCAGTCTCACGTCCGACCCTCTTAACATTGACTTGGGATTAGCAAGTGGTTTGAATTCTTCTAAACTGGTTGCCAACCAAGGCTGAAGAACTTGATCTGCTCTGCTATTTACCCGTAGCTAGTAGAAGAGATAGATTTACATGACCGTGTTACCTCCCTTTGGCCTCATCTGTTAATTAAACTTTTTTGTTATACTTTTCTGATAGTTGTTTTTTCAAGAAGTATATTCTGTGCTCTGATTATTGTTTGGCAATGGTAGTTGGTGTGCTAATTTTCCACTCCTCACAAGACAATATGGCACTTTCATGTTGCTTTATGTGATATCCAGAGTTAGCACCCCAGAACACCATGACCACAGCTTTTTGTTACTGCTGTGCTAGGCAAATAATGTGAACATTCAGCCAATGTGGGGGTTAATATGAATAGATGAGAGCATAAGATTAATCTGATTGTGTGTGGGGGGTGAGTGAGTGGGTGGGTGGATGGTTTGAAAATCAAGGAAAAATAAGCGGGTTTATTTTTGTTTTAAGAATATGCCTGCAAGAATTGAGGTGTGTCTTAGATGGTGTGAAATACTGTACTTGAAATGTAGAATAAACAAGGAAAAATGAGGAATGAAATGGTATTTGGCGGATACAAATTAATACACTTCTAGAGCAGGGTCTGTTCATTCTTTATTAATTTACTCGGAATTCAGAATGTGGGATATGAAGTATATGATGGAAAGTGAACAGAAAGTTGAAGAATAAAACTGTTTATGACATATACAAATTTTCCACTTCGAAAACAGGATCTGTTTGATGAATATTAATCCACCAATATTCATTTGAAGATTATTCAATTGCGCCATGAAATTTAAAGGAAAAAAATAGGAGCTGTTGCTGAACTACGATGGAGCCTACCTCGATTCAAAGCAATCAGTTTCAAAAATAATTTCTTGTAGAAAAGCAGAAAAGTGGTTCGTTTCCATAATGATTCCATTGACTGCTGTATATTTTTCTTATATATATATATATATATATATATATATATATATAAAAATAACCTGACATTTCGACCGACTGATATTCAATCTGCAAGGCTATTATTTTCTATTGGACTATACTCTCATCATAATGTCAAGTATCAGTGTTAGGAAATTTTAGACGCTTTATGTGATAACTGTTTTCGATTTTACTTTCATCTTGAAGGAAAGTTCATGACTTAATTTCTAATTTTTCACAGCTGGTATTGTTTGGTGGTCATTGATGTACCACCGCCGATGTAGTACTGTGGGAACAGCATCCTTTATTCTGTTTAGGGGGTGGGGGATGCAAAATTAAAAAAAAAAATGCAAAATTGTTTTTTAAGAGTGCAAAATTTACAAAAAAATTCGGTTTAACTCATTGACTGCAAATGACGGAAAATTCACTGCAGTTCCTTGGCTAACTTTTATTGTGATTGAAAAAAAACTCTGTTCCATCTGTGAGTCGGGGCATTTATCTTGAGGATATTACTCTTCACCACATTCCACTATTAATGGGTTCATGTTTGTGATTTCTGACAAATATCATATGTATTCTCCTAAGACTTCACTAAATCATTGTGTTTGCATCAGTATAATCATGATATTTATCTATCTGTGTGTATATATATATATATATATATATATATATATATATATATATATATATGAACAAACTGTGTATTGTTTTGATTGAGGGTGGTGGCCCATTGATGTGGGTGACAAAATATTCATTGATTGCCATGGATCCAGATCTGTTATATGATATGGAAACATTTGAGGAAGAGGAGATGGAATGTATGGGTTTTGTCCGCTGCTGCAGAGCTTCAAGTAGGGGTCCAGTGGATAAGGGCCTTAGGCTTCCTCAACGATCATTCAAAACCTGCCCACGGAATAATGAAAAGTTTTTGAGATGTAACACCTATTTTCTCTTGAGTTTTTCTCTTCACTTTCCAATTGTCACTTTCATCAACATTCTGTTGGATCACTTCATATCCACAATACAAACACACACATATATATATATATATATATATATATATATATATATATATATATATATATATATATATATATATATATATATATTAAATACATGAATTTTGTCTATGACATTCATATACTCTTGTTTTGCTTTATTCAGCTCCTCAGATAAACAATGTAACTGGGACTTGCACTTGTATGGGTTTTTATATATATATAGATAGTTATTCTCAGAAGATAACTTCAACCATGGAATGTGGGAGTGAGTTGTAATTATTTACCTTGCAAACATTGATATTGTTTTATTAAGGATTAATTACTTGGGTTACATTACAATTAGCTGCTTTTACTTTCAATTATTACAAGATGTTTGTTTTTTTACCAAATTTTTTGTGAATATGCAGTTTTGTTTGTTTGTTGAATTAAAAGGTATTATTTGTTCATGTAATTTTCATCTTTAATCCATATTATTCACCTGTTTTCAAGCCTGCTTTTAACTTTTTCATTTCACAGAAAATTCCTTTCTTCAATTTATTTTTTGGTTGTTCGAGGATATACCATTGTTATGGACAAAATTTATCCATTTAATCAATATTTAGTTTCTTAGTATTGAGCACTATCGGAGCATAAATTTTCTTATTAATATATATGACTTGTAGTGTGTGTGTATATATATATATATATATATATATATATATATATAATTTTCTTATTAATATATATGACTTGTAGTGTGTGTGTGTATATATATATGTATATATATATATCTATAATTTTCTTATTAATATATATGACTTGTAGTGTGTGTGTGTATATATATATATATATATATATATATATATATATATATATATATATATATATATATAAAATACTAACCAGGAATGCAATGTCTGGTGTGTGATGGGTTTGTATCATAAATTGCTCGATACGTTAAGCATCAAGTTCAGTTTAAGTAAAGCTTAGAAACATAATGAGAATTTTAGTTATACCATTTTGATCTTGTGGGCAACAGAAGATATATTTTCATCTTTATTAGAGCTAAACATTCTCTTGAAAAATTACCATCATATTACAGAAAGCATACTTTTCTATTTTCAATGAGCATACAAATTACAATTATTATATTAATGATTTCTGAAACCAAAGCAAAAGTAATTTTACAATATGAACCGTAAAATTGACTTTCTGGGAAAAATCATGATTTCAAATAAGTGGCTAGATTGGCCGCGGGTTACTAGAAACGTTTCCGTCCGCCAAATCTGGCCCGGTATGTGTTTTTCATAGATAGAAAGGAAACATCATTCCCTGCCCCTAAATAGTAAGAGAGTGCAGTTCCCAAATAATTAAATCATTGCTTATTACTCAAAGAAAACTGCTCTTTGTATATCATTTGTCTCCCTTGTTACCTCTGCTAATGATATTGGATTGAGGTTATGTATGTTGGTCTATTTGTCCATACAATATTTCCAACAGTTCTCTCATTTCAATGTGTCTTTTTTTTTTTTTTTCTCTCTTCGAGAGTTTGGCCATGGATTGATTGATCAAATTTTGGGGTGGGTCCAGAAATTATGAAAATACCTGACTTTGTTTACGAAGTGGGAGAAAATTTTTTTTGGCTTTTCAGATGTAATAACAGTAATAATATGGAAAGTTTTAGGCAAAACAATGCCTCAGTCAGATCCGTCACCCCCTCCTCTTACAGTCCAGCTTTGGCTTCCTGTGATTTCTGGCTTTAAAAAAAAATTTTTTCTCACAAATAGTGGACAAGATAAAGGGCAAAGTGAAGAGACAGCTAATAGTTATCCTGAAAGGGGGTGTAGCAGACTGTCTTGAAAAGTGGAAGGACACTAGAATGAGAATGTTATGTCCCAAGGGGAGTACTTTGAAGTACTTGATTTCTACTCCTCTTCCATGGAGATTCATTGTCCGAGGTAGACATAGTGATCTATCTCTCTATTGGCCTTACCAACAATGGAGGCACCACAGATGATATGGCAACCAGACTCCTCTATCCTTCACTGTTCTGTGACTCTTTCAGGGCTTCTCTCAACTTCATGTCTGTTCATGCCTGCCTCTTTTTTCCTTGCACTGTTACAGGATTGTCTTGGCTAGCTCTGCTGACCATGAGATGTGTCCATACGATTGTAGTTTGTGTCTCTTGAGTGTGTTAAGGAAGGCTTTGTGCCTGGGTTTTTTTTTTTTACTCCACTCATGTTATGGTCTTTGTTGGAGATACCAAGGAGTTTCTGAAAGCTTCTCATCTTTGTGGCTTGTAGTGATCTACTTTCTATTAAAATGTACACCTGCAGAATAAAAGGCATATATATATAATTTTTTTTTTTCTCTTATTTATTCTCATTTTTTTTCTAATCCAGATTTTTTTTCTCTTCTCTAAGTCTGTTGTTGAATGAATTGTTCATCAGTTCCACTTACTGCTGGATAAGATTTTATTTTATTTTTTCTCTCTTCCAACCCCAAACAGTCCCCACTCCCCGACACTCTTCCACAACTTATCAGAGCAGGCATACTGGCACTCACAAACACGCATCCACTCAACACACACATGCACACACACATTCACCTTCTATAGCACCTTCACTTTCATCTATTCAAAACCTCTTCTTCCCGATTGTCTTGTCTTCTCTCCTCTCCTCGCTTCAACTCCTACACCCTCCTTTTACCATTTTATTGATTTCATGGCACCAACCGATTTCTGCTCACCTTGCTTTAATCATTGCCAGAATTTTTGTTAACTTCACCCATCCAATCTTTTTCTTGATAGTAATATCATCACCATTGGCCTCCTCCTGTCTTCAAAGACAATGGAGTATGCTCCAAGGATTAGACTGCTGTAGTGTCTACTATGACTATACTGCCTGAATTTCCTGTGGTAGGCTCTGCTACAGTTTCTGCAGGTATAGCTTCAGGGTGTTTGCCAAGAATTTGATTCCCCCACCGTTTTTGTAGGATAGGGAGGTTTGCACTTTTGTATTTGAATAACCCCAAAATGGATCCAGAATATTATAGATGGCCAAAATACTCTAAAAATGGTCAAAAACATGCCATCAATAACCAAAATGATCAAAACAGAGCTCAACTCAATTGGGAAATTGGAGTAAGGTTTCCATCGGGAATTAGCCATTGAATAGCGAGAGGCCTGGCTAACACCCTGAGTGTCTTTGTAATTGCTGTCTCCTGTGTTGTTTTTGATACTGTAAGAAGCGGCACCGATATAACCTCTTCAGGGTACAAGCCTGTGAGAAGTGTATGAAGATTCTGAGGTGCCCACTCATAATAATACTCCTCTTGGCCTCGATGATGTTGTCCAAGGGAAAGAGGAGTGATATGTTAGGTGTCAGCCTGGCTGCAGGAACTGCTTGACGGAGATGGTATCCAACTGCTTTAAGTGGATTTCAAGTTTATTTTGGAATGAGTTATCCTTTTTTTGGACTGGTTGCCTTTTCAAGGCTTGAGAGCCCAGTCTGGCCTGCCATTTAATCCATAGATGGGGGGGGAGAAGAGATGGTTTCATGCCTTTGCTGAGGGCATTAGTGCAATTCAGCACTTTCTCGTCCCAAGTAGTGTTGGATATAGTGAATACCGCTTTCGTTCTTGAAAACGTGTATTAAGATCTCAACTGCATTGAAAACTAGAATGCACTCAGAGCCCATATCTCTGCTAGTACCATACACTAACTGAAAAACTGAATAAAAATAAATAAAATTGAAAAACAAGGGAGAGAACTGTAAATTCACCAATAGGGAGTTACTTATCTTGAAATTTAAATTAAGCCGTTTTATTAACTGTTTGTTTTCTCCTTTTCCTGCAAAATAATGCAAATATCAACGATTGATGAATTCATTGCTAGACCCACTCTCCAAATTTAATCACTCCTTCCATAGCCCACCCTTCCACAAAATTTCATTGAAATTAATGGAGAACTTTTGGAGATACTGTGTGGGCTAATGGATAGACAGACAGTTTTTTCTCCATTTTTAAGCTTGAACATTATGAATGTAGAATGTTCAAAATGGCCCCCCACCCCCCCAAAAACTCAACATTATAGGCTCAAAAATATTGAAAATATTAACTTCTTAAAAATGGTGCATTGGGCATTTATTATTTAACACAATTTTTTGTTTTGTTTTGAATGCCAGAATCCCTTTTCACTTTTTGGTTTCAGAAATTGAACCTGATATCTTTTAGTTCAACGCTTTAACCATTGAGCCATCGTCATGGCACAAACATTATCCAATGTTTATCTTCGTATGATATGAGCTTTGGCATTCCACTCTTTATGGTTCTTCATTACTCTTGGCCTTAGCATTGCATTGCTAGAAATGTAATCGTACAGGAATAGTTGAGTTTAGAGTTTCTGGGAAAACTGTCTTGCTGATAATTGATGTTGATAACAGATGCTAGCAATTGGCAGACTGATAATATACAAACCTGTTGTATGTATATATGTGTATGTAGTAATATATATATATATATATATATATATATATATATATATATATATATATATATATAATGCACTGCTATATGAGAGAGAGGAATGTGTTGTTTTGGAGTGTAGGTGGTAATGTTACTATGGCAGTTGGTAGTTAACCTTTAAGGTCAGAGATACTTTCTCTAGCCCCCACCTCCATTGTGTTGTGTTTTTTTTTCTGTTCTTTTCTTCATCCAACATGTTTTCACTCTAGCTACTACTCTCAGTCTTGACTGACTTTAGGGAACTTCTCATTTTCCTCCCACTCCAGTTAGTAACTCACTTATCTGTGTATACATATCTAGAGACTTCATCTGTTTCTGTGGTCCCTGTCTGCCTCTATGTATCCCTCTTTCTCTCCGGTTTATGTCTGGTGCCCCTTCACATTTTTTTTTATTATACCTCCCACTGAGTGGTTTTTTTTTTTTTTTGACTGGCTTGCACTTGTCTGGTGGTCTGGGTATTCTATCTTATCTGTCCGTCTCGGCCGTCACTCGTGTCTGTCCGTCTCGGCCAGTGCCCCCATCTGTCCCGTCTCGGTTAGCGCCCTTGTCTGTTCCCCTCTCCCCCCGGGCCTGATCTCATGTCCATCCATTTCTGAGGTGTAAGCAAAAATACACTCAGTCTGTCTTTAGTAGAAAAGTAAATAAGACTAATGGACAATCTTTTTTTCTTTTTTCCCTCTCTTATATTAAACGAAATGCATGAACTCCCCGCTTTTTGAAGGTTCGCTTTACGCCAATCTTTTGCTTTTACGAAAATTGGCGAAGACTTTCGCAACAAGCCGTTGTAGAGGCAGTGGACACTCGCTTCTCTCTCTCAAAGCTCAGTCTCCTGTATCACCCACCACCCTAACCTCCAACGACTAAGCCTAGCGTATAATCGCCATTTTGGGGATCTGGGGACGCTTAAACTTTTTTCCCACATAAATTGACGGTAATTGCTTTTTTGCTTTACATCATTGCTGCTTACAAAATGTTTCAATTGGAATGCTCTACTTTTGGATAATGGGGAGGTGGGGGGACCTGTAGTGCCTAAACTGAAATCTTCCTGTTACATGTCGCTACCAATCACTTGACCTTCTCTTGTATGAATCTACAAACTCTTTCTCTTTCTTCTTGTAGAGACCGTCAACCAAAACTGCCAACGTAGGTTTCTTCAGTTTTTAAGTTGGTGTAGCTGTCTGGCTATGTATCTTTTTTACACGCTGCTCCAGTGGAGCTATAGGGCTGAAAAATTTCAATATTTACTCTTTATGTCTACAAAAAACATTTTTTTTATTTTTTGAAAATTATCTCCCCAAATAAGTTTTTTGTGAAGGGTGGGTCAATTTACAATGTGAGTGTATGCTAAATTGGTCCCCCAGTTTTGTGCCCGGAAGAGTAAAGACTTGTTTTTTTTGAAAACTCAGACTTTTTTTTTGTGATTACCAGCCAAGAAAATATGAGAGGAGTGATTTATCTATTCATCACCCTCTTTTCAATTTTTTTTGATTGATCACCTCTCAATGTGACAAGTTGCTGAAGGATGTTTGCTACATGATGGTTTCTATTGAGTGACTTACCAGACCGGTTTATATTTCTTTTTCTTCTTCTTCTTCTCTCTCTTTCTTTCTCTCTGCCACCATGTTTCATTCTATTCTCCTCACCCTCTCAAAATTTGTTGCCTTTCCCATCCTCTTTCTTTCTTTTACATCTATCTATACTCTCTCTCTTTTTTTTTGCCCTCTCATCTCTGCCTTCTATTTATATCTCTCTCCCTCTTCTCCCCCTCTCTGTCTGTGCTTCATCTATCTCTCTCATCCCCCCCCCCAGTTCTATACTTGCTGCCTCTTCTCCTTGCTACCTCAGTCACTCTGTGGCTCTCAAACCATGAGGACAGAGTTATCATCAACCCAAATGTGACCCCCTACTTTTTCCAAAATGCCTTGCCCAGCAGTCCATCAGATTTGTGAAGTCTTACTTAACCCCTGAGTAGGAAAGAACAAAATTGAACAACTTTCTTCTTGCTTGGAGGACCTTACAGTCTTGATGGCTCCCTTTAGCATATCAAGGTCAGTCTGTAATCTGTATACTTTATGTAGGCTCCAAGATTTAACCCTTATGGGCTTGTTTTTCTTTCTTCCTTTTTGGGTTTTGTCTTGAACACTAGTTTAACCTTGCCATCAAAAAATGATTGCTATATCCAAGTACTTAAGTGTATGTCATATATATATATATATATATATATATATATATATATATATATATATATATATATATGTGGTACAAATCAGGCTAGCAGTATAACATAATATAATAATATATCAATAATATAAAGCCACTTCTGAAATGTATTGGATTTATTTCATAGAGTGCTCGATACATACAACATTTTACTCATGGAGTTGGGTTGTTTTAGAGTAGAGCTGGAAATAAATAGTAGGTTGTAGATTCGCTACACAAACTAGCTCATGTTTCGGCCCTCTCTGGGCCTCTTCAGGCGAAACATGTGCTAGTTTGTGTAGCGAATCCACAACCTAATATATATATATATATATATATATATATATATATATATATATATATATATATATATATATATATATATATGCGTGTGTTGTTCGTTATTTTCCTTGAATTTTTTTTTTTTTTGTATGTTTACATATATTTGGATATTATGGTGCTATCTGTAAATGTTCTCTTGTTGGGATTATCAGTTGCTTACCATGTAACAGTTTCGGGGATTAAAAAACAAATCAGTTATATTAAGATGGCACCCCTGCAATGTTGATAAATCACCACCTCCTTTTCAGCTATGATTTTGATATATAGCCTATGTCATAGACACTCTCATATATATATATATATATATATATATATGA
This sequence comes from Thysanoteuthis rhombus, assembly GCA_963457665.1. NCBI lineage: Eukaryota > Metazoa > Mollusca > Cephalopoda > Oegopsida > Thysanoteuthidae > Thysanoteuthis > Thysanoteuthis major. The sequence goes on along the minus strand of OY735240.1, from coordinate 17,183,242 downwards.
AATTGAACAATACAACTCCACCCTGATATTGAAAATGGCAGATACTGCCGAAAGCGCTCCATTTTTTAAAAATTGAAAATGGCTCTCTATATATTACTGTTGGATGCCGACTTGATTTCTGCAGCAGTCCAATTTTCTTCAATTGTTTATTCTATTTACATTGTCTAGGCTAGGTGATATATTAACCTAGTAATGACAGGAGATCATTTCAAATAAGAGTGTCAACATTATATAATGCAATTTATAACCATATATATATATATATATATGTTATACATTTGGATTATTCAATTGTCATATATTTTGTTTTTTTCAAACATCGAATTATTCAGCATTTAGTTGTCGAAAATTCTAACATGCCCTTTAGAAAGAAATATAGAATAGCAGTAAAGAGAAATTGTGTGTTTAGCTTCCCAAGGCCCTCAAAATAAATGTTGCCTGCTTCAATGTCGAAGGTCAAGGTTTGCTGACTGATGTGGAAGGCTTGATAGGTGACTATGTTAAACTTCTTAACCACAAGCATTTTTCTAGTATACAGTTCTTTGTGGTGGGGGGTGGGGCTCAAAACATCCATCCTGCCCCCAACCTTTGTGCCCCCCCGGGGGGGGGTGAATCGTAGGCTTACTTTTCTGCTATCATTGCAGAACTGTTGGTTGTTGTGAACTTTTATTATAGTTTATTTTTGGGGTCTGGGATAGGTTTATAATGTTTTTCTTTTATCATGTTGGAAAGTTTTTTAAATATAGTTTTATATGGGTATTTTTTTTTTATTGTAGTTTTATAGTGTTTTATTTTTATTGTAAAAATATAGTTTAATAGTGTCTTCTCATTTTCTAATATAATTCTTCTTATTTTTCTTTCTCATAGTTTTATGGTATTTTTTATGTTTTTATAATACCTAGTCTTTTTAGCCGGTCAATTCTCCAGCTGTCTTGAGATAAAGATGGCATTCATCCAGTGGTTAGTTTTGAAGGACTACAGGAGAATTGACCTGCTGAAACATTGATAGAAAATAATAAACATAAAGATAATTGATTGATTGTCATCAAGGTTTTTAATCTATTAATTTACTATCTCTTTCCTATGAAAGGATTCCTGGATATATTTGAATTTTAGATGCTCTCTTCAGAAAACTGTGTATGTACATATGTGTGCGCATATATATATATATATATATATATATATATATATATATATATATATATATATATATATATTATTGTGTCATCCACAGACAGCTGTTTTTATGTATTATATCTCTTCAGTGTGGCTATAGACTTTCCATTATCTCATCCAGTACCGCGAGGCAGAATTGAAACCTTCACCCGCAGACTGATAATCTACCTCTGGACTACGGAACTGGACAGTCAGTAAGGCTGAATATAAGCGATATATTTGTTTACATAGAAATCCCTCATCCACCAGAGTGCTCAATTCCTATGGAAGAGCATTGTACACACATATATATATATATATATATATATATGGGGCTGTAACATATTTGGTAGAAATATCTATTTGTGTTTCTACATATTCTCTCACTTAGAGAATCTAAACTGGATAGTGTAATGAATGTTTACGACTTATCAATATTATCGGAGGTTATCTTGAAAAGTGACTGAATTCGCTTAAGTGGAAGAGTCCATTGTTTTCAGTGGCGAGTAGTAGATATTTTCTATCAGCAAAATTGTTACCCTCAGGTCAAAGAGTCCATTGTTATGGACAGAAAATAGATTCTTATTATTTTTCAACAAAAGTATGTAAAGTTGGTTGAAAAATCTATGAAGAAAGAAGCTCCGTCTAGCTTTGGGTTGGGTTTTTTCTTAGCTGTTTTTGGTGATAAAAGATATCGAAAACATTGCTAGAAACATCTTGTTGTTTTTATTCAATCATAAAGAACCAGGAATTTTACACTTTTGCAGAACAAATAAATAAGGGAAACTACTCTATAATTAACATTTATTAGTTATCTACCTTAATGTTGTAGACAAAAAAAATGTCAGTATATATGGCATTTGTGGATTATGCATTTATTTTAGTTAAGATTTAATATGCCAACTTTTAACTCTTTCTAAAATTTTCTATTTAAACTTCTCTGTACATATCAAAATATAGCTTTCATGCTTATCGTAGCTGTTGTGAAAATTCTTTATTCTTTTATTAATCCTAAAAAAGATTTACACCTACATGTGGTGTATCATATATGTAGATTTGTTTTATAGAAGTACGTGATGTTGGTTAAAGAAGAAAAAGTCTGTAAACAAAGGAGCCCTGTCTAGCTTCGGGTGGGGTTTTTCTTGGGTTTACTACTATTAACGCAAGCAGCTTTCCAGCCGTGTGTGTTTTATGACTATGGTTTTCATTCCAAGATATCTGTGCCGGCTGTAATTCTCTTCTGCTGGCCGATTCTACAGAGTATTTGTTTTTCTTCAGAACTATCTTGGCACCGTGCCAAATCTTCGAGTGTCGGTAGGAAAGTCTTCAAGATGATTGCTTTGTCACTGATACTAAAAACCAGGCCATGGCCGGCACGGCTGCCGACTGTGACTAGCTTGAAACCTTCAAGGCTTACCAGCATGCAACTATGATATTCTTAACACAAGAAATATCTCTGTTCTGTTTCTCTATAAGATTATCAGGATAGGTGTAATGTCAGGCCAAGACTATTTTTCTCTTATGTCTGCTTATTCCTGTTGGTACATATGTGTGTATGAATGTATGTATGTATATATATATATATATATAATGATGGTGATGATCATAATACCCTATACAAAATAACAAACTATTTGTTATATGATACAGCCAAAAATGTTATTAAAAGAAAAAGTTGATTTAGAATCATATCTTAAGGGAAGGTGGTGTTCGATTAACACTGCTGGGGTTCCATGTTAAGATAACTCATTCGGGGATTTAAAAACAGTTATGTGGTTAAACAATTGGTGATCGCAACAAAAAAATTTCATGCAGTACCATGCTTTGAAATTCTGTATAAAACATAAAAAATACTGAAGAACATCACCACAAATTACATTAACAGATATTGTGAAATAATTGACTGGAATAACATTAATTTTCGAAAGTTTTTTTTTTTTTGTTGATATATCTAGTGTTTAAAGTGTTTAAAGCTGTAGAGTTTTCTAGACATTTTATATATATATATATATATATATATATACACACACACACACACACTCTCTTGATCAGTATGATCAAGGTATGGTTGTAAATCAATCACATATAGGCTGAAAAGAAACAAATTATTGTACCTTGAACAACGGAAAATTTTGACACTAATTAGCCTCAGTGAACAAGATATACCTGAGTGTGAATGCATATATATATATATATATAATCAAACATACATTATTTAAAATAACAGACAAACTCTGTTTGGCTTTTTGGTTAATTTTTAAAAATCAGTAAAAGGTTTGTACGCAGACTAAAAAAATCAACCAAAAAATTAAATAGATAGTTTACCTGTTATTCTTAAAATGTATGTTTAAATGAAGGATTGCAGCCTCATTATATATATATATATATATATAGTTATTACCAATGTATTTTCATTTGTTTATTTATTCATTTGTTTTCTGTCATGCTTAAGGAAACCGATTGATAATATGAAGTAGAACTATCATGGTGTGGACCTTTGTTGCCTGATGACTTAACAGTAAGTCAATGGTGTTGAAATTTTGAGTATGTTGGTCAGATTGTATGCATTGTGGGAAGGGGACAATATATCAAAGCAGCTAATAGCCTAGCTGGGTGGGGAGATTTAAAAAAAAAAAGAAAAGTCATCTAAAGTGTATTTGTATGATATTGTATGTTGTTATCTCCACATGTCCAGTACGGATTCAGTAATGATTAATGAAAAGCTGATCGTTTGTCTAGACAGGAAGAACTCTAATCAGTATCGATATTTCTGTAAAACTCTTCGGAACTTACTGAATTTATCTTGTGTCATTTGTGGGGGAAAAAAAGTGATCAATTGATAAGTTACTTTCACCTTTTGTTGGGCAGTGATCACTAAAAAATTTTGAATTTTCCTAAAGAAAGCAAGGTTGCTGCTAGACATAAACTATTTAAATTTTCAGCCCTCTAGCTCCATTGGTGCAGTCTGTACATCTGATACATACATATGTTCATACATACACTGGCTGGCTATATGAAGTGAAAATTAGTGAAAACTATGCTGTCGACTCAAAAAATAACTAAGTGACTTGAAAAAAGCATAAAAAATGCCAGAATATACGTGAAATAATTTTAGCCTTTTTATGGCCATTCTAATCGCTAAAAATAACTGAATCACTAGGCTAAAAATAGGCCAAAATTGCTAAAAAAAAAAATAGCACTAAAAATAGCTTGAATGTTGAATTTTTCTTCTGCCAAGAGCAGAGACGATAAATTTGGTGCCAAATTGGCAACACTGATTGTGTTGACAGTTTTTGTGACAGTATTGCTTGACAGTTTTTTGGGCATAAGAATAAGAGTTTTATTTTTCCTGTCTTTGTCTTCAGGATAATTGTCACTGTCAGATTTTCTTCTTTGGTGCAGGTCAAATTCAACAACAAGGCTTGTTTGTCCTTCCTTGTTTTTTTTTACTTCTTCTCTCTCCCTTCTCTTCCTGTTCTCAAGTTCTTCACCTTCCTCTTTTCCCCGCTCCCCTTTTTTTGTTCTTTGGAATAAAATGTAAACAAAACCTGATTGTTTGCCCAGTTACTATGTGTGTGTATATATGTATAGATTGCTTATTATATGTATATATATATATATATATATAATCTCCGATAGATTGCTTATTTATATATATATATATATATATATATATATATAATCTCTGATAGATTGCTTATTTATATATATATATATATATAATCTCTGATAGATTGCTTATATATATATATATATATATAATCTCTGATAGATTGCTTATTTATATATATATATATATATATATATATATATATATATATATATATATATATATATATATATATATATATAATCTCTGATAGATTGCTTATATATATATATATATATATATATATATATATATATATATATAATCTCTGATAGATTGCTTATATATATATATATATATATATATATATATATATATATATATATAATCTCGGATAGATTGCTTATATATATATATATATATATATATATATATATAAGCAAACTATTGGGAATGAGACAAACTCCGGAGTAAAAGTTCATGGAGACTTCATTAGTTAGTTAATCAATTGACAAATTAATTAATGAGTACATTATACATGTTTTCGGGGAGTGTTCTCATCTTCAGTAGCATGTGTGTATTTTTTAGTGGTTTAAAGGTTGGGTTTCGATAGAAAACAAATTTAGCATCCAAAATTTTTTTTATTTGAAAGCAAAAATGAAAATCCATGAGTTTAAATATCAGGACAGTTTTCTAAATGTGAAGGAATATATGGTAGTTATGTTGGAAATATATACCTGTATATCAATTTATATTTTCCAGAAAGCTTTACAGTTTTGAACACTAAATATGTATGAAGAGAAAAACAAACTCTCTCCCGAAAAATTGTCATTTCAGTCAGTTATTCTCTAATATATGTTAATGTAATTTTTCATTGTTTTTTTGTTTTTTTTTTGTTTTACAGAGAATTAGATAAGGTACTATGTCTGAATTTTTCTTGTCAGGATTTTTGATAGATTATGGTGTAACTGTTTTGCGAATTTAGAAAAATAGTACAGTTATATTTCCATAGCTCCCTACCAAACATCACTTCACCATAAGCTGTGATGTTAATGTATAGTTTCATTTGTTCCTGTCATACTACATTTAGATTTTATATAAGATATTATGATGTTTTGTTTATGGATGTTATTTTTTACCTCTCATCAATTTAGAAATAAAAATATGTGATGTCTTCATAGAACAATCCGTTTCATACCTTCATAAAAACATAAATAGATATCATGGATGTTATGTCTCTATTTAGCAGGAATTCCGTCTTTGACAAATTTTATTTTGGCTGTGCAAAAATCATAAAATTAATGCAGAAGAGCTTGAATATTTTGGCCATATTTTGCCCACTTTTGACTGTTTTTAGCATCTTTTGGCTTTTTTAGCTATTTTTTTTTTTTTTTTCAATTTTCATTTCACACTTTCTTGCAGTCAAACTAGTGCAGGAGTATTTTCTGAATTTGCCTTGAGAGGGGAGGTACTTGTATCTGTGTAGGTGAGTGGAAGAAGGGTCTGTAACTGGAGGGGGTCAGAGAGTGTTTGTGTCTGAGGATCAGGCTTATGAGAGAAGAAGGGTTGGTGAGAGGGGGGTCAGGTTGGAAATGGTCATTTAAAAAAAATTTTTTTCTTTAAATGGCAAGTGTCTACCATTTGATTGATAGGTGTTGACTTATACGGGGGGGGCAGTTGGGAGTGGGGTGTGTTTTTAATCTTTTTGATTTATGGTGGGTGAGACATTTCTCTCCCTCTTCTCACACTGTTTCTTGGAAGGTCTGTTCTAAAGTTAACTCACTAATTCAAACATAGAACTTGGGGTAAAAAATTGAAATATAACAATACAGGAAAGCAAATGATATTTTTTTTTAGAGAGATTTCCTAAAATTGAATTAGGCAGTGATGTAACTAGGTCGGGTAAGCACATACACCCAGGTAAAAGAATTTACTTCTTTCTTCCTTTTTTGGTGAAATTTGGAAGAAAAGAGGATGTTTTCCTTTTATTTTTCTTATTAAAAAAATAGTAATTTCGATCCTAAATTGACTTTTACAGACTTTTTTGTGGCCGTTACCCTGGAAATGTCAATCCCAGGATCAAGTTGGCCTCATAGACATGTTTGCAACCCTTAGAGTGCAGCTGTTTGGCTGGCTAGGATATACCATATATATATTGGAGTTTCAGTTTCCATTTGGAGCACCCCAAAAAGATACCCCAGATTGGGTCATCCTATCGGGCAAATACAAAATCAGTGACTAAGCAGTGAGCTGAAATAATGAAATTGGGGTTTTGTCTTATCTGTATGTATGTATGTATGTATGTATATAATATATATATATATATATATATATATGTATGTATGTATATGATAATAATTGAATAATTGCTGTTTCGTTGTATTACAACTCTTCAGTGTGGTTATAGACTATCCATTATCCCATCCAGTACCACGAGGTAAGATTGAAACCTTTGTTTCAGACCCAGAGGTTCGCATCTTACCTCTGCCCCACACAGAACTGAACAATCAGTAAGGTTGAATTTAAGTGACATATTTATTTACGCAGAATTCCCCACTCACCAATGTGCTCTATTCCTAAGTTGGAAGAGCATTGCATAATATATATATATGTATGTTAACTTTGAATACTGTGATCTAATGGAAATTTCACTCTTGATGAATGGTAGAACTGAAGAAATGAGTGTCTGTTGTTTTCTCTCCCAAATATTGTATATATATATATATATACACACACACTCACACTCAAATACTCACTCAGAATATTAATGCATTGTTTGCTCTGATTTAAATCTCAACGCTCTTGCCGTGCAGTGTTTTTGTCTGGGGAAAAATGACATGTTCTCCCCGACCCACCAAGCTGTGGGTAACGAGTTCTGTTTACCTCTGAGATTTGTATCACTTAAGTTGCTGCAAATATGTGTTGGCGACAAGCTTCTTCACTCCCCCCCTCTCTCTCCTCTCTTTTGTCTAGACGTGTTTGTTTATCATTCTTTGCTTCGGTTCATATGACCTGGGATAGAAGCCAATATTTCTGTGGCCCACTGACAATGGAATGGGAAGAGACCAAGGTTCCCCAGGGTGGGAGGTAGTGGGTGAGAATGCATTTGACATTTGAGAAAAGGTGCAAAAAATGTTATTGTCTGCTTATCCGTGTATTGCTGCCAAAATCTATTGGTTGTCTGCATAGTTGAAATTTTTTAGCCCTTTACGTTAAATTCACTGGATCCATTGTATTTACGTCCTTATATGACACACCATGTGCATATTCACTTTTTTTGTCTGTAACATTTATCAAGGGAGATAACTATTAAATGCAGATTATAGAGTGGCCACTTTTTTTTTACCTATCTATTTTAATGCAAATGCCATATTTTCAGGTATACAAAACACACCAATGGAAATTTATGTTCGAAGTATGCAAGTATAGTCCTGTTACACATACTTTCGTATAACCCGCAGCAGTTGGTCATCAGGAAAATGATTGTTGACTTCAGTAGTCTACCAATGTGTAAGGGTAGAGAGTAAGTTGATATACCGTGTTCCATTTCCATTGTTACCTATTTGCCGAGTTGTAACCATCGACACCGTTATCTTTTTGGAAACACGCTTGTCTAAATTCAGGTTGAAAAGCTATTTGAAGAAATGATCTTCAGATAACCCGTACACCTTTCAAAAATGGTTGTAAACCGAAAATACGGTTCATGATAGATCTGGGTTCATTCTTGTTAAACACTGACTAGAAAATGCTGAGCAACGTAATGTTTTTGATATTTTTTTGAAATGAAATTCTAAGTTGCAAAATTATGTGAATACTGCTGTCATTTTTTTGACAGCATGGGTAGATTATTTTTCCTAGTGAATTCAGAAGGAAAAGAAAATGACCCACAGGCTTTTGGTTCCTGGTGAAAAAAAGACAAGAGTTAGACATCCTAGAATCCATAAAAAATCTCTAATAGCGGTGGGCTGGCCACGTTGCAAGAATGGCAGACAATCGATGGGCATCACGACCCACAACATGGATTCCCCGTGACCACATGCGCAACCGAGGCCGGCAAAATGTTAGATGGAGGGAAGAGCTAGACAGGTTCAGGAAGTGCTGGCTCTGTGACGCCCATGATAGAGAAGTGTGGCAAATCCTGGGGAAGGTCTATGTCGAATGACGGACGCTAAAAGACTGATGATGAAATTATATAAAGACTTATTGGTCCATACCATCAAAAAATGACTGCCATATCCAAGTACTTGAGCAATTGTATTGTACTTATAAAGAAACATTGCTTATGTTCAATACATACTGAATACGGTGGTAGTAATTTGACAATGAAGTGAAAAATTTGAGAACCTCTGTTACATCTCAGAAAATTTTCATAATCATTAAATATTGTCTTGATGCATTTTGCTGCTCTTGCACTAACGTTTTCAAAAGCACTTTGCAATCTAGAAAACTAGCAAAAAAAATGGTAATTGTTTACATGTTTATGCAACGTGTACATGAAAGAATAATGCTGGGCCTCACATGGAGAGACCACAAGACAGCACAGTACATCCAAGAAAAGACAAGACTTAGGGACATCATAGAATCCATTTAAAAATCTCAAATGGCGGTGGGCTGGCCATGTTGCAAGAATGGCAGACAATCGATGGGCATCACGACCCACAACATGGATCCCCCGAGACCACATGTGCAACTGAGGCCGGCAAAATGTTAGATGGAGAGACGAGCTAGACAGGTTCAAGAAGTACTGGCTCTGCGATGCCCATAATAGAGAAGTGTGGCAAATCCTGGGGAAGGTCTGTCGTTAAAAGACTGATGATGATGGTGTGAACTGAAGAATACTTTTTTGGTATTTGTTTGTTCTGAGAAGAGCTAGGGGGAGAAGTTGGACTTGGTGTGAGTGAAATAGGTCAACCATGTAGGGGTGAAATGTTTTGGTTCTAAGGATATCTGTGGATGGATATGAAGGATGGATGTTTTTCATTCTTATGGTTATGTGTGTGTTTCTGCTGCCTTCATTATGTGTGTATGGTGAGTGCTGACTACCAGCCTTGAGTATACTTGTGATGTGTGACCCATTGATTTTTGGCTGTCGCGAATGGACTCGTGGTGGACATTTAGTGGTTAGAGTAGAAAAATATGAGGTTTTCACTATTTTGAGCATGTAATCATGAATTTCCATGGTATTTGCCGAGCGTTCAAATATTTATGGGTTACATGTTTATGCTAACGACAAGAATACACGATGTCGAAGTTCGGACAAATTCAAAATGACTCTTTGGTGATAGTTGATAAATTATTCTGCTTTGCAGGGTTCACAGCCAAAACTATTGACAGGAATTAGAAATGATAGCGAAGTCTTTGGGGTGTAATTTAGGGTGGCCATTTACAAGGTGGATATACAGACCAGTGGTTCCCAAACTGAGGCCCGTCAAAAAGTTAACAAGATTACTTGAAAGCAATAGACAGTGACTGGTGATGGGGTGGTACCGCTATCATGCCTCCAGCCACAAATCAAATTGCGCTGGCTCTTTGGGATTTTCTCTCTCTTTTTTTTTTTTTTTCCTTTCTTCATAATCCTTGATCCAAAAGGTATAAATATAGCTTATTTCTCACGGTGCTAGACTCTTGACAGTGGGGAGGAAACCTGTGAAAATAGGCTGGCAGTCTTGTGTTGAACTAAAATAAGGTAAAAATGAGAAAAGTCAAAATTCTGAAAGAGTCAAATAAATAACGAAATAATGGAATAGTCTTCTAAGGGAAATAGCTCTAGCATGGAATATAAGAGTTATTTCTCTTGTAAAGTTATAGACAAAAAATCTACACATACATGTGATGTATTATATAAGTTGATATTTGCAATATGAGGTGTAGTGAATAGGATACTTACTCGGTTAACAGCCAATTTGAGAAAGTTTGATTGCTTTTTGCGATGACAAAACCATTAGTTATACAGCTTTTTCCCCAGCCTTGCTCCCCGGGGTAGAGAGGTGGGTAGCAAGTTGGGTGTCCACTTCCTCTGCTTAGATGGGTTGCCGTGATGTTTCGGTTGATCTAGGTTATCGAGATGGTTGTCGAAGCAGTTAGTTTTTTATTTTATTAGCAAACTTTGTTTTCATTTTTAATTTTTCAAAACATATTCCTCACCCCGCCCCTGGGGATCCCGGCTTTTCTTTCAAGAATCTCATGTCGGCACAGGAAATGTGGCTTTAGTGAATGTGTTGGTGAAATCCAACACTTGCAAAACTGGTGTATAAAAGTAGTTTTTATTTGAAATGAAAGGGAAAGAAATGACAAAAAAAAAAAGGAAGGCTTGCATTCCAAGGGAAATTATGAATCACCGCCGTCCATATATACTGCTTTTTATCTCTTAAATTAAGCAGTATTGATATTGGTATAAAAAAAGGTTACCTTGCTGAAGATGTAAGACCAATCAGGTTTGAACCATTAATTTATAATTCCGAAGACAGAAATCAAACTCAAACACGGACATGAATTTAGCATAAAACTTAATCGTAAAATGAACAATCCAATAAAATATTGTTGGTGGGGAAGGGTTTAAAAAAAACAAAACGAAACAAAAAAAACAAAACGAAACAAAAAAAACAAGAATTTATGTGCCAAATTCCAAGTATCCACGATGACTGGTGAGGGCTGGGCGAAGTCCAGGCAGATAGATACGTCATATAAATGTTGGAATATGTCTATAACCTAAACCCAGCCACAGTGATTGAAGTGGTCTAATGTGGGTGACAGTGATTTAAGGAGGGGGGGGGGCTTCTAAAAATATACATAATGAAAGTGATTTAAAAAAAAAAAAAAGCATTAAAAACTGTCAACATAGGTTGCTTTATTTTTTGAGCTTGCCTCTCTGGGTATCATGCAGTGGAGCTAGAGGGCTGAAAATTTTGGCATTCATTCCTGAAGTCTAGAAGAAATAATTTTTTTTCATTTGAAGCCCCTCCCCCTCCTCGAATATGTTTTCACTGGGTGGGGGGTAGTTTATGAAAAACATTTTATGAAAGGTAAGCTGAGCTTATCAATATTTTTTCTACAAGGATATCGACTTCCATTTTTAATTTTTTTATATTGAAGTGAGAGGGGACCGGAAAAATAGTATTTTGTAATGGACACCAAAATGAACAAATCGGTAGAAAACTATTTTCCTGTACTCTGTAGGATACCAATAATTACTTTTTAATCATAAAATATATTAATTTTTTAACACTCTGTCGTGAGCTGCACATATTTTCTAATTTTTTTTTCAACTAAGTGAACTTAATTACAATATTTTGATTTTTAGATTGGAAAAAACATTTTCATTATTTGAGCTAAAAAGGAGAAAAATCCAGCGTCTATGTTAGTTTTCCATCGGAATTAAAGTAATGTCATTCTTTTCTCCTCCAAATTATGAAAGTTATTTCAAGGTTTCCTCCAATCTTGAAAGTTGCAGAACTGTTTCATTAGACGGTTGAACTTTTATGTACCACATATATTATCTGTACAGTTGTCAGGTAGACAAGCCAGACCCCCTCCCCCGAATACAGGGTTGGGGTAACAGTCTTGATGGATTCTTTGCAGGAAAATCAAAATTGATAAAAATGTGATTCTCTCTAAATAAAATCTGTCAAGTACTAAGTGAAAAACATCAAGTACTTTCTAAAATGTGGGTTGATGATTTCGAATGTCCAATAATAAGAGAAGCCATTATTTTTGCTTTTACTGAATTTGTGACCACTAAACCTAAAATATTTTTTAGAGATAGCTAGCATATCATCATCGAAGGAATCGGTCATATTTTGATCGGACATTTACTGTTTTTGTTGTTTTTTTTTATCTTGCTGTAAAAAACGACATTTCATAATAACAACCTTATGAATTTTTTTTCTCCTTCGAAATACTTGAGGGTTTGAGCAGAGATTGTTTTACATGAAGTCCAAAATTAATAAAATCTGATTCATTCTGAATAAAATCTGTCAAGTACTAAGTAAAACAAGTCAAGTACATACTAAAAATTTATCTGGGAATTTTGAATGACATGATTGTTAACTCATAACATCTAACTTTGAGATGATGGATTATCAATATTATATACGATAGCAGTAATCTTCAAACTTTAACTATTCGGGGCAACTTTTTTCAATAAAATTTCCTAGGGCACCCCTTCAAAAAACAGCTTTTCCTTCTACATGTATATTTACATATGTACGTAACTACTGGATTCTGGCCTTGTTAATGGAATTATCAAAATGTGTATAAACCTTGATTGAAAAGTTAGAATGAATCTTATTGAGGAAAACTGCACATATGGATGACTTCTGATTGAAGTGCATCTGTGTCATGTAAATGACCAAGATGTTTTTAATTGATAAAACAAAATGTTAATGTTTTCTTATATGAAAAGTAATGTTTGTGCTCAAGAAATAGAGACCTATAAAGGCCATGTCCTCAACATCATCAGCCATCGTAGTGTCCATCGTTCAACATTGACATTCCCCAAGATTTGTCAGACCTCTATCATGTCCATTGGAGAGCCAGTGCTTTCACAGCTTGACTACACACCATCTTATTTTCTGCTGGCCAAAGTTTTGCATATGATCTCTGGGGATCCAGGTTGAGTTGTGATGTCATGCGGTAGTCTGACATTTTTGCCACATGACCAGCCCATTGCCATTTGAGTTTTCTAATGGATTCTATATCTCTGAGTCTTGTTTTTTCTCTCGTATACTGTGATCTCTCCATGTGATATTGTGCATGATTCTCACCTGTGCATATTGCAGGTTTCTTAGTTTGAGGGTCAATCTTTTGGTCAGGTTGTGTTTCAGCTTCATAGGTGACCATTGGGAAGATGCATTAGTTTAGGATTTGGGATTTTCTTATTCGTTAAGGTTGAGCTTGCTCTACTATTTCTGTTTAAGTAATGAAGAATGGTTAAGTACATTGGGAAAATGTCACTTTATTTTGTGGAACCCCTGGAAAGATTGTATAGAACACTGTTTGAATACCATTGCACTCGAGTGTTACTTGTCATGGCACTGTTTTAGGGTTGGGAATATTCTTTTGACATCGTTGGCAATATCAGTATTTGCAAGGACTGGGTCACTCTGACTAGAGCAAGATTCGAAGTGGGAAGAATGAGAGACAAGCTCCAAAAGTGGTGATATGTCATCAGTTTTGAGTGTCTCCGTGGCGTGGCACCATAGACCACATCCTCCGGTTCAAATTTATGTATGACTTAATTTGATCTCTTTGAAACAAGAACCATGAGTTCAACGATGCGTTCACCATCCATAGTAGCAGGAGGAGGAAAAGGAGCAAGTATTTTTTTTTTCTTTTTGAGTCTGTTGATTCCCATAATTGTGAAATATTGCAGTATGGAAATATTCTGTGAATGTTCCCCCCCTCCAATAAACATCGTAAATTACCATATTTTTTCTTCCTTTCGTTAAATACAAAAATGCGAACTGTGCAGGCAGTAAAAAAAAAAAAAAAAATCAATCAGATTAGATGTTGTTTTAATGACATCACTTTTCTTCCTTCCTTCCTCCCTCTCTCTGTTGATTAATATAATCAGAACCAACTGACTAGAAAGCTCCTCATTGAGGTGTATGGACATATCTGGAAGAATAAAAAAAAGAATATCAATAATTTTACTCCGTCACTTTTTTCTTTTTTTTTCTTTTCTTTCTTTTTTTTTTGTTTGTTTGCTTCCTCTCTCTCACTCTCACTCTCTCTCTCTCTCTCTCCAAATTCTTTGGGGTTTGTGCAGTGGTATTCTGGATTCTTTTCAGGAAGATCATCAAAGTTAATAAAAGCTGATTCACTTTAAATAAAATCTGTCAAGTAGTTTGTGAAAAATGTCAAGTGCTTACTTAAATGAGGGGAATGATTTTGAATGTCATGGTTGTTAACACACAACTTCCTGTCTGAATTTCTGAGATGACTGATTATCATTATTAAACACTAGATCAGGGGGTCGGCAAACTATGGTTCATGACCAAATCCAGCCTGCAGCCTCATTTCATCTGGCCCGCTGACTTCATTGAATGTGTGCTGTTGTGTACAAAAGTTTTTTGTTTTCCTTATCAGTCTTTGGATTGCGAACAATAAAATTCATTTTCATTTCTTTCAGTAGATGTAGTATTATAGATCATTATTATTCATTTTTGCTACCATTTATACCACATCTTAATTGTTGTTGCTTTTTATTGCAACTGAATTAAGGCTAGGTACTCCTCAGCAGTGGGTAAGTAAATTAACAGCATGGATTTGAGAATCGATCTAAAAACCCTCTATACCGGTGGCTTGCTTGCTTTAAGGAACTTAATGACAAGTGTCAGTCCAAATCAGACCCTTCAACTCACTCACCATCTAGAATCTCCTTTGCACCATGTTTGTTGATAACTGGCAGTTCAGTTCAATCCAAATTTAATGAAATTTTATATCACTAAAATTCAGTATTGAAAAATAGAGCCAAAGGTTAATTTCTGCAGTTGCCTTTAACAAATCAATGTTTTATCGCTGAAAATGTTTTAAAACTTCACATTCCTGCTGTTCTATCAAATATATACAAAATCTGAACCACAATTTGACAATATTTGGCCCCCCCCCAAGTTCATAGTTCTCATTGATTGATTCATTTATGATGGTTTACATGATATATATATATATATATATATATATATTGTGTGTGTGTATATAATTCAACTTCACTGACCGTCCAGTTCTGTGGAGCAGAGGTAGGATACCAGCCTTTGGGTCTAAAGCGAAGGTTTTGATCCTACCTCGTGGTACTGGATGGGATAATGGATAGTCTATAGCCACACCTAAGAGTTGTAATACAACGAAACAGCTGTCTGTGGATGACACAATAATGTGTGTGTGTGTGCGTGTGTATATATATATATATATGTATATAATGTGCATACATATACACACATGCATACATATACATACACAGAGTCCTATAAAGGAAAACATTAAACTAATTAAAATCAAGCTATTTCCATAGCTTTCTACAATTAGTTTCATTTTTTTCATTTGTCCTAGACCACAAGACATAAAAACAATTCTAATACATCATCATCAGTCTTGTAACGTCCGTCATTGTACATAGACCTTCCCCAGGATCTGCCACATTTCTTTATATCATGGGCGTTGAGGAACCAGTATTTTCTAAATTTGTCTAGTTAATCTCTCCATCTTGTATTCTGTCAGCCTCGGTTTTGCTTATGATCTCTAGGGATCCATGTTGTGAGTTGTGATGTCCAGCCCGCCTCCAAAAAAAAGTTAGCTGACCTCGCTCATGAGCTGTGATTTTGAAGCAGGGGTCTGCAGGCCACTGGGGGGACTGTCAAATAAAGCTGGGAGTGGGGGGGTGTCACTGTAGTGTCTCCTCTAATTCTGACTTTCCAAATCTTGTCGCAGAGAAACTTCGTTCTTTGTACAACTGTCAAAAAACAGTTATTGTACACAGACCTATCTAATACATCAAAATTCAAATAAATGTAATCCAATTTGAACAAATGATTTTTAATGGTCAATAATACTATTTTATTGTAGTTCATTTGTCTAAAAACTAATGCTGAAAATAGTGGTCTGCTGGAATATTTCTACTATAGAAGGGGTATTTGAGTTTTCAAAGATTTGAAACCTCTACACTAGAGAGTTACCCACAATATGTGTTTCAATGTTTTGGGGTTTTTTTTTTGTTTGGTCAAATTTTGTCTTTTTGGTTACTTTATGCACCAGCTGTCTCGAGGGATGCTCACGAATTTAAGCAGACTTTTTTTTTCACATATGTGTAAGGAACGCTGACTCAATTACCTACACTAAACGATAGTATTTTTTCTATGTTTATAGGTAAAAAGTAGCTGGACTTTGAAAAAAAATGACTCAAGTGATGATTAAATCTAATTTTCATCAAATCATATTTCTATAATGGCTACTTTATTTTTGTAAGTTAAAGTTTTCATGTCTGCGGACATCAATCATGGCATAATTGAAGTTAATGTTGGATGGCAAATCTTGACATTAAAAGCAGTCTAAAGCCTGTCTTAAGTACATAAAAGTAATTTTCATTTTTTTAATGACTAACTTTATGATGTTTTCATGCTATTGAAACCAAAATTAAAACTTCAAAGAATATATTATAACTAGCTTATTATTTATGTATGGATTGGCACATATGAGCATTAAGCCAATTTGATAGGTAATTCATTTTGAAATATTCCAGTGTTCTAATTTCAAGCTTTTTGATGTTTTAATGCAACTGTTTTAGAGGGTCGCAAACTGTTATGTAAGAAAAAAACATCAATGATATTGTATGAAAAAAAGTCGCAGGAAGAAACTTATTTTATTAAAATATAACTTATTTCATCATAAAAGTTGAATATTATTCTATAAAAATGTGTGGCCAAATTTGGCAAATCTGGCTTTTTCAAAAGCTGTTAAACACTTGGTCTTTTTTTTTTTTTTTCCTCATTTAATTTCAAACGTCCAGAGTGTCAGTGATGTTTTTAATGTTGTCATAATTGCTCTATTTTACTACAACCCTTTTAGTATATCTCTGAATTTTTGAGGTTCTAGGTTCAATCCCAGTGTGAGACAATAATAATACTACTAATGCTAAGAGGGGAGTGCGGTCAATATACCCCCGTTGGATAAATAAAGGGTTCGGTTCGTTACTTCCCCACACCTACCAGAAGATACCTGATGAAGGCCGTAGAGTGCAATGGCCGAAACGTTGTATGATAAATAACCAAGATGAGGATGGTCCGAATATTAATAGAAATTACAACTGTTTTAATTGGCTTTGTTGTTGTTTTTTGTTTTTTTTAGCTGTGTTGATGTATTTCACATGAACCAATACGTAACTTTTAGTTTATGACAGGAATCAAACAACCAACCAATTACATATTGAAAAAAAATACTAATTTGCATACATAGCCTTTATATGATTAGATTACTACAATAAATTTGAAAATTCTTAAAAAAAGTCCATGATCATGGTTACAATTAGTAATGTTTTGGTTACTAACCCAAGTGAGATAAGCAACATATGGTTTATTCCATTTTATGTGGACTCATTTTTGACTTATATATGCAAAATATGGAAGGCGTATCTGGTCTACAATCTTATGAACAAAAACATTGACATGTTTTGTGCATTAAAAAGCAATGGGCAATAGCTTTTATGTATAGATTATTCTATCTGAACCAATATCCCCATCTTGGTTGTTATAGCAGTTTCTGGGTGTCTCTTATATTCAGTAACCTCCTCTTTTTCCTCTTCTGTATTTGAACCAAGTGTCCTCATCTTGATACTTATGGTCAAAACATTTTTATTCTTGTACTTTCTGACCTTCTGCAGATGTTCGTATTGGATAACCTCCTGGGAATTGGAAACCAAATAACATTGGAAAATAAGATAATTAAAAGAACCAGCACATTTGCTATGCTCTAATAACTATATCAACAGGCCAGGCATAGAAATGAACACCATATGGGAGCTTATGATTTGGAAAGAAGACCTTGGGTTCAAGGCAGTATATCTTGAAATTGGTGAATGATTCATCCAAGAATGAATGAATGAATGAAATTATTTTGGGGGATGAATGAAGGGTGAATAACTTAATTTATTCAGATATTTATATTTTTAAAAACCATTAACCAAAACTGTCACTGAAACTTTTTTCAGTTTTTAAGTTGGTCTGGCTGGTTAGTTGGCTATGTATGTATCATGCATACAACTCGCATCAGAGGGCTGAAAAAATTTACTACTTATGTCTACAAAATTTCATTTTTTTTTTTTCCAGTACTGAGAATAGGTTTTTGGTGGGGAGTTAAATTTACAATGTTAATGTATGCTAAATAGGTCAGTTTGTGCTGGGCAGCATTCATGGTTGTTTCTTGAAAATTCAGAATTTTAGTGACCTATCAGAAGATGCGAAAAGTAACTCATTCATTGATAAATCCCCTTTTCTAATTATTCAATTGATCATCCCTCAATATGGCATGCTGCCAAAAAGACATTGGTCAGGTGATCATTTCTATCGATTGTCTAACCAGACCTGTTTATATACTTACTATATAAAAGGCCTAATTTTTTGACCATAAAGAATCTAAATTATTCTGCCTGTTCCTATAAATGAAGCAAATTTCCGAAAATCCAATAACTTCTCATTTTAAAACTTCCCATTAGGTATACATACTTAATTTGGTTCAGTGAATCAGACTTTGGTATTATTTAGAAATGGATGATAATCAGATTATTATCATTTTGTAAGAGTGAATGCTGACTCGCAGAAAGAAAGAAAAAAAAGAAAGAAATGAAATGAAAAACCCCAAAACTTTTTACTTTAGAACCTTCCACCAGATCTAATCAGTATGCATGGTAAATTTGGTTGGGCTGCGCCCCTGTTTAAATGTTTTTTCTTAGTGTGACAGATAAACATACAGGCAGACCCCACTAAATTATTTAAATAGATTTAGCGTAGGAGAACTTGTTGAAATGAATTTTGGTGTTACCATTGGAAACACCAAACAAGCAAAGGTGATAAATCGTTTGTTGGGGGCGGAAAAAAACAACAAACTTTTATTTATTTTGTCTTGGCTTCTACAAAAGTACAACTGTTTTGACTTCTGGCCCCGATAAAACTGTAATGTTAACTACTAAAT
Source organism: Thysanoteuthis rhombus (assembly GCA_963457665.1). Taxonomy (NCBI): domain Eukaryota; kingdom Metazoa; phylum Mollusca; class Cephalopoda; order Oegopsida; family Thysanoteuthidae; genus Thysanoteuthis; species Thysanoteuthis major. Next base: position 17,163,822 of record OY735240.1, on the reverse strand, counting down.
GAATGCCAAGAATTTCTTACCAAGATTTCTATCTAATCTACATTTAAATAAACACTTGTCTTCTTTATATTGACTCCACCCTTCCAAGAAATATAGACGAGATTTGAGCAAGGATAAGGTTGCAGCTGTACCGTGGTTACCGAATTATATGCTTTATATATGTACAACCATTGTATGTGTAATAAATATATATGTATAATTGATATAGAAAATACTTTCTATATAGATGATTTAAATTTTCATAAAGTAGGTGTCTTGAATTTTTTAATTTGGTTATTTACATAATTGGAAATAGACAGTATTCAGTTAATTAATCATGCAATATTGAGCAAAATACTAGAAATCAGGGAGAGAAATCTCCGAACATGTGTTTCTTGGTTCAACCAATTATCAAGACTCTTGATAATTGATTGAACCGAGAAACACGTGTTGGGTAATTTAAATGTCTTGGAAAATTGTTTAAGTGAATAATCAAACCCACGGGAGTTGAATAACTTGTTACAAATAAAGAAAAACAAAAACAAAACAAAAATTTTATCAAATTCTGTCTACGTATTTGTTTCACGCTTCTCTGCGAATATCAAGTGAGGCTTAATAAAAATCAATATGAGATCTTATATATATCCCGTTTTTGTAAATTGAATTTTGTGCTGGCGTTCAGTATTTGAATTCTGTTATGGTTATTAAAAGACTGTAGAAAGCCTTAGCGGTGTATGATACTGTTAAGTTTATCACTTCAAGGTTAGATAATGAAATATAATTATAATGTATATGGAATACAAAATATATTTATGTTAGTGAAAACTTATTTCAATTCATATGCAGATTTAGTGTTTTCAGTCATCAAAGTGTGTTAATGTCTACATATATAAATTAAAAAAAAAGTGTATTTGGGCAGTGATCTTTCATCGATGCAGGATTGAAGGAGATGGACAAGGATTTTTTACTTTTTAGTCAACTTTTCTTCATGTAGAAGGAGATTTATGTGTCGATGTGAGTGTGATTGAGTTCTTTCGACCATACTTCTGACCATTTATCAGGATCAGGGAAAATTACGGTTGTTTTTTTCAGTTTTTGAACTCTACCTACACTGTTAGTCTGTTATGGTCTTGAATTCGGCATCTTCCCTCAGGTCATTATGATATCACACACGGTGCAGTATGCGAGGGATGAGCCAATTGTGTCTATCAGTTGTTGAACATATTTAGAACCCCGGTTCCCAGAATGAAGTAGATCTTATTCAGTTTAGGGTTTTTTGATTTTCATTGATTTTTGACTGGTTCATCTTAGATTTTATTCCATCTCTGATCTTGTTGTTTCTTATCAAAATACTTGGGTCAATTTACGTTCTATGACTGTTTCTTCAAAATAAAGATCCTAGATCAGAAAAGAAATAGCTTTCAATGAAACTTCATATCCTTGGGAGCCTGTCTGATATACTTGACTAGTTTATCATTCATCTTGAAATTGTTGCTTTTTATTTCAATGCTTAAGTCATTTTACATTTTATGATCATTAAGTAAATAGCATGCACCAGAAGTAAAGAAGTAGCCTCTAACAAGATTCAAACTCGTATCCTTCAGAGCCTGTCTCATATTGATGCCTTTACTGATATGGACATGAAAACAAACCAGCACAAAGTTATGAACCAGAAATTTGTGATGGAAATGTTTCATCTGAGAAATAGATAATTTAAGGACTGTTCTGTTTATCACTTCTGTGAGTAGTTGATTGGCCATCATTCTGATGATTTTTGTGGCTATACTGTCATCTGCGGAGCCAAATGTAGCTGACCAGTCCTGTCCCTGAGTTGCACACTCATGGACAGTGGAGGCTCTGGAGTGCTGTGGGCATGGATAATGAGCTCTTTCAGAGTTTTTTGGTACTGTCGACATGCTCTCTTTGGCACTATGTGTTATGCTGTGTCATTCGATTCTGTCCTAAGCATGAAAATTTTGTTCATTTTTCAGGGATACTGCAGTTTTTAGGCTGTCCTTAAAGCATTTCTTTGTAAGCCCTGTGTTTCTGTGGTCCCTGCACAAGGGCTCCTTACTACTACTTGTTGGTGTAAAAAATTTAGCATGGAGAATAGGATGAGAAAGATGTAGTTATGACTAGATTTAAAAAGAGTTCAAGTTTCAGGTTTCTAGCATTTACATTTTCAGCTTATGATATTTGCTTTCAGGCTGAAGTATAGGCAGTCCATTTTAATCAATGAGATTTTTCATTGTCTATTTGATCTTATTTTGTTTTTTGTAATCCCATTTGCCATTTCATGATTATTAATTATCCCCCTTTGAATTAATTTTGCTCTTCGAACGAGAGATAAAAAAAAAAAAAAAATGCAGAGTTTAATCCATCCGGCTTATCTGCATGGAACACGTGATTACCGTCTGATACTAGAGGCAGGCTGAACTGTAATGGATGGGTCATCGCTACCGATACTATTAGTATGACAGTCGAGCAAAGTGAGGATTAATATTAACAAGATCATACCATCAGTATATCTAGTCATCATGATAACCTTGTCCTCATTATTACACTTGGTGTTTTGATTCAAATGGCAATCCACTGTCAGAATGCTGGGCATTGATCTAGGGTTCCTTTAGAGTGCTACCCTGTTTGGGGGGTGGGAAATCGTACGACCATGCTCCAACCAATTATTCGGGATTCTTTTTTTTCCCGGATTAAGCGTACGTCACTGATGTGTCTGGATTGCGTACAGAAGGATACCGATCGAAATGAATACATTTGTTATATCAACCTACCCAGGTAAGAAGAGGATGTTCTGAATACTGTCGGATTTAAAATGGCTATGGCGTTCTTAATTTCTCGCTTGGATTTGAGGATGGCGAGCTTTATGGGAACTGTTCGTGCTTTGAGATGCCGTGTGGTGGCTTTTCTTAAATTCATTTTACGGTTAGTGAATTATAAATACCTTGGTCAGCTTTTGCTTCATAAGATTTGAAAAAAAAAAAAAAAATTTATTCATTCTGTATATGTTTTCTTTCTGATTTATCATCTTGTATTATTTTTTTTTTTTTCTCATTCACCTATCATGTCTCTATTTGTTTATAAGACTCAAGGACTCACTCTCTTCCTCCCCATATTCTGTATTATAACTCTTTGAAGCATCATGGGTTGAATTTCATCCCACTTTTGGAACCTTTGTATGGTGGGTCATTTTTAATACCACCATTTTATCTAAAACCAATTGTTTCAGATCAGTGAACTATTCGGTCATCAGAGTCTACAGGTCGACTGCGAATGACAGAAATTTCCATTTGTCGCAATGAATCCTTCTACTTATAGTTAGGGACAACTTTTCCTGCTTGATTCTATGTTTCTTTGTCTGTAATTTTGAGTGGAAAGGTCCATAGTTCACAGAGAACAAACTGTTTTTTGTGCACAATCAAAGTTACCACTGCATTTTGAACTCGGCAACTGAGCTGCTCCCATCACAGTTTTATGGATTAATATATTTGGAAGGCAGAGGATTATCTTTTGTCCCTCCATTTTGTTGAGTACTCAGGCTAATCAACAAATCATGGCGTAATTCAAGATAAAAGAGAAAGAAATGGACCTCTTAGAGTCAAGGCTTCCACCATTGCTTTTGTTAGGGATTTCTCTAGCAATTTAATGATACTCTTTTGGTTCAGTTGACTATACATACAGAAGAGGAAACGTAGTGCTTTTATTTATGTATTCATGTCCATAATAAACATCTGATATTAAATCCACTTATTATTAGTAAGGTCAGCCAGGATTACTCTGCTCTTATAACAGCAGACATCGTCATAAACCTTCATTGAACTTAATAATCATATTAGTCATTTTTCTTATCAAATAATCAGTTGCACTGAGATAGGAACTACAGATTTTCATTGTAGGTGTCTCGAGAGCCTGATGGAGTCTATCCCTCTCCAGGCTGGTTGGGGAATCAGTTGTCAGACTCCTAGGTTGCTAAAGAGATCTCAGGTTACCTGAATACTAACCCATAGTTGATGAAGAGGGTAATGAAAGATTCATGGCTTTCCCAAGGGCTTGAATGCAAAGTGAACCCAAATGGTCTAGGCTGGAGTTTGTACTCGGTTTACCAATTCCATTCTCTATGCCTGTAACTGTGTGACCACTCTGCACCTCCTCCTTGGGAATTGAACCTTGTTCTGTGGCATGCTAGGTAAAGGACCTAACTTCAAAGCCCGCAGGGATTTGAAATATCAATATTTGTAATACACTTTGTAAGAGGAAAAAAAAAAAAATCAGGCACTGCTTTCTTTGATCAAAACTGCCAAATGTATCATTTGAATGAAGGTACTATAGATTTTACAAGTCTTTAATACAACTTTCGAAGATGTTTACTATTGAATCTGAGACTTGACACCTTTTATCCTCCAGCCCTTTTCTCTAATGTTTGAGACCAACGGGCGAGTACAGTTGTACTTCTTTAATCCAGCAATCCTGAGACTGGGTCTTGATCGAACCGTAGAAAGTGCTGTAAAAATCATTTTTCGTTTTTTAAAATTTTATATTATTACATAATAGCAAGATGAAGTGAGTGACGCCACTTTGGGTAATTGTCACCTGTAAGTCTAATTTACATATCGTAGATGGGCCAAGTAAATAGCAATGTGTCATGTGACACCTGAATGGGAATGGCTGAAGCTGTGGCCAGCATAAGGGCACCATATACTTTGTAATAGATTTTAAAAGCTTATCCATTTTCAATGATTTTCATAAATGAATGGAAAAAGAATATATTTATGATTTATAATACGAATTATATAATGGCAATTATTTGTTTGCTTATACTTTTCAATTGGTTGTATTGAAAAATAATTCACAAGATTAAAAAAAGTTTATGAATACTTGTCTAATTTTATACTGGAATAAACATTGAAAGTTGTCAAATATAGAATTCTTTGATTCAGTTTCAAACTGTAGTTAAGTTTTTACACATTTGATATTAGGAGTCAGTTTATGAACCGCCATTGACTGATTCACAAACTGAGGCTGCAGATTTGGAACTTGCTTGACCGCTGGGCATTGGATTAGAGAGGGACAACCTATACCTTGTTTATTTCTGTAATCCAGTCAAAGATCAAATATAGATAACCTTGAAATAATTGTCTAGTGAAATTCTCTCTGCGGACAGGATTTAAGCTCATTGGACTTATTGCTGACTAATTAGTTTCATTGGCTGGAGAGCTGCCCAAAGGGCGTAATTCTTAGCTAGTTCCTGCAGATGACCAAAGTGAGGCTTTGGGTACCTTTTTAGTAAGATATCTTAACTGCTAGTTCCTGTAGATGACCAAAGTGAGGCTTTTGGTACTTTATTGGTAAGGTATCTAAACTGTTTTTTTTAACTTTTGGAAAAATTTTTTTTTCTTTATAAGTCTGTTACTTCTGACTACAATACTGCGTTTCAGCTACTTGGAAGTCACATAGAGATAAACAGAATCAAACTTATAGTATCATATAAACATATAGATGGAAATTGGATTATCGTTGACCCCATACTATCATTAGTTTTTGAATTTTCAGTAACTTACTAAAACATGCTGGGTGGTCCCATTAGTGCACACAGAAAATTTCATGGGTATATGTAGTATGATTCTAGAGTTATGTTGTCACATAAAGACGGACATTTGCTGAAATGAAGGATGATGAAAACTTTACTTCTCTACAAGATAGATGTTGGTTTATAGGTGTCATAATCTAGAGTGACTTGGATCAGTCCTAATCAAACTTTTTCGGAAGAGAACTGTTTATTTAAATTGGGCTGGCAAACCATGGCCTCTTTCGATCCCACCGGCTTCATCGAATATACAACGTTGCATATGAAAATTCATCGTTTTCTCTATATGTATTTGGTTAGTGAAAGATAAAATTCAGTATTGAAAAATAGGGTAAAAGTCTTTTTTTTGCAACAGCCTCAAACAAATCTATTTATTATAGCCAAAAATGTTCTAACGTTACGCATATCGGCTGTTCTCTCAATATACTCAAAACCACAATTTGACAATATTTTGTACTTGGGAAGAATTCCACAGTTCTCATTGAAGTTGATATAGATATCAATTCCTATGAAAGAAAGAAAAAAATTGAAGTAATTATGAAAATAAGCTTAGCTGTGTAAAGATCAAACTCAATTGCTTCATTAAAATCTGAACAGAATCCATTTCTCTATATGATATTAATCCAAAACCAAGTATCCCATTTCAACTCCTTTATTAGTAGTTCCTGTAATAAAACAAGTTGACCTAAGTTAAGAGTGAATTTGTCACTGGTTTTTACATATGTAACTCCTATTTGAGCCATGACATCACTGGTTTTGGTTATGGCATAGTCATTGACAAACAAAAATAAATTGAAAAACGCTTAAGTAGGAGTTGGACTATATTTCTCATAACAGAAATCCATTGTTTAAAAAAAATACTGAGAACTCTCTAACGCAAGTCGACATGACATGACATGACACAACATCATGGCATCGCTGTTTGTTTTCCCCTCTCTCTTTCTTATTCATGTCTTAAATTCAAAAGTCTGACATATTCACAGTAATAAAGTCAACTCCAGGAGTCCATAGCATTGTATGATCCTGGTTTGATTTTTCGTTTGCCTTGGCCTGCAAGACATGAAAACATTTCTTCTGTAGTCTGCCTCCAAAAAAGGTCGCCTACCTCTGTTTATGTAATGAACCCCATCAAAGATACATAATGCAAAACAGCTAAAAACTAATCTTGTCGACAAATTTTTTCCTTCTAATGTCAGAATTGATAATCAAGTTCCACACAAGAAATTAAATGCACATAAAACAACCGACATTTACGAGTACAATCATATGTCGACTTATGTCTGACCTATATATTTGGTATTAGTTTGGCATCAGGAGCTACTGGGACTTGAAAATATAACTAGTTTAACCCTTAATGGGGCAAGTGACTATATAAGGTCACTTGAATAGGGTCCAAGGATAGTGTACTACTACCTCTACCTTAGTGACAATCTCATCATCATCAGTCTTTTAACGTCCGTCGTTGGAGATAGACCTTCCCCAGGATTCGCCAAACCTCTCTATCATGGGTGTTGCGGAGCCAGTATTTCCTGAATCTGTCCAGTTTATCTCTCCATCTTGTGTTCTGTCGGCCTCAGTTTCTTATGTGATCTCTTGGGATCCATGTTGTGAGATGTGATGTCCATCGATTGTCTTTCATTCTTGCAACATGGCCTGCCCATTGCCATTTGAGTTTTTTAAAACTCAAACGACTATCTACAAAGTATTTAACAACAATGAATTGGCACAAACAAAAATTTTTCAAGAAAACTTGCATCTGAAAACATCTCTTAATTAACCCCAGTTTAATATACAAAAAGGCTATTTTGATATTTGAGATATTTTCAGGGTTAAGGGGCCTTCATTGGAATCAGTTTCCTAATCTGGTTGCCTTCAAGGTTTCAGAGCCCTGTCTGTTATTCTACCCATAGTTTTGAGGAGGAGAAATGGGTTCATGCATTTCCCAAGGGTATTAATGCAAAGTGAATGATCTTGGCTGAAGTTTGAACTCTGCTTGCTGATGTCCGCACTGTTAACTGTTACGCCACTCATACATCCTGTGGTGCAAACAAAAGTAAATTAGGTGACCACTCGGCACTCCAAATGAATGGATTTCTTGTTGACCACAAAGAAAAGCACGATTGTTTTGGTAACATTTAAAAATGCTGCTTGCTTCTATTTTTGAGGCTAGGATGTTAAAAATAGACAACGAATCCTTTTCTTCTGGGGTTATTTTTGGGTGATGTTTGAAAAAGCATGAAATATTTATCTCCTGTAGAATGTTCAACAAGTTGCCTTCCTCCTCATCTTCTAAAAATTTAGTGGGGGGGGGGTTGAAAAGGATTGAGGTCAATTTCTTCACCAGATTTTCGTAAACGTTTTGGCCAAATAGATCAGGTTACATGAAGAAAGTCGTGTTGTTCTTTTGGTGGAGAAATTCATCTTAATGAATATTATTGCAAGCAGTCTCTGACTTACAATTGCTAGGCTTACGGTTTTTCAAAGTTATGATAATATTTCTTTCTCAATTTGATTGCGAATAATTCTAGATGAACTTCAGCAATCTATCTTCTTCTGCTACATGGAAATCTTCAACAGAAAAAAAAAGACAAATATTCAGATGACCTATTGGATATTTCTACAGAAGACTATTTCTTCTGCTTCAACGGGTGGCATCCGATCTTAAAGTATTTAAGAGAACATAAATGGCCCTCTGGAAATACATGCTACATCGACAGTGGTTTGTGATTTGCTTATACCATTATGAACGGTAAATAGACTAATTTCATTTACTTAGAACCGAGTAGTAGTCATAAACCAAAATTCTTTAAGGTTTCTTCAATTTTCAAGCGGGTCTGGCTTTGTATATAATGTACCATGAGTATTGAGCGAGAGAGCTTGAAAATTTAAATATTTACTCCTTATGTCAAAAAAGTTTTTTTTGCATTTTAACCTGCCCTCATTAGGTTTTTAGTGAGATTTCAGTTTGCAATGCAAGTTTTTGCTAAATTGGTCCACAGTTTGCGCCCGCTTTTTTTTTTTAAAGTTCAGGCTTTTTAATGATTACTCTCTTACAAAAATTGAGAGAAGTAACTTATTCATTGATCACCTCTCTTTCCATTCTTTTAATTGATCATCCCCATAAGACTGTTATGTGACTGTTTCTATTGAATGACTAACCAGACCTGTTTTTCTTTCAATTAATTATACAATCGTGGTAATTTAGTGTTTATTTTTACCCTATTTAGTGTATGAAAATATCAAAGAGGTATTCAAGTTCCAAGAAAAGATTTTAAGATGCAATTTTCTGACTTATGATCTCTTTTGCGGCCCTTAACCCTATCGTTATTTGGGGATATCTGTATTTACCCAATTTCCAATAAGTGAATAGCTTAATTTACCGAGATATTAATTAGGGAATTGCTTAGAAAATCTATTCTAACATTTCTGTGCATTAGTAAGTAGAAATTACTTGAATTATCACTATATGACCATTATATAGAAGTCAATCTGCTTATGGAAATGTGGTTCGAGATTGAGAATGTACTCGAAAATCCTTGTTTGACACTACATGACCATTATATAAGAGTCAGTGTGCCATAAAACCACATTCAGAATCAGATCCTTGTTGGAGACATGATTAATGATGCTGAAAATCTACTAAAAATACTTGTTTAGCATACCATGACCATTATATTGGAGTCAATATGCCATAAAACTGCATTCAAAATCAGAACCTTGGATATGTGATTAAAGACTATCTACTTAAAAATCCTTGTTTGGCACCCCAGGACCATTATAGAGGAGTCAATGTGCCATAAAACCATTCATGATCAGAACATTAGTAATGTAAATAGACAAAGAGAATCTACTAAAAATTTTGTTTGATTTTCCAGGAAGCAATAAAACTTTGAGTTTTTGATTCAAGACTGGAAGACTCTACTACTAACAAAACTTTCTTAGGCATTGCATGACCATTATATAGGAATCGGTGAGTCGTAAAACCACCTTCCAGAATTAGAATTTTGGATGAGTTATTTGTGTTCAGTTGTCCCGTCCACACAATATCTCAAAGTTCTCCAATGAATTTTTATTACATTTTGTAGAAGGGAGAATGAATTTCAGAGCAGATCCTGGGATTTTTTGAAAGAGTACTATCTCTGCTTAGTAGCTATTCATGAACTGATTTTCATTCAGGTTTTAGTGACTATGGCGTTGACAGAATTATGTGATCATATCTTATATCAAATTGTATCATGAAAATGATTGTCGTAGTTTTTTAGTGGGGGGTTCAAATGATTGTCTTATAGAAAAATCAATTAATGTCATCCACCTAAAAATATTTACTGAAAATTGAAATGATTATCTGCTGTCTGTATAGAGATTTCATAATTCGTAATTGTATTACCCATTTATTTTGGTCAAGGTTTAAATTGTCAACTTATAACTCTTAATATAACCAGTCATGAAAAATTATTGAAAATTTCTATTAAAAAGTCTGATCTTTACTACAATTGTCAAACTCTTCAAGTTGACTTTATTATCATAATTAGTCAGGTCTGGGATTTCAGATGTGTAAATTTCAGACATGAATAAATGAGTTTGTGGAAAAGAGAGTGATTCCCTGATGTCATGTTGTGTCAACTTGCATTTCCGAGTTCTCAGTATTTGTTTTGCTTTTGTTTTTGTTTTTTGTAAACATTGAATTTCTGTTATGAAAAATATGACTTTATTTAATAACAAGTGATATATATATATATATATATATATATATATATATACACATATATATGTTATTTTTCTTTTTGGTGAAAATTACCTTGCTTCACTAAGGATGTCATTTGAACAGTTGATTTCATGATAGAACCATGGAACAATATAAAAACACGAGAATTTATGAAGGTTGATATCGTCCGTGATTTTGTGGTATTTGTCCAGTTGTTATATACATAAATACAACAAATTAACAATTTTTGGTAGTGTCTCCGTCACACAGTGGTCTTGTGTGTTCTGCCAGACATCAGTAGATTTTGAGATCAAATCCAACTGGGAGCAAAACATTTTTTTCTTTTTTTTTTTTTTGCTTTCAAAGTCATTTGCAGATCAAGCATTAGGCTGAGTAGGCCTTTCCTTCCTTCCTTTTCTTTCTTGCTTTCGATGTTAGTGGCTGATTAACTATTAGGTTGGGTAGGCTTTTTCTTTCTTCTGTCAAACTCTTACTAGTGAGTTTTGACTTGAGTAACAATGACGAATAATAATGCCCAGAAGAAAATCGTGTGACACAATACATTAATCAACAGAAAGAAAGGAAGGAAGAGGTGTGATGTCATTTAAAGGTGTGACATCATTGAAATAACATCTAGACCAATGATTATTTTTTTCTTCACCTGCTTCTGTGTCATGATAGAATAGATGAGGTCCTCATTTTTGTAGGGGGAGGGGGATCGAGTCCAAGAAAGACTACTTGCTCTTTCTCCTATTCTCCTATCCTCTTATCATGAATAGTGGATGCATATCTTAACTTAAGATTCTTGTTACTTTCTTAGTTTAATACATCTAAATTCAGGAACTAATCATCTGACTCCAATTTGTTGATTTATTCTTTTGTCAATTCGATGCAGTAGAAGATAGGGCACTCTTGATCTGATCATGTCAAATAGTATTATATTTTAAGAGATTGTAGATGCCAGTTGAAGCCTTTGTTTATGTCGTTCTTAATAGGGTCATTGACAATGATGAAAGGTTTAATCAGACTTGAGGGGTTTTTAGTTAGGTATCCCTTATTAGGTTGGATTAAAAGTTGAAATGCGGATGTGATTTTCAGGGAGATTATTTCTTCCGCAATGTAGCTTAGTGGAGCGAAATGGGGATTTTTTCCCTTGATCTCTTACTATGACTAATATATTTCTAGTATTTTTTTTTTTTTCTTTTTTTTTCCAGATTTTTGTTTTTAAGTATGTGCATACATAAAGCTTTCATTGTCTCTTTCGCCATGTAGGTGTGTGTGAGGATTTCATTGTCTCTGATCAAAATCTAGCTAATAACTACATGTCACACATATATTCATATATATATTGTTCGTTCATTGCAAAGATTTTTTTTCTTTCTTATAAAAATGGATGTGCCTAAAAAATATTTTCTTTCCCAATGTATAGGTATAAAAGAAAAAATACAAATCATAAAACCCTCTCTTTTTTTCGGATACATGCCAGTTTACAAAGATTAACGTAGTGACACTTTGAATTGTTACTCTTTCTTTCTCTCCCCCCCCACCTCTTGTTAATTGAAAACAAAAATGTATATTTTGCTAAAACTTGAGCAAAGCAATTCTTTGCGACACTGCTTTTGTTGCAGTGACATGGTGGAATAACTCCATTTTCTTCTCACTTAGAATTCAATTTCAAGACCAGAACTAGTTTTATTTAATGTTTTAATATACTTATCGAATCTGCTTTTGTGCTATTTTCTTGGTTCTTTGTCCATAACAATGGACTCTTTCACTTGAAGGTAATAATTTCAGTAATAAAAATATCGCATCACCGCCATTTTAAACTATGGGCTGTTCCACTGAAACTAGTTCAGTAGTTTTTCTTGATTAAAAAGAAAAAAAAAAAAAAAAAAAATCATCTCCCTAAAAAAATTTCAAATATGTCCGTAAATTTCATCATGGGGTCGGGTTGGGGGGTTGGGGGAGGTGTTAACTAAGGGGATCACGATCATTGAAATGTTCTGCTTGATCTTTTTTTTATCAGAGTTATGGCGTCAGGTTTCATGGAGGATTAATTGTGACTGACCGTTGTGTTTTTCTTGTTTTTTCAGGGGGGAGAGTGCAAAAATGAATATACCTCATCGAATCCTGACTCCAGAAGACCACAATAAAACCCTTACAAAAACATTGGAAAGTGACAGCAGTGGCGACTACAACACACCACAGTCATCTTTTGCTGATGTAAGTATTCCTGTGTGACGCATGTAAATTTTGATTATTTATTAGGCCTGTGTTAAATGTACTTGACTTATATACTGATTCTTATAGATCAGTGGTTCTCTCTGTTTGCTTTTGCTCCCGCCCCCCTCGTGATCCCTGTTCGCTTTTGTGTCCCCCCCCCTCGTGATCCCTGTTCGCTTTTGTGTCTCCCCCCCCCCGTGATCCCTGTTCGCTTTTGTGTCCCCCCCTCGTGATCCCTGTTCGCTTTTGTGTCCCCCCCTCGTGATCCCTGTTCGCTTTTGTGTCCCCCCCCTCGTGATCCCTGTTCGCTTTTGTGTCCCCCCCCCTCGTGATCCCTATTCGTTTTTGTGTCCCCCCCCCGTGATCCCTGTTCACTTCTGTGATCCCTGTTCACTTCTGTGTCCCCCCTCCCTCGTGATCCCTGTTCGCTTTTGTGTCCCCCCACCGTTATCCCCCGTTCGCTTTTGTGTTCCCCCCCCCCTTCAAATATTTGGAAGAGAAGGGAAAAAACCCCCAGAAGAGGCCAATACGTACTGGGCACATTTTCTCTCATACTCAGATCAAATTGATCTCTACAGACAGTTATCTGTACAGCTGTATATGACCTCTGATTGAAGTGTATGAGTTATACTTAGTATAAAATAGTAAATAAAAAGTATCATAAATAATTTTAGATATGTATGTAATCAGAAAAGATGGATTCCTGTATCAGAGCATTATGGTAGTTGAGAGCCAACAGGCTAGTATAGTAGTAATTCAGATGTATTTGAAAATTAGTCTAATTTGGTGGGTAGAGACAATTGCTGTTACAGACTGAAAAACCTCCAATAATATACATCTATATTTGTATTGGATCTGAAAGAAACCTTCCTCTTTCAACATGATTCTTTATGATGTGAAAAAAATGACATTTCATGTGTAACCAACTAATATAATGGTACAGTTGTAGCATAACAACTCGCCTGCCCCATTCAAGAAAAAATCAATTTTTGAGAAAATGAAAATTTCTTGCGTACACACATACTGTTCTTTATATAATAATGGCAATCATTTTTTTTTTTATATTTCCGTTGAAGTTGTTATCTTGCATTGGAGGAGTGATCTGCAGGTATTTTTATATCAATTCTACCCCGCCCTCCTGTTCGACGCGATTCCAACAAATGACCACAATTGCCTGTTCTTTCATTTCATCTATTCTTGTAAATGAAGAAAATCTCAGAAACTTTGATTGAAGTCTCTCTTTGTAGAACACGTCTCCAGTCGTTGAATCGATCCCCCTTCTAAGTTCTGGAGATTGCCGTTGCTAATTGAGATTCCAATTATAGTTTTGATTAATATCTGCTGTTTTCTAAAATAATTGCTGCTTCTTGAACTGGTGCACTGACTATTCCTAGCCACAAGAGAGTTGAGATCGTGAAGAGCTACCATGAAAGCACTAACTACAAAAGAGCTGGGACCCTGGAAAAGCTAGCCACAAAAGAGCCAGCTAAAATGAAAAAAAACCTAGGTGAATATAGATAATGATAATATTAGAGCAAAGCATAAAAGCAAAAGTGAGTATGGCTCCAAACAGCTGCCTGTACAGATGAGGCTTGGGTTATTACTAACCCTCAAACTAAAACTGTCAACATAGGTTTCTTCAGTTTTTAGGTTAGTCTTGCTAGAGGACTGAAAATTCAAACATTTACTCATGTCTAAAAAAAGTTTTTTCTTCCCCCCCCCCCTTCCAAACAAGTCTTTATTGGGGGTTCAATTTGTAATGTAGGTTTATGCTATATTGACCCCTTGCTTTGAGTCTGGCAACATTTCGTGCTTGTTTTTTAAAAATTCGGACTTTCTTCTAGTGATCACTGACCAACCAAAAGGTGAGAGGAGTGACTTATTCATTGATCACCCCATTTTCTCCTCAATTTTCTAATTGATCACCCCCAACAAGGCATGCTGTCAAAAGATGACAGTTTCTACTGAGTGATGAATGGTTCTTGTTTTCATAATTATTCTACATAGCTTATATAAGTATGATATTCGTATAGATATGCATGACCTCACACAGAATCACTTGATTGTATCCTCTTTCCCCGCAGAGCCCTTATCGTACTAGCCCTTTCTATCTCTTGGCTCTTTTTTAGTTTCTCACTTGAAAACAGATCCTTTGTGGTTTGCTCTTTCAGGGTGTAACATCCTTAAACAGTTGCAATTGGCCCTCCAGGGATGAAAAATTTCAATCTGGCTCTCGGGGTTTGGTGCATTTGTATAGAAATGGACAGTGCTGAAAATTCTCTAAACTTCAATACAAGACTGAATCGATACTACAATGATTCGATTTCTGTTTGTTTATTTTTTGTTACTGTAACAAAGCAAAAAAAAAAAAAAAATGGGCACATCTTGGCAAGTTTTTTGTTTGTGCAATACCATTGTATATGATTTGTGAACCTGTAACCTCTAAATGGAACATTAGACTGTGAAAGAGTAATAAAAAGTCATTTTTGTCTGTACTTTTTGGTTTCTTATTATCGATACCCTTCATATAAGATCCACACGTTATAATGGCAAATTCGTTATAGTGGCACTTGGAATTCTCCATAGGTGCTGAATAATACTTCTATTGTATACATGAGAGAGAGTTTAGAGTAATAATTCTCAATGGGGGCAAGATTACCCTTGAGGGGGCTGAGGTTATGCTGAGGGGTCAATAGATAATCATAAATAAATGGATTAGGAAAAATAAGTGAGCTCTTATTTCATGTTTGTAAAGTAAAAAAAAAGATTTGTTTTAAATAATGTCTTTTCCTATTTCTATTGATATTTGGACCATCCTCATCTTGAGGATGGTCTGAATATCAGTAGAAATGATAATAATACCTCATCTCAAAAATTCCGAGATGTACTAATGTCTTTTCCTGTTACTGTATTATTTCATTAAGCAAGCTTGTGTCCCAAAACTCCAAGTATCCATTGTAAACAAGTTATTATGAAATGATTAATTCATATTTGCGGTAAAGTACTGTCAGCGGGTATAAGTATAACTGGTATATGTATAAAACTAGCAAATATCAATCCAAATTGAGAACTAACTGCATATCGTCCACCAAGGGTCACACTGAATAAACAATCCATTGTTTTATTTATGTTAAGAATCGGTGGTGTGGGCGATGCTTGGAAAGAAGAAAATAACCAGTAAAAGGTGATATGGTTGAGAAAACCGTGGTTTAATCGAATAAATTTGTCTGCAGCGTACAGAGAAAAAGAAGTCGATGATTATTTGATCGTATCTTTTGAAAAAAACAAAAACAAAAAAACATTTGTGTCCCTCCTTGCCTTTCAATAATATTTAGCCAATTCTGCAAGGGGTAAAACTTCTCTTTGATTCGCTGGCTCCTAGAACTTGATTGATGTATTGCGAATCGGGACTTCGTTTGATTTTATCTTTTTCATCTGACTTCAACTGAAAACACCTCCCCCCCAATCATCTTTCTGGGTATCCTTTCCTGCGTGAGAATCTGATGATGAAATAAAAACAAAACAGGTCTGGTTAGTCACTCAACAGAAACAGTCATGTGACTGTCTTTTGGCAGCATGCCGTGTTGCGGATGATCAATTAGAAAAATTGGAAAAAGGCGTGATCAATGAATAAGTCACTTTTCTTGCATTCTGCTGGCTAGTGATCACTAAAGTCAGAATTAAAAAAAGAAAACGAGCGTGAATGTTATCGGCCATAAACTGAGGGATCAGTTTACCATAAACTTACATTGCAAATTGAACCCCCAATCCCATCAAAACTTACTGGGGGTTGCTCTCTGGCTCCATTGGTGTGGCCTGTAGGAGTTGATATGTACAAGGCCAGCCAGCCAGACCAACTTGAAAACTGGAGAAACCTATGTTGACAGTATTGGTTGATGGTTTTTATAAAGGCTTGAAGTAGCAGTGACAAGTTGTTTTTGGTACCCAACACTAATTACTTCTTCAAAGAAGTGTTTGTGGCGTCTCGAAAGCAATGTCGACTCATCAACAATAGGGTGGATCAGTAAGTCTGTAGCCAGACACGTACTTATTAGCTGAATTTTTTCACAGTATTATGTTTGGTATATGTTTTTAATAGGTAAGCGTTGGGTTAAGTTCATTGACAAAGGAAGAGATGATGTTGAAGAAAATAAATATTTGTTGCATAAAATAAATGCTTTTCAAATTGTTAGTCTACAGACTTGATATTTTGTATATAAAAAATTATGGCTGGCTGGCTGGCTGGTTGACTGTGGTTGAGAGCAACTTGAAGCCCTCCCTCCTTTTGCTTCTATCCTTTTTGGATAGAGGTGGGCATGACTCCCATCCCTGGTTGGCTATCACATACCCTCAATCCTACTCTCTAGCAGAGGGGCATTGAGTACCATTTTAAAAGTCTCTGGTATGACTCGGTTTAAGTATTACCAGACAGTCACCCATCTAGGTAATGACTGGGTTTGGCATTGTTTAAATTTGGTGATCTTATGAGATGTGTCCAATATGATTTGACGTTTCAAAAATTATGTTCATATTATAATCCTGTAAGAATTTCATATATATTTTTCAAGTTTTAAAAAAAATATAATATGTACATGTGTGTGCACACACACACACACACACACACATACATATATATATATATATATATATATATATATATATATAATATATATATATATACATATAAAAAGAAACCTGTTTTTTTTTCCAGGGTGTGAGCCATGGGAGTCAGGAGTCTTTGGAGAAACGATCCAGTCTGACTCGTATGAAGAGTTATGATGCTGTTGTCTTCGATGTTTTACGGGTTTCGCCGGAAGATTTTGCAGTAAGTATCTTTGATTCATTGTATGAATTAAGTGGCACCCTTATGCTGGCTATGCCTCCAGCTGCCCCTTTATTGTGTCTGAGAAGAGAATGACTTTTCTCTAGATTTCTCTATATTTTACTTCTAGTATGTTCTTTCAAACTTGTCGCCATCATTTCCTAAACAAAAAAATTGACGAAAGCGTCCTCCTGTCCTGATAGACAAGGGAATGACAATAAAGTGACCTCTGCTGATCAGAAGGTTTTTTGGGTGTCCAATAGACAGAATACCCCTCTCGGCTTCGCTGATAAAGTCTAAAAGGAAATGGACCATAACGTTTAGCATTAATAGTAAAGATTTTGTAAGAATTTCATGTTATACAATTTTCAAATTCATTTGTATTAAACGTATATATCTAAAAGTAAACCTCTGTTTGCTGGAAAGACCAAGTTGGCATCCAACGGACTTGAACTGTGTCCACTATCTGGTTCAGAATCTGTTGTCCTTCTAGACTGGTTGCCCTCCCAAGACTGGAGAGCCTCGTTCGCCCTGCTATTTGCCCATAGCTTGGGGAAGACGTGACGGATTTGTGTCTGTCTCAAGGGTATCAGTGAACATAAACAACCCACTATTGTCTGCACTGTTAACTACTATGTCATTGGTATCATGCAAATGAATAACCAGCTTTGTAATATAAAACCCGTTTAAATGTCTGTGCTTCTTTTTTTTCTATAAATTCTGATATCTTTTCATTTCAGAGTCAAATAACATTAATGGATTTACCTGTGTTCCAGGCTATTCAACCAGATGTGAGTATAAGTCTTTAGATCTTCTCGAAAACATCTTTTAGACATCATCTCTACATTTCTAATTCAATATTTTCAATTATTTTATTTTATTTTTTTCAAATTTCTTTGATGAAGTATTTTGACATTGTTATTGATGGTGTCTAGTTTTTACCTTCATCCTAACTTTCAGTTGCTTTTTGCCACAACTTGAATCTCTTCTTCTTTCATAGTTCATTGTCCACCTTCCACGAAATCTCATTGGCATTCATTGGGAACATTTGGAGATATTGTGTGGGAAGTCATAGGCGTAGCCATAAATGTATGAAACAATGGAATGATATCTCTCAACCAAAAATTCAACAAACTCTTCCTCACCCCAACGCCCACCCTTCCACAAAATTTAATCAAAATTTGAGAACTTTTTGAAATCTCATGTGGACATACAGATGGACTTGAATACATGTACCTCTGACATTGGTTGAGTTAATTAAAAGTAAAAATGCTTTATCTAAGAAATTCAGACAAATTAAGACTATTACTACTACTGGTAGTGAACAAGCAACAAAAATAAGATGAAAGAAAAGCTTGTAAAAAAAAAAAATTAACAATGATTCCAATGTTTCTTTTAAGAAATTCAGACTACTTCAAACTACTACCAATAGAAGACGGAGAAAAATAAAAACAACATTTAGCTGAAGAGCAAATTCAATTCCCCTGTCTTCGGCTTAGTATTGAACATGCTTTCAACAGATTGCAAGCTCCTTATAAAAAGAAGTATTCTCTGAATAAAGTTGTTTCTGATCACTAGTCAGGTACTCTACCTTGTGGCTGTTATGATTTTAGAAGTACTTGAATATCCTACTGAATGGAGGTATAGTTTTGTTCTATGTATATTACTGTAGGCTTTTTGTAAAGCTCACGGCTCCAACCCCCTTGCTTCTATTTCAGTCGCAAGTAGGTTTTTATGGATGGTGTAGCTAGCCACAGGTCCAACCTTCATCCTCACTCGGGCTTGGGACTAGCTCTTGCGACTGCCATACTTTAGGTTTTTTTTCTTTCCCAGTAACTGTCTCTTAGATGGACTGCCTTGCAGGACCAAAAGGCTCCAACTGACCCGCTATTTACTCAAAGCCGGGGGAAGATGTGGATTCATGCCTGAATGTGAAGACACGAGTTGAACAGAGTCAATTGAATCTATTTTCTATGCCAGTAACTGTTATGTAATTCTGGAACTCCTGAATGGAGTTGAAGCTCTTTTGTTATGCTTTGAGATAAAATTTGTATTGTTCGATCCTTGAGAAAGAATGTTGTCGCTTTCCCTGACGTTTCTGAGTAAATAACCCTGGGATCTTTTTCACAACTTCTTTGGCAATGGGAAAACTTCTCGGTTGGATATTATGTTTTATTACCTATTGATGGTCTACGTTTTTCTCGTTAGTTGTTTCGTATTGTAGTTTTTAACTTGTTCTTTCCAAGCTTTTCATAGTAAGTTTTCTTTGTCCTCACTGGTAGCTCAATGGTTCGGGTGGTGAAAATTCAAATCTGTGTGCTTGGAAAGGAGTTCTTATATTTTTCCAACTATTTGATTAGAAACTGTCTTCAGTTTTTAAGTGGGACGAGCCATGTATATATCACGTGTACAGACTCCTAGAATGGAGCTTCTGGACTGAAAATTAAAATATTTACTATTTTTATATATATATATATATATATATATATATATATATACATACATATACATACATATATATATATATATATATATATATATATATATATATATACATACATATACATACATATATATATATATATATATATATATATATATATATATATACATACATATATAAATATATACATACATATATAAATATATATATATATATATATATATATATATATATATACATACATATATAAATATATACATACATATATAAATATATATATATATATATACATACATATATAAATATATACATACATATATAAATATATACATACATATATAAATATATATATAAATATATACATACATATATAAATATATATATACATACATACATACATATATAAATATATATATATATATACATACATACATACATATATAAATATATATATATATATACATACATACATACATATATAAATATATATATATATATACATACACATATATATATAAATATATATATATATACATACACATATATATATACATACATACATATATAAATATATATATATATAAATACACACATATATATATATATATATATATATATATATATATATATAGAGTACAAATCAGGAATACAATATAATATAATGCAATATCCGATGTGTAATTGGTTTATGTTGTGAAGTGCTTGATACATAAAACATTAAATAAGTTTAAAGCTTAAAATATGGTGGAATAAAGGATTCTCCACACAAACACGATCATCATTAATGTGTTTGTGTTGCAAATCCTTCATTCCATCATATATGTATATAATAATAATTAAACAATTGAGTCATCCACAGACAGCTGTTTTGTTGTATTACAACTCTTCAGTGTGGCTACAGACTATCCATTATCCCATCCAGTACCACAAGGTGGGATCAAAACCTTCGCTTCGGACCAAGAGGCTGGCATTTCACCTCTGCCCTATGCAGAACTGGACGGTCAGTAAGGTTGAATTTAAGTGATATATTCATTTATGCACAATTCCCCATCCATCAGAGTACTCTAATCCGAAGTTGCAAGTACCATATCATGAGCTCATATGGAAGTTTTTCTGTTTAATTGATTGTTTATGGGGTCTCCTTGCTTGATTTACCTTATGACATAATAGATATTACGTCATACAATCTCTCATGACTTTGTGTCTGATCATCACAAATTTAAACAGCAGGAGTTGAATTGACATTAAAACAACTTGAAATTAGGATACTTGAATCATCATAAAAAAATTACCTAATAAAATAGCTTTATGCTCCTTTATGCTGATTCATGCATAAATAACCCAGTCAGTTCTGACAGGTATATTCTGGTATGTGTGCGTGCATATATATATATATATATATATATATGCTCAGTTTAGCCTAAGGCCTTATATGTTGCACTTGGTCATAACTCATTTTAGTAACTGCAAAACTAGTCTGTTTTGTTAAGTCTCTCCACTTAGTCTGCCTCCCAGTTAGGATGAAAACCTTTGCCGCATTTATGGTCTATGAAACAAGCTAGTTGTATAGTGTGTGTGTGTGAGATTATTTGTTTGATAATACGAAAAAATGATATTGGTAAATGACAGTCTGTAAATGAAAGCTTAAGACCTGTGTTACATCTTAAAATTTGTTAAGATAAAAATTTGTGCATTTTGCCTTCTCACAGACATCACCAGGAGTTATTGGTACAGAAAATTGTGAAAATGTTTCTGAGTTTGTGCACAAACCATGCCCCTCGAGATCTTAACATTCAGTAAGTTTTAGCTTTATTACGAAATGAGCAGTTCAGAAAAGCATGAGATTTGTCAGCAAGGGGAACGGAAGTAGCTGATAGAGTTGGAGGTTTAACCTAGGCTGTTCATGTTGACTTTGGTCTAATGCCCTTTGGAAAGGCATGAATCAGCTTCTCCCCTCCTGCTATGGGTGGATAGCTGCACATTTGGAACTTTTTAGCCTTTTAAGGCAACCTATCAAAGAGAAAGCTACTTTGACAAAAAAAACCCTACAGCATGTGCAGTTAAGTTCTCTCCAATAGGTTGCTTAGTTACTCCAAGGTTTTGGAACCTGTTCTTGAGATATTCAAAATGGCTGTGATATTCTACCGATCAAGGAGATAACTTGAAAGGTTTTTTTATGTGACATTTGGAGCCTTCCAGGTAGGTGGTGGTTTTACTGCTTGGATCTGATAAAAGGCTCAAGTTATCCAATTAAATCCTTTTGAGTGTTCGATTGTGCTCCATTTCTCAAGCTAGAAAGAAAAATCAGAGATATGGGCTTAAAGTGACAGGACATTGAAATTAGGCTAAGATATTTGCGAACTAGTTTGAACATAGTTGGAAACACATACTAGCGAGTAAAAATGTGTGTACACACATACAAGGTGTGTGTAGATATTCATTTATTTTGAGTATTATCAAACTAATATGACATTACTTCATTTGTTACCTGTTCATGTTTCCAGATAATACTTATGATTTCTTTGTTTCCATAATTATTCCAATTCATTTTATGTGTATATGTAAGAGTAAAGAACAAAAAAAGAGTTAACAAGCTTGTGATGCTGACCATCATTACTGTAATGACTTCGATTTTCACTATTATGGGGTCTCACTGTGGTGGCTGTGTGTTTAAACAAGCTGAACTTGGTAAATATTGAATATCCTGCTTGAGTATTTACAGTGTATAGTTCGACACGAAGCCCCAGTGGTAGGGTATCCAGTGAGGGTTGAACCCATTGTAGTGATAATTGCGAGCATTAGAAGCTTGTCGAACATTACTACATTGATGGTGGAAGTAGGGATTTCATAATATTACTGAAATGTGCAGTGATTTCACAAAATCAATACTTATACAATCTCACTTGAATATAAATATTATGAATGCGTTATATTACTTCGAAATTCTATTTGAAATATACATGGTGAATGTATCATTTGACTTAGCATAAATAATTCAAGAAAATCAACAGGAATTGAACCTGTAACTGGTAGGTAGCTGCTTCAAAGTAGTGTTGCTCTTATCATTGAGCTAAACAAGTTGGTAAGTCAAGGCCCCCAAATTCTGTCCAAATTCTCATCTTGTTCATTCACTGTCCATATCTGCTATTTGTTTCTCAATGCAGACAATTTTGAGAAATGGATACATATTATGACAGAAATGATTATTAATGCATTATATCACTTTGAAACGACTTTGCGTTGAAATAACGCATGATTATTTCAGTTAGATCATGTATCCTTTTCTGAAAAAAGTATATATATACACACACACATATATATATATATATATATATATATATATATATATATATATATATATGTATATATATGATGACAAATTTCATTATATTATATTAGAACTCTTATTCGAAATGATCTTCCGTTATTACATGGAGAAAGTATCACTTGGCCTAGACAATGTAATTAGAATGAATAATTCTATTTATGTTGTCTAGCCTGTATGATATACTTTGTAATTTCAAATAAGAGTTTCAGTATAACACAATTTATCATCATTCTGCCGGATCATTTATCAAAACAAAAATATATATATATATATATATATATATATATTCCCTACTCTCCATTGATTAAGTGTAAAAATTCTATATACGCATATAAAACCTCTATATTATCTCTGCCCTTCCTGTAGTGAACGATACAACATTTCATTTTTGGTTTCCTGTACTGCACAATTCATTCTCAGTGTATTTTTTTGTTGGCAGACTTCAGGACAGATGGTAATCTTAGTTTGAACTCTTCAGGTTATGAAATAAAAAATGTCATCGTTTTCCAGCCCCACCCCTCCTGCTGTGGAAATTTTTGTGGGAGGAAATTCCAGTGTTGTGAAAACACTGTTATTCTGATCTTTTACATCCTTTGATTACCCTCCTACACTTTATATATCAAGTCATCTCTATAGCTTGCTGCACTAGCCAGCCATTCAAGTGTTTTTGGTCGGTGTTCAACCGGTCAACATTGGTTAAATCCGGCGTGAGTGGGCATTTTTCGCAGAATATGTTCAACTTTCTTGTGTATCAAGTTAGGATTGGTCTCCTTTCTAGTTGACAGGGCTATGACATGAAATGTTCTTGACTTGCTTGCTTTTTATAGTTAGCTCGGCAACCCATCAGTGATACTAACGTCAAAAATACTAAATGAAAAAAATGGCCAAAATGACTGTTAACTTATTTTTCGCATTGCCAAGACAAATGTTCTAAATTTAGCCCATTGAGGGCTGAATTAGCAACATTGCTTCCTTTCCAATTAGTTTCTCTCATCTCAGCATATATGTGTACTAGATTTAGATAAGCATCCGAAGTGGTGTCACTCACTTTACAATTCTGGCTTATGGCATTTGTTATCCCCAAGCAGTCACCCATTTAGGTACTGACCAGGCTCAAAGTTGCTTGAGTTTGGAGATAGCATGAGAACTGGTGTATCCATTGTGAAACATCAATGGCATTGATCAGAAAATGAAGAATAAGCCTCCAGTTGAAGTCTTGGTTATTTGATTGGTAAAGCAGGCTGGGCTAAACAGTGTTTCCCCTTGCTATGAGGATGTGGGTTTGGATCTAGCTAAAGCTCATTCATCATGTTTACTGTCGGAGGATAATTGGTTGGAGCAAAAATTTGTGATAGAAAACAATTAAAAAAATTAAAATGAAGGTAAAAAGTAGTCAAAAAATTTTTAAAAAAAATCAATAATAATGACCAATGATTATTAGTTCTTTGCTTCATGACCAATGATTATTAGTTCTTTGCTTCATGCCATTTTGGTTCAAGTCTCACGGGAATGCTCAACTTTCAGATTGCGGGGGTAAACTGGTATTTTGTTTTACTTTGAAATCAACTCGAATTTTATTTTCTCAAAGTACTTTTTTTTTTCCCCCCCCCAACTACGGCATAAGTCGACAGTCCTAAGCATGGGGAACTCTTAAAGTTGGGACAAAATTTTCATTGGTTAACAGTGTTAGCAACCCGAAGAGAGATGGACAGCGTCTGGTTCCCTACAAAGGAAGCTGTTATCTTGATGACAATATGTCTATGCAAGACCTCGTACTGGATTCTGATTGAATTTTTGGAAAGAGTAGGCCGTAAGGTTAAGGAGAATTATCTGAATTTCGAAGTGGATCCAGGAATTTTACAGTTATCTCCCCTGCATCGTAACCATATACAGAATTTGATTGGAATCCAATAAGAGGCACTGTGCCGACTCATGGATACAATACAGAGAAGGTAAACGTGAAAAAATTCCTGGATATTGAAAAAGATGTCACATGTTGAAAAAATAAATTTTAGTGATATAGAATAGAAGGTAAGAAAAAAAAAAGAAAACAGCAGATAAATCAATGTCTATAACTAATGTATACACTTCATACATATATATATATATATATATATATATATATATATATATTTTTCCCTCACTAATAAAAATTTTGGAGGATATTTCTTTTATTCTTGATGCTATGATGATTCATTTTTGATTTGGATATTTTGATAGTAATTAGCTTGAAAAATTGATTGGAAACCAATATTTCATTTTTAATATTAATAATATTCTTAACACAGAAACAAATGTTGACAAGTGTAGTTTTTATATTGTCACAAGTTTTGAATGGAGTCTGTTCTTTTTCTTGTTTTCTCCCCAAAATGAATATTCTTTCTTCATTTGTTTCTGAGGGATTGTTATCGTGAGAGAATGAGCATTTCTGATGGCTTTCTCCCTCATTCAGTGGTGAGAAACAAATGCTTCAGTGTGAATCAGACTAGTCCTTGTTTTTTTTCCTAAGTTATATTCTCTGGATATTGTGCACGAACACATGTTGAAAGAAAACAACTCCCATTCAAACCAGTGCTTCCCCAAACAAATAATTAAAAAAAAAAAAACGAACTTGCATTTCCTGGCATTGGAAAAGTTTCAAAGCCTTACCCAGCATCCTACATGCCTAAGATAACTCCTTTATATAGACCCTCCTCTAATTTTATTCTTATTTTCCAAATTTTGCAAGTCAAAATTGAGGCTTGAGTGACCTCTATGCCAGAGGAAATACCTTCAATATTTATTTGTCACTGTGACATAAATTCTTCAAGTGTATTCTTCCTTCTTGCACCCACCCACACATCTTTGTCATTCATGAAGTGTGTATAGACCTTAGATTAATAAAATTATAAATTGGTAGCAGATTACTTGACCGAAATTAAAGATCGGTTGCAGATTATGTGACCGGCCTACTCACCACTGCTCTGATGGGTACTAGCAGACTGAAATATGTATTTTTTGCACAAACAATGCCTACCTGAATGATAGGAAGATTGTATTGCACCAATGTACCGGCTATATTCATCCTGGATTACTACTTTATACTGGAATCATTCTAGTAATATCATAGCACTCAGAGAGTGTATACCTCTGCCAACGCCATTGTCTCGAAAAGCTGAATATGGCTACAATGCTGGGGAGGTAACTGCGAAAATTCCTATTTCTAAATTCAAATAATTCCCCCTTACCCCATGGCTTACTTTTCTAGAAAATCTCATTGGAATTCAGTGAGAGTTATTGTGCAGACACATAACTACGATGTAGGGGAGGTGACTGAATGAATTCTTGGATACTCCCAGAAACTGGATCACTTTTCCTCTAGCCCATCACTCACCCCTTTTAGAAAATATCATCAAAATTCACAGAGAACTTTTGGAGATGTGTGGACTGACAGACAGATACAAGTGAATAGATATAGATATACCTTTTCAAACTATGTTGACCGAGGTAAGAGATATGGTCAAACTTCTGACTGTATAATTTATCCTTGTTTCATTATATTCATTAAGAGCTTCAGTTGGTATCAGTCTTGGATTTCAGAATTGTTTTCGAGAAGAAAACATTTTTTTGTGTCCCAACACCAGACCCCTCGACCCACCCCAGGTACTGTAAATCACATGGCAAGCCATTTGAAAACATGTGAATATTCAAAGAAAGTTTCTTTCTATTCAACCCGAACTTGTCCCTTTCATAGTTTGGTGCTTTCAATACATTCCGTAACTTGAGATTAGTCACTTTTATTCAAAGGTGCAGTGTAGTGTAACAGTTACTAGTGTGAAAACAGAATTAACAGGTTAAGTTTAAGTTTCGGCTGAGTCTGCTTGTGTTCAATGAGTAAATAGCTGGGCATTTGGAGCCATTTAGCCCAGAAAGAAGTTATTCTAACTCCATGTAAAACCTACTTATTACTGAAAAAACATCCATATGGTTGTGGCCCTATGCTCCACAAGGATGAGAGTGTGTGCAAAAATTTTATGCTGTACAAATTAATTTCCTGATAAAAGTATGTGTGCACTTCTAAATTCAACATGGTTAATAAATATTTCTATCAACAGAATTTGAAATATTTTGTGTGCACATTAATTTCCTTTATGCGCTGGTTGCAAAATGTGTCTATGTACAACACACACACACACACACGCAACTTAGAAGGAACCATGACATGGAGTATACAGGAATAAACAGGAACATTCAGAGAGTTGTTCTGACTATAAACTTTTTTGCTGTTTTTGTTAATTACAACAATATTTTGGCTGATGCACTCTTCAGGTATTGAAGGTGTTAGGGGGATGTCTGTTTTCCCAGGAATGGTAGCAAACAGAAATTAATAGTGCTTACTATGCTGATAAGACTAGCCCATTCCCATCAATGAATACAATACAGAAGGTTCCATTCTCAGCAACACGTGACACAAGATAAAGTATCCCTATCCTAAACTCTTGAAACTGAAAGGTTTCAGAATGTGAAACTCTTATAAGCCAACATGACGTCACCAGTAGAAAATTCCATAGCTGAACTCACTAATATGATTATGAGATGAGGCTGATTTCAAAGGCATTTAACTCATTCTGACTACAATAAAAACTTAATTATCTTTCATCTCATTTAGAAATCTAAAACTATATTTACATCACTAACAGTGACGAAATAAGACCCAATCAAAAAAAATCGTCACCAACAGATCTGCATGCATTAATCACATTATTTTTTGCTTATTCTCTCATCTGTACAACAATATTGTCTAAAATGTCAAAAAAGATAATAGATACCCCTGTTAATAACAAGAAAAGGAGAGAGCATTTATACTTATTATGAATATGCAAATATTCCAAAATCCCTGATTCCAAACATTTCTTGTCCCAGGTATTTCAGATGAAGGATAGTCAACCTGGACAAGGAAATACTCTTCCAATTCTTCTCATGCTAAACAAAAAAAGTCAATGCCTCATTGAAATTTGCAATCCCCTTTCTTACACATTTGGCTCTAAGGCTAATGGAATATTGATGCTGATATGAGTGAAATTGATATAAAGAGTAAATTTTAATGATAGAAGTCATTTCAGATAATGAATGAGCATTGATAACTATCAAGTATTCATTTGATTTTATCTGCGATGCCCCCCCCCCCAACTGTTAGTAAATTTCCTGTGGTCCTAGGAAGGGAAATTTTTTTTCAAACCTGGAACAGTTTTTTTTTCTTTGCATTAACCAGGGTTCCCCAGCAGTACCTCACGATAACACCAGGCTGTGGTGGTTTTCCGTCACAGTGTGGGGTTGCCAGGTCCAGGCAGATCCTTGGAATTAAACATCAGATTGAGGATTATCAAATCCAATATTCTATTCCAGGTGTTTCATCGAACCCTGAAACCTAAGAAATCAGTGAAATATTTTTTTTACGTTCTTCCTCGTCAAAATGTTTTTTTAATTTTTTATTTGTGAGTTTGTTTTTCTTCTCTCCTCTCGAACAAAGTTCGAGAAGCTAAGAAATATCAATCAGGCATTACTAAAATTATAACCACTTCTCATTGGAAAGTTGGAAAGTATTCTCAAGGTTTAGTGTTCCGAATTATCATGGTTGTTGTATAAAATGTTATTATTGAAACAAACATCTATCCTATGTAGGCTGCTGTCCGAATAATTTTACGAACATGAGATATTGGTGACATGTTTGTGCAGTTGATTTAATTCTATCAAGATAATCCAAATAAAACAGCCAAGCCCATATTTTCCTAATAAATTAAATTTTTTTCTTTTCGTATAAAAATAAATATCGATAAATTCAATAACAAGAAATTCCTCTCCTAATCTAAAAAATCAAAGACAAAAACAAAACTCAAAACAGGTCTGGTAAGTCACTCAATAGAAACCATCAAATAACCACATCTTACGTTGTGTTGGGGGTGATCAAATTAGTTACTTCTCTCGCCTTGGTTGGGCAGTGATCACTAAAAAAAAAAAGTCTGAATTTTCAAAAAACAAGTGTGAATGCTTCTGGACATGGACTAAGGAACCAATTTTGCATAAACTTACAATCAAAAACCTATATTGGTGGAAAAATTTGAAAGAACAAAACATGTTTTCTCTACATATAATAAGTGGGTGTATATTTAAATTTTCAGCCTTCTATCTCTATTGGTGTAGCTTGTATATGCAATGCAGAAAACTGAAGAAAGCTATGTTGACAGAATTGGGTACAGTTTTGGTTGACGGTTTCTAACAGACTTCGTTCAAGACCTGTGACGTTGTTTACACAATTTTTGACATTTGGGAACTTTTATCAATATTTGTTTTGGGTAATAAAATTATTTATTTCCAACTGATTAAAAAATTAATAATGTAAAGCTGTCGAGAGATCTATAAAAAGACCCTCTGAAAATAGACTTGGACTGGTTTTCTCAAGCCTTGCTATGGTTTTGTTGGTATCAAAGAAGTGTGCGGGATCTATTTGCGTTCCCCATAAGCTATAGGTCATAACTCTATGCTTACAATGAGATGTTGGAAAAGGAATGTTTTAGCTTGGATTTTGAACACTCTCTTTATGTCTCATCTTTTATTTTAAGAATTGATTTAAGAAAAAAAAAAAAAAGGATTAAAACTGTGTGAAGTGAAAAAAAAAAAAAAGCTCTTTCTTCACTCTATCTTTCCTTTTATATGAATGCTATGAATAAATTCAAATCTGGTCTGAATGGGAAAGTTTCTAGCTTCCTTAGACCCGGCTAGGTTCGTTGCCAGTAAGAAGCACTGTCAAAATTCAGAAAGAATTTGTTTACAACCACGTGTCAGATTAGTTGTGATTGATGATTGTTTATTTTCCCCCCATGAATGAAGATAGAAGTAACTGTCTCCAACACGGGTTTTTAGGGTCCCTTGTCATATTCCACACACAGCGATCCTAGGGTTCCTCGATTCATCCCTCATTTTAAATTGCCATCTAATAACCTTTTCAGTATCACGCTTCACATTTCGACTGAAATTCCACCGGAATTCTTCCCCTGGCCGAAATTTCCTCCTGTGGGAATCCCCCCCCCCCTTGGGCTAAAATTTCCCTCCTTTAGGGAACGTCTGATCTACAGCAAAATATTTGTGTGTGTTAATTTGTAAATGGTGTTTTCCGCAGCAAATTGTTACAACTCAGGAAACAGAAACTCTTTTCTTTCAACATAACTGTTTCACTTTTTTCGTTTTTTTTTGTTTTTTTAATTTTCTGAGGAGCCCCCTTACTTTCCCTACCCGGCTTGTGTTTTTGTAAGACTTTTTCATCTCCCTGGCCTCTTTTCTTTGCAGCCACCACCCAACATCCCCCCCCCCCGCGGTTGTTTAATATCTCCTCCCAGGAACACTACCACGGTTGTCGAGATTTAGGTTAAATTGTTTTTGCTTTTCCACTGGAGTGAATTGGTACAGCATTTTGCTATCTTAATGGGAGTCTCTTTACAACTCTCTCTCTTTCTCTCTCTCTACACAACCCCACTCTCTTTCTCTCTCTCTACACAACCCCACTCTCTTTCTCTCTCTCTACACAACCCCACTCTCTTTCTCTCTCTCTACACAACCCCACTCTCTTTCTCTCTCTCTACACAACCCCACTCTCTTTCTCTCTCTCTACACAACCCCACTCTCTTTCTCTCTCTCTACACAACCCCACTCTCTTTCTCTCTCTCTCTACACAACCCCACTCTCTTTCTCTCTCTCTACACAACCCCACTCTCTTTCTCTCTCTCTACACAACCCCACTCTCTTTCTCTCTCTCTACACAACCCCACTCTCTTTCTCTCTCTCTACACAACCCCACTCTCTTTCTCTCTCTCTACACAACCCCACTCTCTTTCTCTCTCTCTACACAACCCCACTCTCTTTCTCTCTCTCTACACAACCCCACTCTCTTTCTCTCTCTCTACACAACCCCACTCTCTTTCTCTCTCTCTACACAACCCCACTCTCTTTCTCTCTCTCTACACAACCCCACTCTCTTTCTTTCTCTCTCTACACAACCCCACTCTCTTTCTTTCTCTCTCTACACAACCCCACTCTCTTTCTCTCTCTCTACACAACCCCACTCTCTTTCTCTCTCTCTACACAACCCCACTCTCTTTCTCTCTCTCTACACAACCCCATTCTCTTTCTCTCTCTCTACACAACCCCACTCTCTTTCTCTCTCTCTACACAACCCCACTCTCTTTCTCTCTCTCTACACAACCCCACTCTCTTTCTTTCTCTCTCTCTCTCTACACAACCCCACTCTCTTTCTTTCTCTTTACACAACCCTCTAATTATAACCCCACTCTATCTACACAACCCTGTATATGCGCGCGTTCCTTTTCAACTCTTTCTGAATGTAGTCCGTGACTATAGTAGTCCTGATAGTATTGCTGTGCTGCATAACCATACAGGTCGTCCCAAAATAAACCCTACAAATCCAAATACTATTCAGTATTCTTAGTACTATTGTAATTTGGACAACTTTTACAATCCTGCAGAGTAAGTAGCCTTGCCACTAATAGGCTTGGTTTCGTTGTTGAAGTCACTCTTTAATCCACCTGTCATCTTCTCTTATATATTATCTAGTGTATAAATCTTAAAAGCTTCAATATGATTGTCAATAATTATAAACTGCAAAATAAGCCCATTATTTTGGTTCTTGGTAGTCCCAGAAATAGGGGGGGCACTTTGAAATCTCCAAAAAAGAAGTTTCAGATAGAGAAGGAGGACCTTGGTAGAATGACCCTCTCTGACAGTGTGACTCGTTCACTGCAACTCATCAACAAGGTTGACAAGTGCAACTGTGTGTGATAAAAATATAATGATATAGTTTTCAAGTTTCCATTATTGAAAGTATCTCTGAGGTAATTTATGAGTTTAAAAAAAAATTTCTTCTTTCAGTCAGACCATAAAGTCTGCTGAATAAATATGTGTGACTTGAGGAGTGATTACCAGACTGAAGGCAATGCTTGAAAGCTGGATGTATGGGCTCCCTAGTTACATAATTAGTTTGTCAGATGAAGATGAAACGAGGACTGTGGCATGTGTTATAATGAAGCTGTAAATTGAAAAAAAATGTGTATGAATATTAAAATAGATTATATTATTTATATAGTAGAATTATAACATTTTTTCATACTTCCATATAATGAGACAAATATCTGACATTTCATTAACAGAATGATGTTATCAATAGCTTGAGCAGCATTATGTCCATGATTCTAACTTTTTGGGTAGATATTGTTGTCAAGGGCTTGAAAAACCTCCAATACCAGTGAATCGTGTCTCGCTAAACCTCCAATACCAGTGAATCGTGTCTCGCTAAACCTCCAATACCAGTGACATGTGTCTCGCAAAACCTCCAATACCAGTGAATCGTGTCTCGCAAAACCTCCAATACCAGTGAATCGTGTCTCGCAAAACCTCCAATACCAGTGACATGTGTCTCGCAAAACCTCCAATACCAGTGACATGTGTCTCGCAAAACCTCCAATACCAGTGACATGTGTCTCGCAAAACCTCCAATACCAGTGACATGTGTCTCGCAAAACCTCCAATACCAGTGAATCGTGTCTCGCAAAACCTCCAATACCAGTGAATCGTGTCTCGCAAAACCTCCAATACCAGTGAATCGTGTCTTGCAAACCCTCCAATACCAGTGAATTGTGTTTATATTAATATTGAATCAGGAAAAAAGAATGCTATTACATAAGTAAATCCCCAACTTTTAACATCGTGTTATATGATATAAAAAAATAACAATTCATGTGTAACATGGTAAGTAGAGCATGTGCAAAATCACTGAATTGAAATTGATAGCTCGGAGCATTTAGTGGTGGGGGGGGGTGAAGATAATGCTACTATTGCTACTCCGTTAATCTGGCACTGATTTTGGTTCTTGGTATCCCCAGGGGTAAGTCTTAGCATTTTGCTTATGTTGATAAGCCTCAGGTAAAATTGAAGATGGGGAAGAAAGCAAGACGAGGAGATGGCTACTTTTTTTGTTAACAAGTCAGCTATAGCGACTTATTTGTGTTGGTATTAAAATGCCCTTGTTGTTGACTTTCGTGGCTGCTGCCAGTGTAGCTATGTGTTTATACTTACACTATCTCCAGTAGTTCTCAGGGAAATTCAGTGGAATTTTCTGTAAGGGTGTTTTATTTAGATAGGACAATTTTTTTTTTTTGCTTTTTGGATGTAAAAACATAGTAAAGGCTGAATTACTCAGTCTTGAAATGAATCAAGGTTTGAAGGGATGTTTCTGATGAATAATTATTACAAGTTTGTCATGGCGTAGTCTGGGATCTGTGACTGTTTTTTGACTAGCTTACTAAACATTACCTCCAGATGAGGCACCCAGGTATTTACTAAGCTTAGCTTTGTCTGGCTCAAGGGTACAAGTATGAGCTATCCAATTCAAAGATTGAATTCACTACAAAATACTAGGAAGCACTCTGAGAGCGCATTCCTCTGCCACTGACATTGTCCCTAAAAACTGACTGTTCACTAATACTCACAATGCAATGTAGGTTACAGTGAAAAGTTTCTGGATTTGCCCCAAAATGTAGTCTCTTCTTCTTTGGTCTATCTCTCAAACTTTTTTTGAAAGTCATTGAGAACTTTTGGAGATATTGTTTAGAGAAACACTAGTTAGCTACCTAATACATAAATGTGCGTTAAAAAAAAAAGGAAAATTATCTCTCGATCGGGAGGGGGGGGAATTCTCGATCAACTCAAAAATTTATCAATTCTTCTTTACTCTAAGGCGTAACCTTCCAGAAAATTTCATTGGAATTCATTGAGATCTTTGGGAGAATATAGCTGTGATGCGGAAGAGGTGTCTGTAAAAATTCATTTGTATCCACCCCCAAATTTAATCATTTCTTCCATTGCCCACAGTTCCAAAAAAAATTAATTTGAATTTGTTGAGAACTTTTGGAGATATCATGTGGACAGAGAGATGGATAAAGAGACAGACACAAGTAAATACATATACCTCTCCCAACTTCATTGACTTGAGTAAACAAAAGATGGGATTGTTTGTCTTGAAGAACTAGTGTATAGTAATAATACCTTTTGCCCTGTGAAGAAAAATATAAACAAAGAACTTTCTTTTTGGCTTCTCAAAAATAAAGTCTCAATCTGTGATTGTGATGTTTGAGGTGCGTTTAAAGGATTGTACGTGTTGGCTAGAAACGCATTCATTTTGATAACACACTATCTGGGTGTGTCTATATTGGCTCCTTTTTCAAGAAGTCTTGTGTTGGTGCCAATAGGAACCCCATATGTTTATTCAAGCCAAATCCTTCTTGATGCATATGATTACCCCCCACCTGACTTCTTACTGACTGCAAAGTGTTTTTTCGAGACTCCTGATGAATGTTATTGCCAAATTAGCCATTTTTAGGTTAGATCTGGCATTTTTTTTTTTTTTTTGATCCAGCTGATATGAAATTGAAGGGAATGTCTAGCTATTGCCTCACTGAAATGTTGAAGTTGAAAGAATATTCAGTAAAATGAACTAAATTTAATGAAGATTTAGAAATTCACGACAAAAAAATTAGGAAGCATTTAGAAATAGAATAGAACTAAAAATTCTATGAACACTGTTTATCATTCATTGTTGGACATGGGCCTTCCCTAAGATTTACCAGATCTCTCTATCGTGGGCGTTGTGGAGCCAAAACTTTCTGAACTTGGCTGGTTTGTCTATCCATCTTGTATTCTGCCGGCCTTGGTTTCACTTGTGATCCCTCAGTATTCATGTTGTGTGTTGTGATGTCCATCAGTTGTCTGCCATTCTTGCAACATGACCAACCCATAGCCTTTTGAGTTTTCTTATTGATTCTATGATGTCTGGGACTCCTGTTTTTTTTCCCGCTAATATATCATACTGTCTTGTGATCTTTCCATGTGAGGTTGAGTATGATTCTTTCATGTGCAAGTTGCACGGCTCTCAGTTTTCGGATCTGTCTCTTGGATAAGTTACATGTTTCAGCTCCATAGGTGACTATCAGGCGGATGCATTGGTTGTATACTCTTCTTTTTGAGACTATTGGAATTTTCTTGTTCTTGAAGATCAAGTTTGCTATGCCGATTCTTCTTTTGAAATTTGGATTAAGAATACACAATAAATGTTGTAGCATCTATGAAGTACCAGTTGTTATTAGTACATTAGTTTCATATTTAAGTATAAGTGACTCCTGTCCATCTACAGTGACTATCCAATCTTCAGATTAAATCTGGTTAGTTTGATAAAAGTAAATGTGTAATTCTTATCGATAATTTGTTTAGGGGTTTTGATATATGGTAATTTTATTTGAATTGTGGACTGTGAATGAATTACTATATTGTGTATGTTCTGGCTGACGAAGTGACCTTCAGATTTTAGTCTTAATTTCATGGTTTTGTCACTGTTCAGTCACTGTTTTTGCATTTGGTCTATAAGACGACCCATTTTTTAGGATACTAGTCATTGTGTGTATATATATATATATATATATATATATATATATATATATATATATATATATATATATATATATATAGACAGCTATCTGTTTTGATGTATTACATCTCTTCAGTGTGCCTGAAGACTTTCCATTATCCCATCCAGTACCACGAGGTAGGATTGAAACCTTTGCTTCCGACCTGGAGGCAGATATCCTACCTCTAGGCTACAGAACTGGACCGTCAGTAAGGCTGAATTTAAGCGATATATTTATTTACACAGAAATTCCTTGTCCACCAGAGTGCTCTGTTCCTGTGGAATATATATATATATATATATATATATATATATATAATTTTGGAATCGGAAGTGAGTGACGCCACTTTGGCTGCTTGTCACCTCAAAGTTTATTTCACGCAATGCAAGATGGGATGAAATATGGAAAATACGGACAGGGTTGACTGATGCCGTTGCAAACGTAAGGGCACTATCTATTCAACTGTCTTAGCTATAAAGTTAGCTGGAAATTGAAAAATTTAGCTATTTTTAGCTATAAATAAGAAACTTTACTTGGCAACACTGGGTTATTGTTTGTCCGACTGTGCAATCTTGCTCCCCACATCCGTCTGAGTTATTATCTTTAAAAATAAAAGAAGCCAAAAAAAAGGAAAAGAAATGGTAATTCTTGGCATGGAATCCTGTTTTTCTCTAAGCTCTTTGATTTGTGATTGGTTCTCAGTTTTAAGTAGAACTCTTTCTGGTTTTACCATTTTTTAATACAGGTCTTTTATAGCCAAGTCTTGGTTTTAGGTTTCATGCCTGTTTTTCTTTTTTTTTCTTTATCCGGTGAGGAAACTTGTTCATGGATTCAGTTTCAGATTTATTTACAAACATCCTGTTGTTGCAGTTTGAGGGTCGGGTTGGGTGCCTGAGTGGTTCTGAGCATGGACTATGAATTCTGCAAGCTGAGTTCAAATCCTGGCTGAGGCAGATTATGTTCACTTTCAATCAATACCCTTAAGGCATGAAACTATATTTCCTTCCTCCAGCTATGGAGAAATAGTAGGGCTGACTGGGCCTTCCAGCTATGGTTGGCAACCAGACTAAGCGATGGACAACTGAGATTCCAAACTAACCTGAATTTAGAAGATTCATCTCATTCTTGACATATCCATAATTAAATCATCTCTGGTGTCCCAATGACCTTACGGGATGTTACACTGCAGCTTAAGCTAAGTGGTTGACCCATCCACGGTACCTGGTTGATGAGGTTCATTACCATGACTAGTATAGTAACTATTAAAAATTATTGTATTTTAATGCTCTTCCATAAGGAATAGAGCACTCTGGTGGATGAGGAATTTCAGTATAAATAGATATATTGCTTAAATTTAGCCTTACTGACTGTTCAGTTCCGTTGTCCAGATGTAGGATATCGGCCTCCGGGTCTGAAGTGAAGGTTTCAATTCTGCCTCGCAGTACTGGATGGGATAATGGAAAGTCTATAGACACACTGAAGAGATGGAATACATCGAAACAGCTGTCTGTGGATAACATAATAATATATATATATATATATATATATATATATGAATAAACACATCTACCAAGAATCTGGGTATTTGCGTGATCTGCTTAGGATCCAAGTATTGCTCCCCAACCCCCTGCTTTGAATTAGTGTTGTATTTGATCACTCTACCTAAGATGAAGATGTTGCTCCCCGGCACTTCTGCGTTGGATCAGTGTCTAATACCTGTGTGTTCATTTTTCAGGAGTAGATTTCTAAAAGTGATCTATGGAATGTATATAACCTGACAATCATAGAAATTTTGGGATAAACATGTCCCAAGACTCTTTCCAGGGTTAATTTAAGCTTGATAACTACATGAGGTGTGTCCCATAGAGCAATTGTTAACTAAAAAGTTTCACTAAACTCACTGGGTGCCTCACTATTCTGGAACTGTGCCAGACCAAGGTAAGTTATAAGTTGTCCCCCCCATTGAGCAATGATAAGGTCATTAATTTAGCAATTTCAATTCATGCTGGGGACTCTTATTAGGAGTGCAGAGTAGCATAACTGTTAGTAGTACTAGAAAAAAAAGACTTGCAGACCAAGTTTGACAAGGCTTTTTGTATTCATATCGTGTTCAAACAAATGCCCTTAGGAAAGTCATGAATCCATTTCTCCTAGCTCTGGATAGTTGGAAACCTTTAGCCCTGTAAAACATTTTATCAAAGAGAAAATTACACTGACAGAAAAAACTTACTGCTTGGCAGTTGCCATAGCTGGTCACAAGCCTGGTTGAAAGAGGAGGGTTTGGTGAATGGATAACGAGAAAAGCTTGCTACTGAAGCAGAGAGGTTACAGCTGAATGCTCCACAAGGAATCAACTATGTGCCATAAAACAATATTAATTCTGGATACTTCGCTGACTAAAGCCCGTATAATTACATTAAAACAATACCATGGTTTGCGCTCCAGATACGTTGTTAAGAAAATGCAACGTTAAACGGGTTCCTTATAAGATTACATAAATGGCATATCCATAACACCTCCCTTAGGCTTGCTGTTGTGCTCCAGTTAAGGGCCATTCACATTATTTTGAAATATATCATTGGTGAGCTTCAACAAGATGGAATGGATTAGTGCTATGTATCTCATCTGGAGGTTTCTTCCCATAGCTATGAAATATCATTAGGTGTCTGTATATATTGTTACATAATGAATTATTGTGTACTAGCTGAATGCTTGTCCCATAGATGGCTCATTTGGTTAGTGTGTATGTGTGTGTATATATATATATATATATATATATATATATATATTAAACACAAAATATTGAAAAACTTTTTCAGAAGATTTTTTGTGTCACTTCAGTCATCCATTTCCCAATATCTGTCAATGCAATTCATGTAATCTTCAAAAGTGTTTTTTTCCTTTGTTCCCTCTATACTTTATCATTATCGTACAATGTATAAATTGTCTCTTGTTGGGATCATCAGTTGTTTGCCATGTAACCGTTTTGAGGATTTTAAAAACAAAACAGTTATATTAACATGGAACCTTAGCAGTGTTGATGAAACAAACCCCACTTCATACTATATAATTTATGCCATACACGTAGTTTGTCATTTTATATAAGGTTGTATGTGTGTGTAATATATATATGTATGTGTATGTATATATATATATATATATATATATATATATATATATATATATATATGGAAAGGGTACAGTTTTGTTTTATATTTTAGTGATGAAATGTTCAAAAATGCTTTTTAAAAAAAGAAAAAATTTAAATTCTAATTTATGAAAAAGTATCCATCACTTGAGTGAGACTCCATAAAGAAATATATATAAACATATCAAATAAGAAATATATATGGGTGTTAAGTAGGTCTCACTTTAGTGTTGTAAATCAAAACCTCTCATAAACCCTTTAAAAATCTTTTTCTCAAAAGTTTGTTTTAAAACCTCCCCACAGGTCTATTGAGTAAGCATGTCAAATTTGGTTGGAGTGCACCCATGTTTAGGTACTCTTTATGCCGTGATAGACGAACAATTCACGATTATATATTTTTAAGATGTGTATATTCTGTGCATATGGCTCATTAACTGAAGTATACAGTTATTTTGGAGACTTTTATCATTATTTAATCTTGAATGATCCCAATAATCCTAAAAAGAAGAGTATGCAACCAATGCATTCTCCCAATAGTCACTTATGGAGCTGAAACATGGAACCTAACCAAGAGACAGACCTACAAACTGAGAAGTATGCAACGTGTGCATGAGAGAATCATGCTCAACCTTACATGGAGAGATCACAAGACAGCACAATATATAAAGGAGAAAACAGGTGTCTGTGACATCATAGAAACAATTAGAAAACTCAAATGGCAATGGGCAGGCCATGTAGTTAGAATGAAAGACAACCGATGGACATCACGTCTCACAACATGGATCCCCAGAGATCACATAAGAAACCGAGGCCAACAGAACACAAAATGGAGAGATGAACTGGACAGTTTCAGGAAATACTGGCTCTGCGATGCCTGTCATAGAGAGGTGTGGCGAATCCTGGGGAAGGTCTATGTCCAACGACGGATGCTAAAAGACTCATGATGAATCTCGAAATTCTACATTGAATTATTACAAAAGGTACTTGAAAAAGACCACTGAAACAGTGCTAAACAGGGATCTTGCTAAGTCGGGTATTACTCAACATTATTTTTTCTATTTATTGTTTGAGTTTCCTACTGTGTTAATTTCTTTTTTTAAATCTTGTTTTTCTACTTTTGTAGGAGCTGACCTCTTGTGCCTGGACGACAAAGGAGAAGTTGATCAAGGCCCCAAATGTGGTGGCATTCACTCGAAGATTCAATCACGTATGTTCCTTTAATCATATTCTCTCCTGTCCCTTTATTTATGTACTTTTCTATCCCTAAATTCTGAGCTGAAATCATGTATAGGTGTACCTTGCTTTGAAGTTGTGGTAGGGTTAGTGGTTATCAGCACAGACAATTGAATCAATCGAGACAGTTCACGTTTACTTCGTACTAATGCTCTTGGGAAAGGCAAGAATCCATCACTTCCCCACCCCAGGTATGGGTATATAGCAGTGCAGACTTGGTTCTCTGGGAAGGCAAAGGAGAACGACGACTCTGATTCTCAATTGGGGCTTGGACCCACCTTAAGATAGTTGGATGCCATCTTTGATATCCTTTTGGCTGTTCCATTTGCAAGATGCATCCCGAGAGTCTGACTTAGCTTGAAAGAGTGTTATGCTTTGTATACATTGCAGATAGGGGTCACAGGAGGTTGGGGGGGGGTTGTTCAACAAAATTTTCTTATATGAATCAATAGCAATTAGCTTTTGGCCACTTCGGCTTACAAAAAATCTTTCAGAAATGCTTTACTTTTGGAGAGCGTGGTTGCGGAACTAGTAATACAATGAAAAGTTATTTTTTTCTCTCGACTTTTTTCCTTCTGTTGTCTTCAAGATGAAAAATCTGGACATATCTTGTGAAACTTTTCACGTTAAGCCTGTTTGTGCTTATTATTACAGTCGTTCCCCGCTCTCCAAAAGTTGTGTTCCTATAAAGATCTTTCATAAGCAGAAAGGGCGGAAAGTTAATAAGCAATTACTATTGATCTATACGGGAAAATATTTTGAGTTTTCCCATACTCAAAAAATGGTATTGTGTTGATTGTATGTTATGCTGAGTCATCTGAGATTGAGGTGGTGGGAAGTACAGGAGACTGAGATGTAGATTAGAGGAAGAGGGTGTGTGCTGCCTCTATAATGGCTCACTCCAAAACAAATGCTGGACTTCGTAAATTGAAAAAATCAGAATAAAAACTAGGGAGACTTATGTTGGCTATTTGACATTTAGGGTGTTAGTCTGAATCTATTTTCTCTCGATGGATTTTAGCTGGCCAGAAAAAGACAGCTGGTAATTTTGTAATTGACATACACGAGGGCAGGGGGTTGTCAAATTTTTTAAATCACTGCACCTTTAGTGTATATGGATTTTTTCATGGCTCTCTAAGATAGAAAATACTGAACAATTGCATTTACTGTCGTGTAATTATTTGGAAAGGAAAAAAAAATCTAAACAACTTGATTAAACTCGTTTGCTTGATCATACCAATGTTCTGAATGTTGATTTAACTGCTTATCCGTTTACCTTTTATGAAACATACTGTAGTGCATTCATACTCAAACAAACACATGTATGTATGTATATATATATATATATATATATATATATATATATATATAATTATAAATTGCGTCAGATTATATAAAAACTGCTATCTCTTATTTGAGAAGGTCTCCTTTCATTACTTGATTAATGTATCACTTGAACTAGACAACGCAAATAGAATAAATGATTTTTCTATTTGCGTTGTCTAGTTCGAGTGATACATTAACCACGTAATAACAGATCATTTCAAATAAGAGTTTCTATATTATGTGATGCAATTTATAATCATTCTGTTGGAATATATATATATATATATATATATATACAACATTTCTTTATACATGACTGTTATGTTGAAAAGAAATGAAGAAACCAAGAATTAACGATGAGAATTTTGGGTGAAAAGTTATTCAGGCCTTCGCATTACCTGTTTAGCTCAATGGTAAGAGCATCGCTACCCTATCGTTCACCGGTTAGATTCCTGTAGCAGCCACATTTTCTTTAATTGTTTATTCTATTTGCGTTGTCTAGTTTGAGTGATATATAAGCATGTAACGACAGGATTTCATATATAATGTGATGCAATTCATGATCATTCTATCAGATCATATACATCTATTTCTTAATACACACACACACATATATATATATATATATAAGTGTATGCTTGGCCTTTCAGCTTTATGAAACTGCATTGTTTAGAGACAATGAAATTATCTGAACCACCTGGTGTTTCTTCAATGAAATATGTATAATTTCATAAAGCTTATT
The DNA here is from genome assembly GCA_963457665.1 of Thysanoteuthis rhombus. Taxonomy (NCBI): domain Eukaryota; kingdom Metazoa; phylum Mollusca; class Cephalopoda; order Oegopsida; family Thysanoteuthidae; genus Thysanoteuthis; species Thysanoteuthis major. The sequence continues at coordinate 17,121,768 of OY735240.1, read as the reverse complement.
GCTATATTCTGGCAAATATATATATATATATATATATATATATATATATATATATATATATATATATGCCACTCACCTGTTCAAACCATTTGTTCACGTATGAATAAGTAATTGATTTTTTTTATTACTTTCTGAACATTCTTAGTCTCAGAGCTCTTGATCTCTATCAATAAAAAGGAGAACAAACTCGTATGCTTGTCTGGAAAGTATCCAGCTGTTGAAAGTAAGGGAGGTAACTGTAAAATGAATTTTGAACCCTCCAGAAAATTAGAACAAATCACTCTTCAGCCAATGGCAATAAAATTTCATTGAAATTGATTTAGAATTTTTAGTGATGTGAACAAACCTTTGTGAATACGTATCCCTATTTCAACTTTGTTCACAGAAGTAAAAAAAGAATTCATGTGTATGCGCACACGCACACACCTTCACAAGGTCTTCCCACAAATTATCCGGCCATTTGATATTATCAAAATGATAGCTTATCTTGGGCAATGGTACTTTAGTCTGCTTCAAAGTACTCCCCTTGGAATCTCATGTACTTCTCTCGGTTTTCCCCTTTCCAAAACAGTTTGCAAAGTCCTTTCGAGATCTCTATCAGTTGCCCTGTCACGATTTCCCCGAGATCGAGATCTCGTACACAGTCTAAAATCTCTCCCCTTCCCACAATGATAACCCAGGTATCGCACTCAGCCAAATTTGGACAGTAGGGGGGAGGAGGATGACAGACCTGGGTGATTTAATGTTTTGGCTAAAAACCTTTTGTAAAATATGAAGAATGACTATCTTGGTCATTGTGAATGTGTAGGTCATGAAGTATTCAAGTCAAGTCCATGGCGTCTCACTGCCGATTGAGTTAACCCTCTGAGAGAGTCTGTACATGCATGCATGGTAAGGTCCCTCGTGATTCCGTGATGAATTACATCCATCAAATCTAGTTGCACACTTCCTGAAATAAGCTTGTATCTGCGACAAGTGTGAATCGGTGGCTTCCAAACGTTTTTCTCTGGTCTGTCCTTCTGGAATAAAATTTTTTATTGATAAGAAATGCATTCAAAATCAAAAACAATTGAAAAAAAACCTCCCAACAGTGCTTGATTCATTGCAGAGAACGTGGTGACTCTATAATATGATTATCGGACATCCAAATAGTATACAACAATGTAGCTACATTAAAACGATTCATTTCCAAAATATTTTTATGGTCAGACATCTTACATATGTAATCTTGAGTAAATATACAAACTCAATGAGAGATGTAAGCTTGTTTTTTGTCCAACTCCAGTCCAAATTAGAGTTGACTTTATTTATCCGCCTCAACAAGAACAATCCTCATCTAATTCAGAGGATTAGACTCTTCACTGTCTTTCCCGTCACATTAAATCTGCGATGACATTTTTCGTAGTCCACAGATAATCTTGGCACTGATTTGAGATCTTGAAGTTAATTTCATAATATACATTTTAAAGTCACTGTTTTAGCTTCACTAATCAGTAACATAATTTTATTCATATGTTTGTTTGAAATAGAAATTAAGTATGCTGTTGATGATACAAACAACTTCTTCAAAGAGAACGTGTGTCCTGAATGGAGATGAAAAATGTTTTAAAAGGCCCACCAGATAAAAATGTTGCCAATGTCTGCATTATACCAAATCAATGTATAAATCTAACATTTCCTCACTGTGATTTGAAATGCTGACCAAGTGATTACTAGGCCACTCTCTTACCAACTGAACCAAATGACAAGTCTTATATGACCACAAATATATTTATCATACATACAACTAGCATATGATGGTATAAAATTTTTATACGGATCAGCAAAAAACGTAAAGCTAATTTATTTTTAATAATTCAAGTATCCTATTTTTAATTTAAAAAACAAATTCTGAACTCAGTATTAAACATTTCTTTCCGTCATATATTCTATTCTCCACTCTTTTTATTTTTCATCAGTCTCAAATAACTATTTTTTTTCTGTAACGTATTATTCATTATGTTGCAAAAGCATTTAATCACTTACTCTTTTTTTTCTTTCTTTCATTTTAGTTTCAAACGTCCAGAGTTTCTGTGATGTTTTTTTCAATGTTATGTCATAACCCCCTGTCTCATTTTATTGCAACATCTTGTTTTTGTTTTAGCTATGTTAATCAATTTCACATGGACCAATCCAGTACAACTTTTCGGTTAGAACGGGAATAGGACGAGACTTACAATTAAGCATACTAATTTGCATACGTGGTTTTTGTATGGATAGATACAAATGTTGTAGTAATCATCTTTGGTCGGAATAGTCAGGTTTGACCATGCAGCAGCTAGGCCTGCTTTTGTTAATTCCATTTATATCAGATCTCGTAACACTTTAATCGCACTTGAAGCAAAGAGAGAAGGCAGAGAATTTTGAAACTTCTATGGGTTTCTATACATGGATGTTTTAATGTTTCTTGGATTGTCCTTGAATCCCCCCCCCACTCACCTTCCTGCCACTCCCATATAGTGCATTGTCACACCCTTTGGGAACCATTGGGGTAAATCCAATAAAAATAAACTGGTTTCTTGCCTGTAGGTTCTCTAGATATGAAACCTGATCTCTCAGTTCCTCAGCCTTATTACATTGATATCCTTATTAACGAGAGGAAAAAGTACCAAGTGACTTTTAAAGGTCACCCAGTGCAACATATGTCAGTGGATGAATAAATCTGTAGCTTGACTCGGTTATTAACTGGGTTTTGATCTGAAATCTATAACTGTATTATGTTTGAATCATGTGATTAATGGAGGAGTATTGCATTAGGTTCATTGACAAGGAAGGAGATTATGTTGAAAAATAAATGTCCGCATCATTGGACTTATTGATGTGCCCATGTATTCCTAGGTTTAAAACATTTTTGCTGGAAGCATTGTGTTTAGTGCATGGATGAAGGAGGAGATTATGTTGGAAAATGACTGCCTTTTTCATCATTAAGCTGCAGCCTTATTGATGTACTGATGTAATAGTTGCCAATTGAGCACTTTTGGTGCTAAGTTTAGCATTTAACAGGTTTCTTGTGACTGTCAAAAAAGTGATGAATTAGACTTGTTGAAACATTTTGTACATTTTTGGACATATTCTTGGTGTCATGGCCATTGTTGGTACTTTTTGCTATCTTCAAAAATAATTATCGCTTAGAGTTGGTGACACTTAATTCTCTCTCTCTCGCTTTTTCAGGTGAATTTCTGGGTACAAAGGGAAATTCTCAGCTGTCAAACTCTTAAAACAAGAGCAGAGGCCCTAGCTCATTTTATCAAAATAGCCAAGGTAAGTTCGTTTCATTATTGTTTACCTAATATCATCATTATCAGTCTTTTATTGTCCATTGTTGGACATAGACCTTCTCAAGGATTCGGCTACATCGATCTTGGGTATCGCAGCTGGGCTTATTTTGAAAATTTGATTCATTTTTTTTTCTTTTTTTTTTTGTATGAAAATGTTTCAGATTTTTTTATGAACATTTTTATGACATTAGTACTTTGACTAGTTTATTGTATTACTAACTGGGCTCATGGATGTTGACCACAAAGATATCATCATTAATCTAACATATATACTTCTACAATAATTGAATTATATAATTTCTTAAAGTTATTGATTTCCTATGGAATGTATCTATATCAAATATTATGGCTTGCAAAGATAGATAAACTAAGGTTATTATTATTATTGATAGCCTATCTATATTCTTATGGTCTGCTACTACTATACCTATTCTAAGGCTTCAGACTTGTGATAGAGAAGTAATGAATGAATGACAGTTATAGTGACAATTGATTTCATTTTGCTCCAATTGAGAGCGTAAGCACCCTCATCCGTTCTTACCATTCATTGTATTGCAAGAGTGGATGGAGAAGGAGGATGTATTATTAATGACTTAGATTTTTATTGCCATATGATATGATGCTTTATTTCCTGTTTGGCAGGAACTGACTCCTCGCCTTTTTTACCCACTTCGTGAGCGGTGAAACATCAATAATTGAAAGGAGTCATAAAAAATGTTGAAAGAAAGAAATCAATACATTTCATTGATGTGAGAGGACACCGGAGTAGAAATGTATTGTAATCAGAAAGTATACGTTGAACCAAGCAGAACAATATGAAAGATAATATAGACAAATTTCAACATGGTGGTGTGATGAAAGAGCAACAATAATAAGATCGAGTAATACTAGTAATAAAACTAGGAAGCACTTGGAGAGTGTTTGCCTCTGTCAACGCCATTGTCAGGAGGAGTAATTGTGCATGGATCTGCTTTAAATTTAATCTGTTCTTCCATAGTCTATTGTCCAACTTTCCACGAAATATTGTTGAAATTGAGAATTTTCATCATGTGGACCAACATGTAATTTTAGCGATAGTTTATTGTTTGGACTCGATGTAGGGGAGATAATCGAGCATGGACCCACTCCGATATTTAATCAGTTCCCCCATGGTTTATTGTTCAACTTTCCACTTGATGTCATTGAAATTTATTTATAATGATTGGAGAGTCCTCAGCATATGCTTGAATGTAATAGATAGAAAAAAACCCGAAAAATGTCTCCTTTCATAAAAAGTATTCCTGGATCCTCCCTTGAATTTTAACATTTCTTTCTAACCCCCATTGCCCACTCTCTCCCTAAATTTCATTGAAATTCAGTCAGCACTTCTGGAGATATTGTGTGGATGGATGAATGGATGTGACTGAGTACATGTAATGTCATATGGTAATAATGAAGAGTGTATTGACCCAGAGATGTAGGTTGAAGTGCAGTAATGATAAGATGGAGTAAAAGTAGTAATAAATAATTGTTAGAATTAGTAATATAATTTTAATTGTGTAATGGATTTTTTTGCTTTGTTTTTTCCAGAAATTGCTAGATTTGAATAATTTGCATGCAGTCATGGCGGTAATATCTGCACTCCAAAGTGCAGCCATATTCAGATTATCTAAGACATGGATGGTAAGTAATCTTTACGTCTCATTTGCCCCCTTTGAAGAGGGGGTAGGGGGGGTTGAAAGTAGGAACCTTATAGTCAGCTGTGAATAATGGTGCTGTACAATTGTTTTATGTAACCCCAATTTGATGTTCCTATATAAAAAGGCTGTATCATTATTTGCTAGTGCTGGCTCCATTTTGTCACCCAGGTCAGATCACATGTTTTCGTCAACTGTCAAGTGCACCATTGGATTTCTTGACATTCAGTGGGGTGAATATACTGATCCACCTCTACTTGGAAAAGTGTCAGTTACCCCTATGCTAATAGCTGTCCCTATCTTGAGGACATTTTACCGACTGGAAGAAGAGACCATTCTGTCTTGAGGACATTTGATACTAGAAGCTTCAGGCTTTTTACTGACGGGAAGAGACCATTGGCTGTCATTTGAGAAAATCTTTTTTTTTAATAATTTTTGTAACTATCAGTTTTTTTTTGTTTTTTTTTTTAAAGGTAAATTTCTAAAAAGCTACAATCCTGGGTAATATAATTAAATACTTGTAATTGGAGTTCTAGGTTTCCAAATTTTTTTGATATTTCAACATTTATATTGTCAGTAGTATAAAAAAAAATTGTGTGTATGTATGATTTTTTTTCCTGGCTCTTATTTCTCTATGTGCCTCTGCTTTCAGATGCTGTCTAAAAAGGATAAATCGTCCTATGAAAAAATTGCAGATCTGTTTTCGGAGAACAACAATCGACAAAAATTAAGAGATTATATGGACCACGTCAAACTACCATGCATACCTTATTTGGGTATTTCTTCTAAAATTTTATTTTTATTTAAAAAAAAATTTTTTTTTTTCAAAATTTTATTTCTATTTTATTTTTTTTTTCTAAATTAAATATTATATTTAATATTGAATCAAATTATACCGTGTTTGTATTTATGTGTATAAACAGGTAAGTAACCTCTTACCTGAAACCCTTGGGACCTGACATTTTTTTGCCATAGGTCATAGCTAAATCTAGACTGTAAACGGGTAAACAGGCCTGGGTGATGCTATGATTTGCTAAAAATCCCTGCAGAATGTGTGACGAATGGGTAGATTAGGGTGTTCTTACTGCCAACTGAGTAACCTCCAGAGTATACATGTGTGAAATGGACTTTTTGGACCAACTTTCTGTGTTATGCAATATATAAAAATGGTGTGTGTGTGTGTATATATATATAATATATATATATATACACACATATATATATACACATATATATGTATCATTACTGTGTAAGTCATTTAGATTTTAAGACTTTCGACCTACCCCTACCAACAAAGTTGAAAGAAGTAAGGTTATTTATTTGTGTCTGTCAGTTTTTTCGTGCCATATCTCTAAATGTTGAGATTTTGTGGAAGGGTTATCCAATAACTACAGAAGAATTGACTAGTTTGGTGGGGGGGTGAATCCAGGAAATGGTTTTTGATTGAAACGTATTCTAATTATTCTACACAGAAAAAGAAGTTATAGATGAATACTCGGTAAAAATTGCTAAATTTAAATTTCCAGTTGAGTAACTCAATATTCGTACGTTTAGTTCTCTCCCTTATTTTTAATGTTTTATTTCCATTTAGTTTCTAGTTTGCATATAACATTGGTAAGAGGCACGTGCTCTTGGTGCTTTCTACTTATTTTAAAGTGTTTTTTTTTTTTCTTTTTTCCTGCAGGTCTTTATTTGACAGATTTGATCTATATTGACGTTGCTCACCCTCACTCCGGTGGCCTGGAGAGTCAGCCACGACGGATACAAATGAACAACATCCTCCGAGTCATAGCAGACTTTCAACAGTCGAAATATGGTAAGTACTGTCTCAGTTTGAATCCTGTCAACCCTCTGGCCTTGGCCACTTTGGAAATATGTCAACATCCAACATACACACACAGAGTAGCTGTTAATGTAATTTGTGGTATCACGGGTAGGATTTATCAAACAAGAATACTATAATATTCTTTGAAATGCTCTAATGATTTCTTTCATTTAGTAATACTAAAAGAGTTTATACAAAATTCTATAGATTATTTTCTGGCCTTTGCCAATCCTTTTTTCCTGATTTTCAATTCATTTTATGATAGTTTAAGAAAATATCTGTTATTATTGCAACACGAATAGCTAATTTCAAAGATGAATCTAGAAATCCTGTAAAGAAAGATTTGATACATATTCTTAGTTCTGATTAGATGATCAAACAAACTAGAATAGTCATTTAAAAAAACAAAACAGCAATGAGTTAAATACTCACCCATTCCCTCAAATTTTTGTTTTCAAATAAATATATAAACTCCTCCATTAAAATGGGGATCTACTCTTCCCTAGACTTTTTAGAGACCAAACTGACGAGAATTCTCATGTCCGTTAAAAAAAAAAGAAAAAAAACATCGACACTAAGCCCCTCTCACTCAATCTGTGAATTTTCGTTCTCGACTTATTTACCAAATTATTTTGCTGCTTTTCTATTGGTTCCGTCTTTGATTTGTTTATTCTATCTCCTTTGTTCAGTCTTTGGATATTCTCCAAGTAAGTCTGAAATTCAATTTTCTTTTACTCTTTATTATTGCATGACTGAATTCACCAAATCTGTTTTTAGAGTTCCGAATGTTGTTGTTGTTGTTTTCGTTGTCTACAGATGTTTCTATTATGAATAATATTTAATAATTCTCCAGTTTTAATAATTACTATAATCAATTTTATTTTAACCTTCAGCACTCTGTAGGTGACTTCGTTCACTGAGGAAAATGTTAGTCCAACCATTGCAGCTAGCTTTGATCATCGATCAAAAGTATTTGAATTTCTCGATTGTGTCTTGTCATTTTTAGTCATACGTAAACTGACACATAAGTAACAAGTTCTCAAAATTAGTAGGTGCACAAAATTTTGGCACCCTTTAAAAAAAAAAAAAAATGGAAGAGTGTTGATGGTTGAAAAAATAGTAATAATGCATGTTTCACGGTGATCTTTGTCCTTGTTGTTGAGGTAATTTTGCTCCAAGTAGAACTAAAGATTGATAGGGTTCTTACTATTTTCCTTATCTATATGTTCATTTTTACACAACATTTGTTGACCTGACCTTTGTTGGGTATTGTTGGTTAAGAATGTGGAATCATTACTCTGAGTGTATGCAAGGGAGGAGACTTGGAAGTACCCTGAAAACACAACCCAGATATATGAAGAAAACAGATATGATGTGTCCAGTCTAATCGAGCATGCGCTCTGAGTAGTGATTCCGCACTCTAGAACCAATACCACTTGATGAAGGCTGGAGAGCACCCAGTAAAAACGTTGTGAAAAAATTAATATATAGATGAGGAAAATAGTGCGACCATATCATACATGATGATTAATACACCCTGCCTAACAAAATTCAGACAGAAGAAATTAAGTTATTTATAGATAGAAATGATATGAGATATTTTTCTTCCTGATTTACTTCTTAGATTTAGTTAATTTTTTTGACTAGTATTTCTTTCATCTGGTTGCTTTTCCTCGTAGCTCAGTTAGTAGAGTAGTGACGGTACACTGGCAAGTTTCCTGAAGTAAAAGTCTCGCCTAGAACCTTTTCTTTACTCAGTGATGTAGACTGAAGGTCTGAGTAGTCGCAATAAAAAGCAACTGAAATTAAGATGAAAAGAAAGCCAGTCAAAAATGAACGCTCCGTCTAAATCTAAAAATTGAATCGGGGAAAATATAATTTTACTTAGGTAGAATGCTTTCAATAACTTTTGGAAGATGGAATGTTACAATTGGTGTAAAGCATAGACAGTTGTCCATATTGACCTTAGAAATGGTTCAACTATTGTCTTCATTCATATATATATATAAATATATATATATATAATCATGTGGCATATGCTACTTTGTATCTTGCAAAAATGCTTTAGTGTCTGTAAAAAGCAATGGACAATAAAAGCCTTTTTGATACAATGTTGAAAAGGTGGTCCCTATTGTAAATGGTCAAGTTTCACTCTTTTGATCATTTAATGTTACAACTCGCATTCAAATAGAAGAAATAAGAGGATTAATGAAAAAAAAAAACAAACTCTTTCTGTATTAGAAGCCTAAATAGAAGCTAATTTTCCATAATTATCTTTTTTTTTTCTTCTTTTTAAAAAAAATAATTTGAATATGGATCTTTGTTTGTGAAATTCCTTGCAACAACATCAAATCACTTTCCACCCTTTTGTTGTTTTTTTGTTGTCTTTCAACTTTTTATTCTCTGTTCCTATTAATCTTATTCAGTGGTTCTCAACCATTTTGCCTTATGGCTCACCTCAACTGCTATAAACATTTTTATCCCCCCCTAAATATAATACAACAAATTTGATAGGCAAAAGATATAAATAGATGTTTTGCTCAATCCAGAAATTTACCAAAATTAAGTTTTAAATCAAGGAAAATATCTGTAAAACAATTTTGTAAAAGATTTTAAAAAAAAATAGTAATATATGAACCTCAGGGCTATTACTAAAATGTTTATAATTTCCTTGTTTGAAATTTAGTTACAACAGTGGCTTGTATACTTCACAAAGTTAATTGATTGAACATTAGTTGATATGGAATCTATTGTAAAAAAAAAAAGTAATCAATAGTGTATATAATTAGTAAATGATAATAATTAGTAATTAGGAATTAATCAGTTGAGCTTTAACTCAAGTTATTTTTGAGCCACTGAGTACTTTTTAATTCATCACACTCAATTTCTAAATTTGCCGCCAATATATTTAAATGGCTCCTCTGTGAGGAATGCATATCACGTTCAGAATCACTGATCCAATTATTTCTTTTAATCTTTATATTAATCTAAATTGTTACAAAGAATTCTTGTTTTCCTCTTCCAATTTTCAAGCTTGTTTTCATGGTTTCTTCTTCATTTCCTCGAAACTAATTTGATCAGCCTGATTTCCACTCATCAGCAGGTGATCGAAAAAGGCTTAAGGTCCTTTAAAGGTGTAATGTCTATTATACATGGTTTCTTTGGGACTAAGAGTGGTTCCTTGAAAGTTTCAATTCTTGGGTTGGGTTGTGAACAGATAATACCCAGACTTGTCAAGTGCAGCTATCTTCGGAACAATCCAGTTCTTGAACGGCCATTTTGAATTGGCTAAAAATGGCCAGATCTGAGAAAAGGGAGGTAATTAGTACGCTGGATGGTTTACGTGATTCAGAAATCGGTATCTTGAACAAAGGCTTTATTTTTCTGTCAGTAACTGAACAGTACGATGTACAATTACACTATATATATATATATATATATATATATATATATATATATATATTTAAAAAAACAATATTTTTAGATAAGATTTTTAGAGATTAAAATGAATTTGTAAATGTTTATCTTATCAATATGTTGAATATTTATACATTTTTTGAATATTTGTTTGAGTTTTTTCAGAATGTATAATGATACCTGGAATCGGAATATTCAATTTCTGCTATATTTTGAAAAATCTAGCTCCTTTTAGCCATTCAAAATGACCATTGAAGAACTGTGTTTTTTTAAGGATTTCTGTTAAGTGCTACTGGAATTTGTATAACCCATATAAATGTCTGTGTACCATTCATAATTGGGGAAGAAAAACAAACTTCGCAATGGTCCTGCTGATCTAGAAATAGTCAAACATACCTGTCAAAAAAGATTTCTACAGTTTTCAATTAAGTCTGGCTGGCTATGTATGTATTACGCATATAGGCCACACCTTTGGAGCCAGAAGGCTGAAATTTTCAAAATTTACTTTTCATTATGTTTGGAAAAAAACTTGAAAAAGAAAGGAAAAAAAAAAAATCCCCCTCCTGAATAGATTTTCAATGGGGTGCGGGTTAGGGGGTTTCAATTTACCATGAAAATTAAGGCTAAATTGATCACTTGTTTATGCTTGCTTGTTTTTTGAAAATTCAAACTTTTTGGTGAGAAAAGTCGTTTATTGATTTTTTGTTCTTCTAATTTTTCGATTGATCACTTCCAACACAGTGTGCTGCTAAAAGATGTTGGTCATATGATGGTTTCTATCCACTGACTAACCAGACCAATTGCCAATTATTTTTTTACCTCATTAGCCATTTAGATAATTAAAAACAAACAAACAAACTATTATCCTTTTTACTGCTAATAACAGAAACCAAAATTAAGTCACAGTAGATCAGGTCATTTACCATTTTTCTCCAAGACTGAACTATCAGGCAGAAGACTTTGTCTGTTTAATTACCTCCAAGTTTGAAGAGGTCTATGTATTCCCTTGTCTATATGTCTGTCGGTTCGTACAATATCTCCAAAAGTTATCGATAAATTCCGATGGAGTTTTCTCGAGAGATGGGCCATGGGCTCGGGGAAAAATCGATCAAATTTCAGGTTGAACTGGGGAATTATTTTTCAGTTACTTTCCCTGCATCGTTACTATTTGTGTACTGATTTTCACTGAGTTTTTTAATAACAATGTTGGCAGAGGTATGTGTTTTTTAAGTGGCCATTTAGGTAATTAGAAACCAATAACCGAGTTGTAATTATCTTTTTGCTGCTAATAAAAGAAACCAAAATAATGAGACACAGTAGGTGAGGTCGGTTACCATTTTTGCCAAGATGGAATCGTCTGGCAAAAAACTTGCATCATTCCTGAGTCTGCTTAATCACCCCTGCCAACTAATTTGGAAGAGGTATATGCATTCACTTATGTCTGTGTGGTCGTCAGTCTATGTTTATGTGTATGAAATGATTAAATTATAGAGGCGGGTCCGAGGATTTTTTTTGATTGAAAAATGATTTTTTCATACGTCTGAGTATTCACTTATTCTTATCCATACAAAACCTATATTTCGTCGATTGGTAGACCATGGGCCAAGGAAGAATCAATTAAATTCTGGGGCAGATCCTGGAATTTCTCCAGTTACCTCATCTGTATCCCAAGTATTTGTGAACTGATTTTGGTTCGCTTTTTAGTGACAGTAGGCTTGGCAGAGGTGTGCACTCTCCGAGTGTTCCTTAGTCAGCCATTTAGATACTTAACAATTATTATTATTTGCTGCTAACAATAGAAGCCAAAATTGAGACGCAGTAGAAGATATCAGTTATCTGTATTCGGTTGTCTGTCCATCCATTTTAAAAGTTCTCAATGAAATTTGTTGAAGTGTGGGCAATAGGCTATGGAAGAAGTGTTTAAATTTGGGGGCAGGTCCAGGGATTTATTTTCACTGTAACTTCCCCTTCATTGTTACTATTTGTTAATCGATTCGTATTGTTTTTATTGAGTTCTTTCTAGAAGGCCATTTAGATGATTAAAAACTATCAACAGATTGTTAATTATTTTTTTTTGGCTGCCAATTATAGAAACCTTAATTAAAAGACATTAGACGTCGGGTCTGTTACGGTTTTTCTCAAAGACGGATCATCTGGCAGAAACCTTGCACCGTTCCAGAATCCTCGCAAGTGAACGCTTATACCTCTTCAACTTCATTAGAAAAGATAATCAAGTAGCAAATTCTGTCCACACAATACCTCTGTAAGTTTGCAATAAATTTAGATGATAACTCATGGAAGGATAGACCATGGGCTAGAGAGGAATTTATTCAATTTTTAGTTGGATCCAGGAAGTTTTTACAGTTACCTCCCCAAGATCCTAATCGTTTATGAACTTGATTTTCATTCAGTGTATGTGACCATGAAGTTGGCTGAGGTATGTGCTCTCCGAGTGCTGTCTTGTTAGCCATTTAGATAATTAAAAACGAACAACAAATAATTATTTCTTGCTGCTAATAATAGGAACCAAAAGAGGCTGTAGATGACAGGTCAGTTACCATTTTTCTCCAAGATGGAATCACCAGGCAGAAAACGTGCACCATTCCAGAGTCTGTTTAATTTTCTATTTAATTGCTTTTCCAGCATAATTGGTTTGAACATTTTCCCGTGCTATTTATAACTCCTTGACTGCTGCGTATTTGAAATATCTCCCTTTTTAATACAAGTTTGCCCAGGCCATCCAAAAATGACAGCACTAGGAATATAATTTTGTAGTTGCATTATAATTTTTAAAAAATATTGAGGATTATTTCAATTATTTAATTTTGAATATTTTATTGTTTTTTAGTGATATATCTAATTATGTATTTTTGATCAGTAATAGTGGAAGTTATGAACAAAAACTAATAGAAATAGTCTCACTGTTCATTCGTATATAGATGTAAAGTCATAATATGATGAATATATTTTTCAATTTTTAAAATTTAATTCATGGATGATCTATTGCAACATAATTATTTATTTTGACTCGTTTTTACCATCATCCTAATTTTAAGTTACTTCTTATCACAACTTTGAATCGGACCATAATCCTACAGCAACGATCTAACTGCAACCGGAAAATAAAGAGCAAGTCCACGATGAGAATTGAACACTCACCCTCCTGCTAGAGGAGGTCCAGTATATTCCTGGCCATGGGGACTTATAGTTAAACAAACTAATTTTACACCTTAAACTTAACTCTGTACACCTGATGTTCCATGCTGTTTATAATTCAACTTCTAAAATATCAAACATTGTTTTGCATTTTCTTATCTATGTTCATCCAGAATGAACCTGAAAAAAAGGAAGACTACACTATAATTAGCATTTAATAGTTACTTCCCTTGAGAAATGGTAGTCATGTGGCGTATTATATTTTCTGAACAAATAAGATATTTCATGATAGTTAATGGTAATAATTGAGGTGCAGGTGGCCTAACAGTAGTATGGAGAATGGAAGTGGTGAGCTGAGTTCAAACTCAGGCTGAGACAGTTGATGTTCACTTTGCTCTAATGCTCTTGGCAAAGGCATAAATCTTCCTTTTTCTCAAAATAAGGTAATTTTCAGAAAGTGGGGATTTATCTGCATTGAAATTCTGTCAGATGATTTTTGTATTTTTTTAAATTGAAAATTTTTTTTCTCTTATTTTTTCCTTAAGAGTAGAGGAGTCTATTATTTAAAATGGTGGGTAGGAGATATTTTTTGTCAGCAAACTTGTTAACATTCAGTGGAAGAGTCCATGGTTACAGCTGCACTGAGAAAAATCACACTGTTCATCATATAAATAGAATATTCTTTGTACCAGAACATCAGACAAAAATTAGATGATTACTGAATAAATGTAGTTATGAACAGTCAACCCTCTTTGGGTAAAGTGATTGGCATTGTTCTTTCATTGCATGTTATATTGTATGTTTTTTTGTATTAAAATTGATTATGTATATATCTGCACTAGTTGAATTAACCCACTACGTAGGGTCTCTGCACTTATTTATTCATTTAATGCAGTGGTTGGCAAACTATGGCCTTGGGCCCATTTCATTTGGCCTGCCGCCTTCATTGGAAATGTGTTGTTGCTTATAAAAATCACCTATCTCCTCTATCCTTAGTAAGTGAACAAAATTCAGTATCGAAAAATGGAAAAAATAAAATCTCATTTTTGTAATGACCTCAAATGAAACCATCTTTTATGGCTAAAATGTTTCAACATCAGGTATTTTTGCTATTTTATTTATAAGGCAGAAGGAGCCAACCATTACCCTACCTTAGCTGACCCTGCCTTGAATCGTGCGTTTTTTTTTTTTTTATGTACTATTCTCAAGGTATTAATGTACAAATTATTTTAACTAAAAGTATAAGCTGGGAAAAACCAAAAACACTTTGAATTTCAATAAGACTTGAATATTGCTGCTTTGAATAGTTCAGAAAATTTTCGAATGAGTTAGTCCCTCCAAACAAGGTATATCTGTGAATACTAAGTTTGAACCACTATTAAACAATACTTATCCCCTCCCTAAAGAGAAATTTCATAGTTCTCTTAGATTGATAATATATGGAAGTTCATATCAGTATATACTCCTACAATGAAGTTAAATGAGCAAAAGAACTATAAACTAATTAAAAAAACCAAGCTGTTTCGGTAGCCCTCTATGATCATTGTTTCATTTTTCATTCACTTTAGCCTGCAGCCCACCCCCCAGAATGGTTTGCTGCCTCCTAATTCAATGAATGATAAACGATTCGAATCCTTCAATGTTGTGTGAATCTGTTCTAATTATTTTTCTAAAAGTTATTCACCTACAAAAAAACTCATATCTAAAATACTTGGGCAGTGTCAGCTTTATAGGTACTTTTTCAGAAGGGGCCGGACTTTATGGTGTGTGGACCAACCAGCCTGCCATAATTGTCATGTGAAATAATTTTTTTGAACAATTATATTCCAGTTATATTATAAACTTCTGATAAAATAAATTGATGAATATCAGATCTAGAACTGTAATTATTAGTATTTTACTACATTTCCTAAGATTGTGGCTTATTAGAATATTATTTTTGTCACAATTGTGAAAAATGACAGCCGCTGTTTTTTGGGGGGGAGGGGGGGTATTTATTCGCTGTCCCACAGCAGCAAAATGTGACACAAGGTCGAGCTTAACGTGGGAAGAATAGGAAACCATCCGTCCAAAAATGGCTCCAGCCGACGTGGCTACGGTTGAAAAACGCATCGTAATGGCTAAACAACCTCCGCCACAAAAGCATCCACCAGGGGACCTGCTCCTTTAGCTGCAATGGAGCAGTGCTGCCCTGGGGTAACGCTGTTTTTTTTTTTTTTTTGTTTGTAAAAATTCTGGTGCCTGTAGTGTTAAATATCTTTGAGACAATGAGTGCTACTGGTTATAAAAAAAACAAAAAAAAACCCCTCTCAAATAAAGCAAAAGTGGGGTGTTTTTCCTCATCCATGTATAAAACTTGCGGAACCCCTAGAAACCTCTTGTGGACCGTGAGAGTCCTGCAGATCAGCTATCGAGGAAGGCTTCTCTGACGGATGATAGAACATGGCCTCATTCTAAACCTTGTTTGTTTCAGAAGTTTAGAGTTTGAAACTGTCGGCGGGTCATGTGATAGAATGTGAAGAAAAAAAAAAATTTTTTTTGTTAATGGATGATAGTCATTTTTTTCTCCTGTTTTTTTTCCAGATCATCTGTTAGTGCTTGAACATGTCCAGAATTACCTCAAATCTGTTCGGTATATAGAAGAACTACAGAAATTCGTTGAGGATGATAATTACAAGTAAGATTTGAGGGCTTTTTTATTCTTGCTGTTGTTGTATAAAAGGCTTTTGTCTGTGGCTATTTGGGTTTATGTTTTGTGTTTTGATGATGCTGATATCTATTGAAAAAAATCCGTCACAAGTTATGATAAAAAAGCATCTGAAGATTAGGATGCAGATAAAATCTATTAGAAATTTTTAATGAGGATTTGTACAATACTTCATTGAATGATAAGAATAAAAAAAGAAAGTCATTGTTTTGAATGCCTCTGCTGTGCACGTTTCTGGGTCATCTGTGGGCAAGATGTAGTACCTATTATCTCCTTTGATGTACGAAAAGGTTAAATTGAACAATTGTAGCCACCAGTGGTGGTAAGGAGTTCTATCTTTTAAAAAAATTTTTCATTTATATATATATATATATATATTGTGTCATCCACAGACGGCTGTTTCGTTGTATTACGACTCTTCAGTCTGACTATAGACTATCCATTCTCCCATCCAGTACCACGAGGCAGGATTGAAACCTTTGCTTCAGATCCGGGGGCTGATATCCTGCCTCTGCTCCACAGAACTGGACGGTCAATAAGGCTGAATTTAAGCGATATATTCATTTAGCTTATATTCCTCATCCACCAGTGTGCTCTATTCCTATGGAAGAGCATATGTGTGTTCGAATGTTCCAGTACTCATGGCCATACTGTTTTGTCTGCAGACTTGAACACCAATTGGTCAGTGCTCCACTAGACCTCTTCTAAAAATATTTTTGTAGGTCTGAGAGGGGGTTGTCTTATTTTGACACTCATTGATAACATCTGGATACTCCAGACCCTACATGTTTCTTCCACTCTATTTTAGATGGTTTTTCGATGAAAAACACCAGAGATGTTATAATTTTGAGTATAAGGTTATATGAATCTAATTAATCAAAGAAGAGAAATGGCCATCATGTAAGAGTCGATGTGCTTTAAAATTATATTATATAGAAGGGGTATCTACAAATTAATATTAGGAAAATATTGACGATGTTAAAATTTCAACTGTATTTTTGCTATTTTTATAAAAAGAATAAATTTTTTCTGTAACTTGTCCTTTAATATAGTGAATAGTGCCATGGTTTTGCTTCTCGATGTTACGAGCGGTTCATTTCTCACTAGGTACCTGTAATATGTAGACTTGATGCCCTCAATTGAAAACTAATAAGTGATATTAAATTTTTTTAAATTTGTTCTTTTACAGACTGTCTCTCAAGCTGGAGCCCCCTAGTCAAGGACAGTCCCCATTGTCCTCTTCTCGTGAAGATGTGTCAGCGTTGCCTCCCTCACCTGCTACTGAACCCCGTTCTGTAAATGTCCTCAGTCCTGGTGCTGTTCCCCCTATTAAATTCAACCCGGGACACCGTAAGAGCAAGAGTTTAGGAGCCAAGTAAGTCTTCTGTCTTTTTCATTTACTTTAACCCCGCCCCAATCTCATGCCTGTCTATCGCCTCTCTCTCTCTCGGCTGTCTGTCTGTTTGTTCCCTTAATGTTCCTTCTTTGCTTTGTGTCTGTCTGCGCGTCCCCTGCCGGTCTATCGCTGTCCACCCACCTTGCATGGCACTGCCCCCCCCCCTGTCATTCATCCCTTCCTGGTCTCTCTGCTCAAGCTGGTCTGTCACTGTCTCCTGACTCCTGATCCGTGTGTCTGGCTATCTCTCTTTATTTTGTCTTTCCTTCTCATCTTTCCTTCTCTTTCTCTTTCACTCTCTTTCCTATTAAAGAATTAAACTCTTTCACAAGTTCAATTTTCATTCATTTCTTTTTCTTTCTTCGCTCATTCTCTTTCCTATTGGAGAATTCAACTCTTTTCATATGAGTTTTATCGTCATCCATTTATTTTTCCTTATTTTTTTGTTATAATCTATCTACCTTATTTCATGGTGGAGTGCTTTCTATATTCCCAGCTCAATCAAAACTTATTAAAACTAACATAATTAGAGCAGATCTACCATTCCTCATGTAATATAATGCCTATAAGCATTCGGTAGATAAAGTTCGAACCCGCTATCTTCTGTTTCATATTGTACTTCCCGTTACGCAATACCTTGTAACAGTTAATTTTCTGTTCACCCGCCATGTATGAATCTGATCATATTAACAAAAGGCAATCAATCGATTGAATTGAAAAGGATTCATCTTCAATCTATATTGCATGACATCACCTTGTACGTCAGCAGTCTTACAAACATCAACAATTTAGTTTTACGAAGATTTATGATAAAAAATGTAAAGTTTTTAAAACGATTATTGAGGAGGCGCAGTGAGTAACAACCTTGCATTTTATGTTATAGTAATAAATCTTTTTAAAATCAAATCATATCTGGGTATTTTTGGAACTTTTATAATCTTCGAATGGAAAAAGTTGATTAATAAAATCCAGTTTTAAGATTTAAAAACAATTGTGGTGAGGTAGATAGAATATATAACAACTTTGCATTTTATTTCATCATGATAAATCTTCTTGAAACTAAATCGTATTTGTATGACTTATGACGTATGAAGTGATGTCATCCTGTGTAGATAGGGGATTTTTTTTTTTCCAAATTGATCAATTCTGTGATGCCTTTTGTCAATATGATACTATGTATGTAACCCACTAAAAACACTCACTGAAACCGACTAAACAGGGGAAGTAACTCCTGTCTTTCTTGCTCTACTAAAATGCTATCTGGTGCAGATCTTAACCTGGGGTGCATTAGGCAATTTTTAAGGGTGCAAAAAGAGGCTGGCTAACAAACATTGTTTTATTGCTGTTGTGTACAGCTTAATTGAGAAAAGGCAGTAGTAGCTAGCACGTAGAAAGTTTTTATTAGTAATACTGTGAAACAAACTCCTAATTTTTGCCAAGGGCGTAGCTGTAGATTTGGAGGCCAGGAGGCCTTCGCTCTTTGCCCCCACCGCCCTGATTAGCTATTCTATAATGTTAAAAATGCTGTAGATTGACTACTATTTGGTTTAAAGTTGATTGATGAGAATCACTTGCAGCCAGCATATAAAATGGTTTTATTTGCAGTATCTTGAAACAGGCTTTTGATTTTGACATCTGATAAATTTCAGCTCTTAGCAATTTACACTTTTTAATATCAACTTTGTTGATTTTGACTTTGTTGAAGTGGGGTGAGCTGAAGTAAACTGTGGAATCTATGTATATGGGGAACTAGAATCATCCATATTGCGCAAACAGAACATCGTCAAAATTTTGTGAGTGAAGTAACGCAAAATTGATGACTGTTGTATCTCGGATTTACTAGTCTTCGATGTTGTATTGGTGCGAAGGTAACCTGATAATTGTATTAGTGTCATTTTTGTTTGTAGTCACACAAAGTAATGAATAATTTCTGGTTGCGTGAACCAGATTCATTTCATTGTCGGTCACTTGATGGACTCCTTGCATCTTCACTCTTGATTACAATGGCTGCACATCTCTTTTTTCTGAATGAGGCCCTCACACATGCTCCACTCTTACCAAGTGAGACCCAAGCTCTAAGTGAGATTTAGCACTTGGCTGGATAATCGGAAGGATATGACTTGGTGGAAGTACCTAACAGCAACAAACAATGGGACTAAAATTGAACTTGAGATGGGAAAATTTTGAGATGGGAATTGGATGATTCTGCTATTTGGCAAAAGTTATCTCAAAAAGTAGATATATTCACTTGAAGGGAAAGGAAAAAGTTTTGATTATTCCAAGTAGGTTCATTTTGGACATCATAATCCTTTTTTTATTTTGTTTTAGTTTTGCACTTATATCCTTTGTCAGTGTGTGCTTATGTTCATACCGTTTCCTCCTTTCTCCACCTTTGGTGCTAACAACTTGCACTCGGAATCTGGTCCCCCACAGCTGGTGAGGTTGCCTGGCCCTCCTGCTCTGCTTTAACCTCTCCCTCTTGTCGTCTAAAACACCTGACATTTGCTTACCTTCCAGCGTTCAATTGACGTCTCATAGCTCCTATTTGTGTTACAGCTTCATGAGCTGTACCCATCCTCATGAGAAGGCCTACAGCCTTCCCTCCCGCACAACTGCACCATACGTCCAAGGCATCAGACACCTTCTTGATGACAGTGTACTGGAGGAGTCCCCGTGTGCGTCAAGTGAGGGTTCTATGTCCGGTAAGACACCAAGTAAGTAAAGCTGTATTTATTATGATTTCTTTCGATTTGTATTTATTCATTTTTTTTTTTCACCATTTCGTTTATACTTGCTCTATCAGTGAGATTGTGAGTTCATATCTCTGAGGCACTGCCAGAAATATATTTAACTTATGAGGTATGCTATCAATAAAAAATGAAATGAATTAGACAAAAACATCTCCATTGTCAGAACTACTGATATATGTACTCATCGATCCTTTTTTCCTTTCATCTATTGATAAAATTTGAGATCTCACAAAATCTAGTCATGAAACCACTAGATTGGCTCAAAATACATTTTTGTATATCTGGGAAACATTTATGTGGACATACTTTGAAGAAAGTTGCAGCACACTTTCGTCCTGCAGCACACAGTTTGAGAACTACCGCTTTAAGATCAAAGTTATTCTACTTAGACCTTACCCAACCTCAAGTGGTATATCACATAATCTATGAAATCTGACTAAATTCAAGTTCTAAGTTGCCATCTGAACCTAATAAGCATATATGTAAATTTCTCCTTTTGTTTACAGAAGGATCAATTTACCTTTGTATTATGACATTATAACAAAGATTATGTCTTAAAACTTGAATTTAGGATGATTGAATTATTAAAAAATGAATTCCTGAATAAAATGGCTTTAGATTCCTTTGTGTTGATCCATACATAAATAAGCTGATCATTTTTGACAGTTATATGTTAGTATTTATATAAGAAACATCTCCAGTTCAGCTTGGAGTTGTCAGAAAAAGATTCAGTCTATGGTTGTTGAGATTAGATATTGGCTTTAGAGGGTTCTCAGCCTAGACAGCATTTTGGCCTATCTATTCTATGGTCTTCTTCAGATGTCCAAATATACATTCTCATCATAATCCCGGTAGACTATTGAATCATTCTTTTCGTTATTTGTTTCAAAAACATTCAGTTCATTCCATTCTACAGCTGTTACTGTTTTTCGTTTTGTTAATAACCATTACATTACTTCACATAAGGTGCAAATTTCAAAAAAGGAGATATTATATGATCAATGTTATTGTCACTGTAGTGAAAACATTAATGTCCATTAAGGCTGAATATGTTATTAGATTCAGTTATAACAACAAGCAGTTATTTTAACAATAGTAATTATTAATAGTAATTATTTAAAACATAATGACTAATGATGTGGACTATCTTTGCAAAGATGAATTTTGTAGCCATTTTTATATGAGCCATATTTATGCTTGAAAGTTGCTAGAATTTTTAAAAAAAAATTGCTATGGGGTAGATTTAATTGCCTGGTAAATTTGATTTCATTCTCTCTGTATTAAGGTTAATTTTGAATTTTAAAAGTGGACGATGAAATTACCCAAAGGTCATATTTATGACGGGCATGTATAAATTTTTGAAAACTTATTCAATTCAAACACCGCTTGGAATCTAGCCACTTTTAGCCTTTCGAAATTGCCTAAGTAAAAATGGGTCCCTATCAAAATGGTTGCATGATGTGTCTTTGCAAAAATAGTCCTGATATTTTTTACTTATTGATTTACGTTTGGGATTGCCAATATGTATGTTTTTTGGGTTTTTTTTTTTTTTTCCAAATTTATCAGTCCAGTGTTGACAATGTTCAGTTGAAAATTGTTTTTTTTTTTTTTTTAAATTTTCAAATTTGAGAGTGACTTCCGGAATTGAAAAATCGATAAGCCACATCTAAATTGGCAACTCTGAAGGAAACCAATATATATAAAATTAAAGGGAACTGCTATAGTTTGAACTTATGCCAGCTTTAGCAACCTAATGACTCATCAATATGCCATGGGTCCACTGATGATTTAGTGTAGAAATTTCGAGCATTAAGTCTATCGATCAGTTCCAATACAATGGGGAGAGTAGCTAACAACCTAGACTGGCAGAATTCAAAAAAACTAAAACTGTCATCCCGGATGCAATAATTATATATAACTATTTATTTTGCAGTTTATGAACGAGATTTCCAAGAACCATGTTCGATAGAACCTGAATCATTTTGGTTACCTACAGAAAGGTTGGTAATTTTAAAGATTTTTCTGGTTTTCAAGATAAAGAAGAATTTTTCATTGTTCTATCTCATATTTCCATATTCTGAGAGATACATATATATCTTTACACACTGTATGCCAAGAGTTAAGATGATGTTCAAATTTTTTGTCCTTCATCATGAAACAAAGGCCATGAGACAAAAAAAGAAGAATGAGATTTTCTCAATTGAAATTATTAAATTTTGAATTTCTGGTGGCCATCCAGGATAAAATGAACAGATTAAGGGAGACAACTGTAGTGAAAAATCTGTCAATACGTTGTTATTTCATATGGTCAGAGATTACTCTTCCGGTTTGACGTTTTTAAGTCACTAACTAAGATAAGTTTTGAAACCTATTCAATGGAAATTATTGAAGTCCACCCTCTTTTTGTTTTCTCATGAATGATCACTTTTAAAAAGTGTATGTGAGTTGTATATATTTGTGTGTGTGTGTGCGTGTGTATCATAATTGTTACTTGGAAAGACAATCATTGCTGTGCTGCCACAAAGCCTTGTTTGTTTGTATATACATCTTTGTATGTATTCATATGAGGTGTGTATATAGTATGTATGTATACTCATGTGAGGTGTATATATTGTGTGCATGTGTGCCTATATTTATGATGTATATAGTTATCTTTTTACTCAATGAATTTCTCTTTACTCTAGGACCCGTGGTTCAGAGGATGTTCATGATACATTTGAAACTAATTTTACATACGAAGGGTGCTTACGACGCAAGACGTTGCTCAAAGAAGGAAAGAAACCTACAGTAAGTATCTCTGTGCCCTGCCCCCCACCTTTCGATAGATGAACTTGAGCACTCGCTAACTAATAAAAATACTTGAAGAGCTGACACCAGCCCTTGTCGAGGATAACAACTGAGTTGATTTATGAAGATTTTGATTTATTCTTGCTGCTATAGCCTATGGGCAAGTACTTATTTCCCCAATTGCTCTCTCGACAATTCTTTGACAACCATTTTCCGTACCTCTGCCGCCATCACTCTCTACAAATTGTCTCACTTCCTCCTTCCTTTGATGGTCTCTTTCCCTGCTTGCCCCCCCCATCTTCATTGGTTTTTCTGTTCTTCCCCTTATTCCAATTTTTGGCCGTAGTTGATCACTCTTTCCTTTTCTTTTTTTTTTTTTCCTGTTCCTTTTTGTGATCTGGTCTTCTGCTCATTTTCATCACGTTTCTAAATTTTTGAGTCTACACATCTCAATAAGACACTTTTCGGTGATTTGGTCTGTCAGTTTGTCCCATTTATTGTAAACAACAGAAATAGGAAGGAAAGGAGGAAGAATTGAGTTGTCATTAAGGCGGGACATCATTAAGAAACCAACTGCAACAATATTGTAATAAAATGTATGAGTTTAGTATTATTATATTTAAAAAAAAAGTCCAGAATGGCCCCCAAATGTGGAAAATAGCCGTTTACAATTTTTATTGAAAATAGTACTTGTAGAATATTTTCATATCACAATATTTTACAAGAATAAGAACTAATTGACTCAAGAGAGACTACTTGCTCTTTCCCACCTACTACTATGGATGGTGGACACATCATTGAACTTATGATTCGTTTTTTTTCTTATTTTAAAAAAATAATGATGCAGCACAATTTAGAATTTTACTTGTTATCTCCCTTTAAAAAAAAAAAAGAATCCAAACCTCTTGTTGAAATTGTTTATGACCTAACTTTTGGTTGGTCTGTTTTTTTTAAAATCCCTTTTAACTTCTCTTTTTCTCCAGGTATCTTCCTGGACCCGTTATTGGGTTGCCCTGTGGGGTACTTCACTGCTGTATTATCCAGCTAAATCATTGCGTGGGTCTGAAAGGACATCGGTGAGTTTGCTGTGTATATTAAGATTGTGAATTTTTTTTTCAAAAAATCGTATTTTGTCTTAATAAATGTAAGCATACTCCACCATGGATCCCCCAAAATAAATATGCTCAGCTTGCTTTTGTTAGAATAGAAGTTGATTCTTCATTGTAATTCAATTTTTTTGGTTTATATAAAAAAAGATGTTTTGAAATTTTCCTACACTCAAGAAAGAAATTAAAGCCAGAATATATTGCACAAGTAAGAATTGAATAAAATTCAAAATTTTCCTAATTTTGAAATAGTCGAATAAAAGCAATATTTAGTTCCTCAAGGCATGATGAAGAAAATCCATCTTAAAGCTTGATATATTAGAAACTGTTATCCAAAATTGTCAACAAAAGATTTTTCAGTTTTTAAATTAGTCTGCCTGGTTGGCTGGCTATGTATGTATGTATGTATGTGTCATGCATACACTTTCTGCAAGCTAGAAGGCTGAAAATTTCTACATTTATGCCTTAGAGTCCAGAAAAAATCCCCCCCCCCAAGTTTTTAGTTTTGCCATGTAAGTTTTTGCTAAATGGGTCCTTCAGTTTGTGTCTGGCAATGTTCACGCTTGAGTTTTGAAAATTCAGATTCTTTAATAATCCAACAAAGGCAAGAGAGTAGCTTATTCATTGATCACCTCCTTCCTCAATTTTTAATTGATCGCCCCCAACATGGCAAGCTGCCTGCAAAAAGACTTCGGTTACATGGTGGTTTCTTTACAATTCAGATGAACATGTATATTTCATATTTATCTACATTTGTATTCATTGTTGTATACTCTTCATTTGTCATCCATATTTACTTATATAAGAATTGTCTTTATTGATTTATTTTATTCATTTATTTATCGATTTATTTATTTTTTCAGTTCAAGTCGTGTCCGAGTAAAATGGTATCTATTGTTGGGTGGATGGTTGTCATGGGAGGTAACCCCTTCCAGCCAGATGCATTCCAGCTATCAAATCCCAGCAAAGGTGAGTAGCCTCCCTTGATTTTCAAAATTAGCAAATTCTGATCTGCTCAAAAGAAATGTCGAAAACAGTTCGAAATTAATGCAATTATAAAACATACGTTTTTTTTTTTCTTCGATATAGGCTTTTTTCCTCAGTTTGAAATAACTTCCCTAATTTTGTAATCTATTAGGAAACATTTGAAAATTAGTCTTCAACCTCAGATACTGTTACTGTTAGGGGATCAAACACCCCCTATAACAAATTACGCCCCCTATTTACATCGAATCTTGAAAAAATGCAATTACCTTACTGAATCTTTCAGTTTGAGTATTATTCTCTTGGATATGAAAAATGATGTGTTAACCTGAGAAAACCCATTATATTTTTTCCAATATTTTTCTATTGCTCAAATATGATTTTTATACAATTTTTCTTCTATTTCTTTACTTGATGATATACATTAATATTTTACTGTTTTAATTTTTGTATAATAGGCAATGTGTACAAGTTACGTGGAGGGTCACAGGCCGAGGCCTTGATGTGGTGTAGGCATCTTGCAGAAGCTATAAAACGTTCTCAGCCTAGAGTAAGTATAAATCTTTATCAGTTGAAAATTCTCTGTATACATATCAAACAGCTGGTCAGTAAGATTATTAAGCTTACCTGAATTTGTTGAAGGGCCAAGTGTCAGTAGGAAGATGGTGTTTAGCAAATATGTCTTAAAAAAAAAAAAACCCCAAACTTTTGAATAATTAATTTTCATTGTATCTGTTCATACAATTAATATATTTTGGGACTTTTGATTCAGGAAGAGCCCATCACCTTAAATGCTTAAGACTAGAAGTGTTTCGGACTTTTGGAATATTACCATATACTTCATGCGAATAACATGAATGATTTTTTTTTTCTTATCATACTCATAGTGGTATTTATTCGATATTCCCAACAATCTCTATGTACAGATGAGAGAATAAGCAGAAAATACTGTGATAAATGCATGTAGGTCTGTTGGTGAGAATGATTTGGTTTGAGTGGGACTTGTTTTATCTTTCACAGCTAATGTAAAGATAGTTATACATTTCTGAAGGGATACAAAGATAACCAAGCTTTTACTGTTGTCAGAATGAGTTGAGTGCCTTAGAAATCGGTCTTGTATCTCGTCTGTGAATCATACTAAAGTGAACTCAGGTGTGCAATTTTCCACCAGTAATATCATGTCGGCCACAAAAAAATGTTTTTTAGTTCCTGATAGGGGGTACTCAACCTATATCTGTTTACTTCTCTCTCTCTTGACTGCACTCCCTTTTTAGCATTGGTAGCATTATTATTGTCTCACACTGGGATTGAACCTAGAACCATCAGATTACTTGTAGTAATTTTGTCTGATTCTGTAACCACTACGCTATGTGTGAGACAATAATAATACTACTAATGCTAAGAGGGGAGTGTGGTCAATATACCCCCGTCGGTTAAATAAAGGGTTCGGTCCATTACTTCCCCACACCTACCAGATGATACCTGATGAAGGCCATAGAGTACAATGGCCAAAACGTTGTATGAAAAACAATCAAGATGAGGATAGTCCAAATAATAATAGAAATAATGATAATACCTCATCTCAAAAATTCAGAGATATATCTATTAGTATCATAATATGTAATCATCAGAGAGATTGATTTAATAATTGACCTCTTTTGTTAGTTTGTTTAATAAGTATATATTTATAAATGTATATACATATCTATGTATTCCATTTTTTTTCTTTTCAGACTCCTGTAAATCTGATGTCGTTCGATTGAAGGATAAATATTGGCCTCCTGATGGTGTGTACGTGTGTCCATGTGTGTGCGTGCGTGCGTGTGTGTGTAAGCAGGAGAAGATAACCCCTTCATTACAGGTGTGGTTTCCCCTTTTAGAAATGCTTTCAGGGGGTGACGAGCATACAACGATGATGATTGTGGTGATGATGATGATGATGCTGTGTGCATACATGTTTGCCTATGTGTGTATATGTATGTTTATGAAACTTTCTATGGTTTGTGAAATTAACCTGTGTGTGCGCCTGAAAGTATTTGTGCATACACATACTTTTTTTGTTTGTGTGTGTATGCATAGCTGCAGTATACACATATGTATACGTGTGTGTGTACTGCCTTATATGGAACCGTCTGGATCTGTGGCCTTGTCATACCATTGTCCCCTTGTTCGGGTTTCTACTCACCGTTTAATATATATATATATAATTGGTGTCAGAAAAGTATTGCCCGATTAGTCCAAAAATTATCTAAGGGCAGTGACTCAAATAACTATCAGTTGTTTCCATCAGATGGAACAATAGACAAATCGGGCTTTACTTTTGGGACACCCTGTATATATATAAAGCCACAAAAGTAGCGCCCGATTGGTCCAAAAATTAATGCCAGTGATGAGGGCGGTGAAGATCTAATCACTATAAATTGTTGCTTCCCTCGGACAGAGCTACAGACAAATCTGGGCCTTACTTTTCTGACACCCTGTATATATAAAGAATGCTGTTCACAAGTATTTGAATGAACTGAAATTTTACATGTATAGGAACTTTACATAAGAAGAACCCAATATTAATATCATCAGCACAACAAGACTTGCATTTAGTTGTTTTGTGGTTCCGAACACTAAATTTATGGAATTTTTTTTTCTTTAGTAGAATTGAATTGTTGAATGAATCAAACAAGTATCTTTTTTTTTCTTTTTTTTTTTTTTTTTTATATCCCCTGCTAAAATTTTGTTCAGAATCAATGAGATTGAAAAGGTTAACTAACATTTTTATTCGGAAGAGTTGCCTAACTAGCTAGTTAAATGGCCTTGAACTTGACCAATTCATTATATTGAAAGAATGCAATCATAGGAATAAAACACCAAATTTGTGCTTGTTCAAATACCCATGAGCAGTATCATATATATATATATATATATATATACACACACTTGATGAAATAGACAAGATATCCTTGTAATAATTTATTATGGAATTTTTTGCCAGCATATTAGACCTGTGATTTACAAGAGTATTCGGGGGAAACCACCACTTTCTACAACTCATACAAGTCCTGTAGTTGTCTCTTTTGAGCTTCAGTGGATGGACTCCCTACCAGCGGCATTTTGGACACAGTGTAATATTTTGATGATTTTTTTTTCTGTTTTATTAAATTCAGTCTTATATGCTGGCAAATAACGTATTTCTGTTTTTGTCATACTTGTGAAATGATGAAAGACTATTTTGCTGCAAAATCTTTCCGTGATTGTCTCTGTGTGTGTGCATGCGTGCCTTTATTTCATCAGTTCCCGACCTTATTCAAGGCTGGCATTCCTTGAGATTTCAAAATCTTTCTCGCACTCTTTAATCTCAAGGCTAAAAAAATGAATTTGTGAAGTAGAAATTGGCAGAGTTAATCTCAAAACATGTAAATAACAAAATCTTGAAATTCATCAGATGTCAAAATTTATAAAAAAAAATCCATATTTAGATATTACTAATAAAACCATTTTTCTTCTCCTAACTTGTTCAGGCCTGGGATTTTTTTTTCTCATCTTAAAAGGGTTTACAAAGTAGGGACATATTGAATGTATTCAAGTTTTCTCATAGGAACCTTGTGAAGTCATATCATTTTGGAGATTATAAGGTATGGATTTCACTTATGACAAATGTAATGGTCATGTGACTTCAAAATGGCTGCATATTAGATATGGCTGCAAAATTCAAAGTGCATCCATGTTTGTTCCTTGCCTGGATGAGTCAACTTCCATAAACTGCCAAATACTGCACCTAATGACAGTGGAACTCTTCTGTGGGGGAAATTAAGTTTGTTAAAATTATTATATAATTATCATTAAAGATTGAAAAAAATCACTGGAAGGAAGTTAACTTTGATCAGTGGTTATTCCCGTTGATATTACTGTTTGAATTTTGTCATGAATTCAAGAGTTAACTTTGAAATTTGTGGTATTTTGGTGCAATAGTTGTATACATCCACAATGATGTGAAATGAAAGGGTTTGCCACCCTCTCCTTTAACCCCACCCCCAATCCTCCAAAAAAGGAAATTGCTTTGCACACCAGTGGATGGTGTATGCACTGCAGGTTGAGAACCATTGTTTTAGTTGATTAAGTCCCTAAGAAAATATATGCACACGCCAACAACTAAAATTCACATCAGAGCCTCATAAGCCATAACTCCTCACCTCAAGTGCAATACTCAGTACTAGGTAGCTGAATATGGTGGATTTGGGTGATGAAGTTGGTGTGCTGAAAAACAGGTAATGGCATTGCCTGTGGAGAAGTTGGCTGTGGAACTCTTTGCTGTCTCTGGGGTTTCAAATCCTGGCATCGGTTACTATTATTTATTTATTTTTTTGGTCAAGGTATGCAACTGGTACATGGAGTCACTTTTATGGAGAAAATGAATTGTGGTTAAATAAGTGGAGTTTCCAAGTTGACATTGTATTTTTATTATAATTATAGCTTACTTGTCTATACACTCTCATATATATATATATATATATATATATATATATATATATATATAAAAATTTTTTTTTTTTCTTTTTGAGTAGACCCAAACAAGTCAATATGGGATCTCGACTGCTGGTTAGTAGTGCTGCCTAGTATGGATTTTGGGGGAGAGGAATTACTCGATAGCCTCCCCCCCGTTCCACTTTTTTTGGAGAAAAAAAATGATGAAATTTTAAAAAAATTTCATAATTATTAAAAAGGTTTAAAATGAAAAAAAAAAGCCTAAAATTTTATGGCTGAGCCATTATCGAGAAAATAGTGACTGTTGGGGGTCGGGGGAGGGTAAACATAGCCCCAATTCTTAAACGACTTTGCAGTTATGTAAATTTCTGCCCGATTTTTTTTTTTCTTTTTCTTTTTTTTTTTTTTGAGTAAAGTGGGGGAGGGGATTTTTTTTTTATTTGTGAAATTTTTGTTTTATTCTTTTTCTTTTTTATTTGTCTTTTGTTTGTATCTATTTCTTTCTTGCCCCTCTTTCTTTCAATTTTTAAAATTTTTCTTTTTAATAAAAAAATGAAAATTGATCCCATGTTTTTTTTTTTTTCATTTTTCTTAAAAATAAACCCATAATCCCCCTCCCTCACCCCTCATTTTTGTTACTTTACCCCCTTTCTAGTTGCCAGATTGGGCTACATGGCAGGGGGAAAAAAATAAACCTGAACTTCATCTTGGAGACTTTGAATCTCGCCTTGGAGGAGCATTGAATTTGGAAATCGAGCCAGTCGAGAGACGGAGGTTAGATACCAGCCACTCTTGACTTGCTTGATTTCCAAATTTGATACTATTCCAATGCCTGGGTTGGGTAAATTTCAAAGATAAAGTTTGAGTAATTTCCCCTTGTAGCCCAATCTGGCTACTCTACCCACCCTCAGTGCCATAAATTTTTATTTATTTGTTGATTTTTTTTTTTTTCCATGATGTGTAGGAGACTGATTAAAAATTGGTTCCTTGAAGAAGTTATATATAAAAGAGAAAAGAATGTTCGGTACTTTCAGCTTTTAAATTTGGGCTTTATGAATAAATGAAAACCTGTGAAAGAATTTAAAGAAAATGAATTTAAAAAAAAAAAAAAAGATTAATGAAGACCCGCGAGGAAAAGCCCCACACAATTCTGAGAAAAATCTTGAAATAATTTTAAACAAAAAAAAAATCTGAGTATAAGGTTCCCTTTCTTCTTGAGATTACAAAAAAAAAAAAATCTTCGTTTTTTGCCACCCTTCCCAAGAAAAGATTTTTAAAAAAATTGCGAAATACGAAGTTTCAGTTGGAGAGAAAAAGAAAAAAAAAATTTCTGCTTTCATTGTATTCTATGCAACTTTACCGTTTTAAACATGATATCCTCCTCGGATCAACATTTCTCCAAAAAGAGATTTTTGACAATAAAACTCATTCCTTATTATTTTTGATCCCACGATATTCTGGTAGATCCATTCTGTGGTCGTCTTCTTTAGGTGTGCTATCTGTACGTAAGGAGTGAGCCAATTAGAAAAATAGTGGCCAGTAGAATTTCTTTTTTATTGCTACATGTATAATGTAGGTTGCAGATTTTTGAAACTCCTTTGTTAAACAAAATGCTCCATACTGTGTCCATGTCGGGCAGTGGAAGCCACTTAGAGTTGAAATTCGAGAAAGGAGTTGTGAGTTGAAATTCGAGAGAGAAGTTCGAAATGTCTGCATCGAGTTTAAGAAAAATGTTTAGATAATTCCAAACAAAAAATTTATAAGTTATATGGTTCCGTTTCTTCTTGAAATTAGGAAAAGAATTCTCCTTTGCTACCCTCCCCTGAAAAGATTTTGAAGTATACAAAATTCAAAGATTTAGTTGAATAAATGTGTTGCCACTGACATCAAGAAGAAAAAGAGAAAAAATCTGATTGCTGCCATTTTTCGTGGCACTATTGGAAAAACAATCCCTCTTTTTAATGTATGGATAGTACAGGTAAAGAAGGCTGTAGAATGGTTCGGCCAAAACATTGTGGGAACTACAGAAATGACCGATTAGAATGAGTTGAGATGCCTGAAAAACTCTTTGAATGTTAATGACTCTTTCTCAAAATTATAGACAACATTGTCTCCCTTTGTATCTTGTTCTATAAAACAACCTTGATTTGAGGTGCGTCTATATATATAAAATGGTCTCTTTTTACCTTGTATCATATTAAAAATATGCCTTATTTAAAACTTTTGATGGCCTTAGTAATCGTTCCAAGATCGTAGAAAACAGGAAGAAAATAAAAACAACAAAAAAAACAAAAAACCAAACTGCTGCTGACAAATTTTAATTTTAAAACTCCCCAAATATCGAAGCTATTTTTTGCCTGTCCATTCTGTTGGTCATCAACTTATCAAGAACGACGGTGCTGACTGATGTCTCGTGTCTATTTTGAATGCAGTAGGAGAGAAAAATGATTACTGCAAAGTAAGATTTGTTAACATTCAAAGGGTCCTTTCGACAAAAACTCATCATTATTAGAAACCGTCTACCTATGTTTCTCCCATTTCTAAGTTAGGCTGGCTTGTGCAAGCTGTTAGAGGGTTCACTAATTAAACATTTACTCTTTTTTCATGTCTAGAAAAAACTTTTTTCTTCTCCCTTTTTTTTTTTCTTTCAAATTATTCCTCTAAACAGTGTTAGTCGGGAAGGTTAATTTGTAATGTAAATTTATATTAAATTTATCCCTCAGTTTTTATTGTGCTTGTTCTGTGTTTTTTTTTTTTTTTTTTTTTCCAAAATTTCAATTCAGGCTTTTTGGTGACTTCTCGTCAACAAAAGGCGAGAGCAGTGAGTTATTGATTGATCACCCTTTTTCTAATCTTTCAATTGATCACCACAAGGTGTTGATCATGTGACGGTTTCTAATTGAGTGACTAACCAGACCCGTTACTGTTGTTCACTCAACCTTTCAGCTGATCTATTCTACAGCCTTCTTCAGATCGACTACCCGTTTGTGAAGTAGGTGACTTTTTTTTTTTTCCCCTGGTAGTGTCAAATTATATAGTAGTTAAATTTTAGAAAAAGAAAAAAAAAGCAACAAAAACATTAAACAATCTTTGGAATGCAGATATTGAAAAAAAAAAAGGTTCTGTTGATACTACCGGAAAAGAGATCCCTCTTTCATGTGGATAATACACCTGAGGGAGGCCGAAGAATGGATTGGTTGAAACGTTGTGTGAATTACAAGAATGATTGTCCGAAAAACTTTTTGAATATTAACGAGTCTTCTCAAATTTGTAGACAAGATTTATTGATATTTTCTGCTTTCATTGTGAACAATTTTAAAATATTTTTCATCACGTTGGGGGGAGGGTAATAAGAAAAAAAAAAAAAAAGAAAAAAGAAAAATATATTGCTGTCAAAATGTTTTAAATAAGGTGTTTTTGAAAAATGACACACGTAGAAAATAGCCTGAAAATGTTCCCGGTCTTGAAGCAAAAAAAAAAAAAAAAAAATATCAAAAAACATATTGGGTGGGGAGAGCGGGGGGGAATGGTTCTCCAAATTCAGAGGGACCCACACAAAATGACTTCCTACCAATCCAGAATGGGGGAATGGTTCCCTAAATTTGGAGGAGGGCCCAATCAAAAAAAGACTTCCTATAAATCCTGGGGAGGGGGGGATGATTCTCCGAATTTGGAGGGACCCACTTGAAAAGACTTCCTACCCCCTGAAGGGTGGAGAGGAAGTCAGGGAGGGGGGAAATAGTTAAAGTTTGGAGGGGGGATCCAAACGAAAACTTCCTGCTATTATTTATTACCTTGTTTCTGATGAATCTGCTGACAAAAAAATTTTCAGTAAAAATTTGATTCTGTGGTCCCTGAAATTTATCCCACATTTCTCTACCCATCATCAGGTTACAGTTTTGTACCCTGTTGTACAGAAATTAAAAAAAAAACCTTATCTACCCATACCACATGTCCTGATCTACCTTCTGTAAACTACAAACCAAATTCCTGATTTTTTTCAGGTGTCACCGAACAACTCAGCTAAATCGATCACAGGTAGACCACCAATTTTCTGGGCTACTTAGTTCTAGAAGTTTGCCAGATTATCCATTTTTGCTAGACAAACATAATAATCTACTTATATAATATACCAAGTATATTTTTCATAATTTTATGCAAGAATTCCTTTACGAGACTCATTTCATTGTATGTTTATTTGTAAGAAATAATGTTTGGATTTTAATTAATTGCAATTGCAAAATTATTTAAATTTTACGTTTATTTCTTCTGGATGCGAGAGTAAAGCAGTAAGTCAGTACACCTGTGATCCTTTAATTATGCGTGACAAATTTTAACAACTTTAGGAAATAGATATTTGGCCAAATAAATTTTTTTGCGCTAAATTGTCCTTGAAAAAGTTTAAGATGCCAAAACATGCTAGGAAACATTTTTTTGCCATTTGTAGTAGCTAAAAATTGCCAGAAAATAGTTACGAGTTGGGTAAAACTTATAGGTAATAGTGCTAAAAATGGCTAAAATTGTGAAGTAAAGGCGCCAAAAAGTGGCTAAATTGGTGCTAAATGTTGAATATTTTAGTCCAGAAATGCACTAAATTTAGTGGGGAGAGCTCTGAATTAGCAACACTGAATGAATCATGTAGGTGTAGACAAAATATAAATATACAGTTGATGAGCCAATTGCAAGTGTCTCAACGAATTTTGCTCCTAAATATTGCAGTCAAGTTTTCTCAATAGTTACTTTTTCTTGCATCAACAGGGACTTATTTGCACTTCACGCCAATATGATACTTGCGCTTAGTTTTAAGGCCATTACCTTGGGTGAGTGTAAGCAAATTAATCTAGGAATTTTTCAAATTCAGTGGAGCAGTAACAACCATTGCATTATAAACAATTAAGAGATGGCTCCTCATAAAATGTTACCTTCGGCCACTCAGAGAACTAGTAAGAGAGATGTAAGAAAATCAAGTGTCTGCTCATAATTTTGTCTGGATTAAAAAAGGTTCTGGACTGTCAGTTGCTATGAAAATTGGTGATATACCTGTATGATGTAATACTTTGAAAATACGACACTATCAATTACCGGATGTGCAAAAATTTGACAGCGCTTGGCCTTGGCGTTGTTCCCTCTTAGTTAATTACTGTAAATACCTGGGGCTTAGGACCACGTGCGAACTTGGTTTTTGGTAAAAATTTGACAGCGCTTGGCGTTGTTCCTTCTTAGTTAATAACTGTAAATATCTGGGGCTTAGGGCCTAGTGCGGACTTGGTTTTGGGTAACTCCCCTGAGCTTAGCTTTTGTTAGTCTGTCAGCCTTTGTTTCACCCTGACTGATCTTCTACAAGTTTGCTTTGGCCCCTCCCAGTTTTTCTCTCCCTCTGTCGATTGCAGTCCGCCGGTTGAACAGATTTCCTGCTCTAAAATGGGGATCCAACATCCCAGGTCCGTATCCCGTTTTTTGCCTTTTGCATTGGTGAACTGGCTATCGCCTCCATACGTCATAAGCTCCTCTGAAGAGGAATCTTACCAATCAGGCTCTTGTGGTGTTACTGCTGCAGTTTCAATAGCAAGTAGGTTTTCAGGGTCGAGTTACTAGCCCCACTCCCAAACCTCCTCTTTTACCGGGCTTGAGACCTGCATGATGACCCAGAAGGACCATCTTGGCAGAGTTAGTGTTAGGTTGTAAAGTTCTAGACCTCAAACTTGGCTGATATGATTTTCTCACAAATTGATTTTTTTCACAGTTACCCCCGTGACTTTTTTTCTCTCTTTTGTGTGATATATTTAACCCTTATTTTCTTTCAAGGGTGCCAAGGTATTGTGCATTCAGTAGGTTTGAAAGCCTGTAACTTGTTTCAGTTCATGTATGACTGGAATTGACATGACGGCAGAACCGTGAAATCCAAACACTGTCCATCAGCGATTGGAGTCAGCTGTAGTAGCAGGACAAACTTTTTGCATGGTGAACAAAGTTGCCATTAGAGTTATATATCTATTAAATAAAAATACCTCTATGGTATCTTTTTTAAAGAATTTACATTAGAAATTCGTTTTCAACATTAAAATAGACATTCATTTGTTCAAGTTATAAAAAATGTAGGAAATTTAATGAAAAATCTCAAAAGTACGGTGGAATATTTAGCAGGCACATTTTATTTTTACTTATTCATTTTTCCCAAATTTTCTGGCTGATAACTCCCAAAATAGCCCTATCTGTTTTTTTTCTATCCCAGATGTTTCAAATTCATTCAAGTTATTAAAATCATCTATACTTGAACTATTTTTTTTTTCTTTTTTTTGCATAAGATAATAAACTATTCTAGTTTTTTATAATTCTATGAGAGAAAAAAAATCAATCGAATAGAATCCTGTATTGTGTGTATGAATTTCATGACTGTATTGTCATGTCAATTCCAGTCATACATGAACAAGCGCACGAATTGTAGGCCCTCAAAGTTACTTAGTGCACTAAATCTTGGCACCCTTGAAAGAAAACGCAAAGTGCTCATGGTTAATTTCTTATAGCTAGAGTATTGGACTGATGTTCATTAGGCCAGTGTTTTCTTGATTGGTAAGGCTTATTACCATATGTGTCCTTTGTAGTCAGTCTTGTACTCAAAAAGTTCACAGCCCCTGCAGAATATCACTATGAAACGATTTTCTTTTGATATACAAGATTCACCTTAGTTGATTAAGGAAAAAAGAAAATTTTTGCAAGTGATTTTTTTTATGGTTCCAATCCGTAAGGCTTTAGTTTTTCTCTGGAAACTTTTTGAGAAAAATTAATTTTTAAAGGTTTTAAGAGGTGGGTTTTATTTACGATGTAACAATGATACTAAACTGGACCATTATTTTCTGTATGTTGTACAGAAGTAAAGCTTTGAAGTGTACTGTAACCTTCCTTGTGAAAGTGGTCACTTTGGCTTTTTTAATATTATTAAAATGTTTTCAGCAGGAATTTGATATTATCTGAATCTCAACTGAAATGTTATCTGAAAAAAAAAAAAAAAATTATCATGAAATATTTATAACAGTAATAATGATATTATTATGCATTTATTGAAAACACTTTTTCTCGGTAATCTCAAGTC
Source organism: Thysanoteuthis rhombus (assembly GCA_963457665.1). Taxonomy (NCBI): domain Eukaryota; kingdom Metazoa; phylum Mollusca; class Cephalopoda; order Oegopsida; family Thysanoteuthidae; genus Thysanoteuthis; species Thysanoteuthis major. The sequence goes on along the minus strand of OY735240.1, from coordinate 17,085,081 downwards.
CTCACTGGAGAAAAGTGCTTGGAAACCCATGTAATCATTACAGTAAGATTGTAAGACCACTTAAAGAAGAGTTGGAAGAAAGTGCCACTTGACCAAGTTACTTATGTTTCCAAGGACAGGAGCCACTACTACAAAATGTATTTATCTACTTAATTTATACAATTATGAAAGTCTCGAAACAAGAGTTCTTATTTTTGAATCAAGGCTTGCTATTGTTTTCATGTTCCATATAATATAAGGTAATTGATTCTGGGTGCTATATAACAAACTCCTGCACCCTTGACTCGTGTTCATAAAGTCAAATTCTAAAATCAAACCCTTTAAATACCAATTGTAAATAGAAGCAGACTTCATAGGGGCACATCCTGCTGACAGTTGAATATTGTAACTGAAATATTAACAACACTATTTCATATAACTTCAGCCAATGTAGACTGATATCGTCAGTCCAGTCCTGATTGACTCACCTCTCTTAGATTTCAAAACTAAATGAGCAGCAGTATCTTGTAGTTTGTTAATTAATGATTTATTCAAGCCTAACGAAAGAGAATTACAATTGTCTAATCTACTAGTAATGATAGTTACTTCCTTTAAAATTTGGTATTGAAGCTGAATCCAAATTTTCATTTTTAAAAAATCCTCTCCCACCTAGAAAAAATTTTTTTTTTCTCAGAACTGGCAAATTCTGGAACTGAGGTCTTATGGGTTGGAAGCATGAAAATTTACTTGCAAAAGTTTTTCTATTTTCAAACGTCTGATTAAAGTGAATCTTTACCCCTCTGATTACTAGATTCGGGGTTGGCAGATTTCGGGCAAAAAGGGAGGTGATAATCTTCCCTGAGTCTTGCTCTACACAGGCGTCGAAAGAGAGATTAAAATGGAAATAGATCAAGTGTAAAAGCCGAGGTTCGGTACCAGCCACTTCGTGCTTTGAACCTTTGCATCAAGAGGTTGGTATCAAGCTTCTGCCTCTAAACTTGCTCGATTTCCATATCCAACACTCTTCCGAGGCCAGTAATGGACAAGTCTCTGAGATGAAGCTCGGATTATCTCCCCATCTGGCAAAAACCTGGCGACCCTGATTAGATTTGATTTTTCACGGTCCAACAGCAACCTCAAAAATCATTTTTGTTTTCCCCGCTCGCATACACCCATTGAGCTCCGTTCATTGTCCCTAATGAAGATTAGTGAATTGGTGATTAATAAAAACATTTGTTAAATTAAATTCTATGCATATCTTTCAGTTCTACTTTGGGATATCAAGGGACTTTGTGTGTGTTTTTATTTTAAAAAATCTTTACCATATTTCCCAGTTTATAAGTTGAATGTTCAACAAGGGCAATTTCAGACTATTGCTTGCCGCAGTTCATCCCTGGGTAATTGTTTGAAATAGGTTCACCAAAACATCTTGTCAATATTTTGCAAGGGAGATAAGCCAGACAGACACTGTATGTAAATGTTGATCATTTGATTTTAATTGGAAGAAATTGTTGTCTGATTTAATCAAATCCTTCTTTTCACCACAATGCATTTCTGTTATAGTCGTATCCATTATATTTATTACAAAAAACCAACCCTAACCCTAAATACTAAACCTTTGTAGTTAAATTTAATAAAGTACAATTTCAAATGTTCAGTGTCTTCTGCTTTCATTTGTTCCATAACGGTTGAACAGCAGCAGCCAACCATGTCTGCTGCAAAGTTATCTCCCTTGGAAAATATAGACCTGATATTTTGGTGAACCTATTCAAAACAATTACTCATCCCAGATCCATTGGTTGTATACGATGATGAGTACTGAAGGTTCATGCTGCACAGCCCCCAAAAATCCAGAGACAGATCCCGGATTTTCAAAGGGTCCGGCGGTGGATCCAGCATTTCGAGCTGGTGGGATCCAAAATGAAAGAAAGTTGAGCAAAATCACTTTTACAAATAAATACGCGAGAAAGAAAACGAATTTCAAACCTCGAAAACAAGAAAGTAATGTGATCCGGCGCTTTTCACTTGACATTTGAGTCATAGCTTTTACCCCTAAAATAGACTTAAAAGAAATTAATCAAAGAAATTCACTACAGTAACAATAAATACAAAATTTGAAAATAATCTTACTTATATTCAATGAAAAGGAAGATAAATCTTTTGAAGGAAAATTTAATTCATGATTACTTGGGATTATTTTTTCATATTTATAAAATTTCTCTAAATAATATATGCATTTATAGAAAGTATCCTTTCTCAGGAACCTTAATTATAAAGTTCCTAATGGACAAAAGAGCTTAGAAACCTAAGAAATTATTGCAGTAAAGGGAAAAGAAACATACATATATATATATATATATATATATATATATATATATATATATATATATTAGAATGTGGATTCGCTACACAAACTAGCTCATGTTTCTGCTCTCTTCGGGCCTCATCAGGCGAATATTTCAGAAGTGGCTTTATATCATTGATATATTATTATATCATGTTATACTGCTAGCCTGATTTGTACCACATATACTGCATATATATATATATATATATATATAAAAATGTCTCTTGAAGAAGAGTTAGAAGAAAGTGTAACTTGGCAATCAAGTTACTTACATAACACAGGGCAGGAGACACAATTATGAGGTGTGTTTATTTACTGAGTTCGTATAATCACTAAAGCCTATCTCAATATTATAAGATCTGCTCAGATGGTACAATGGTTAGCATATTTACCTCCCATGTAGAAAGATTTGGGTTAGATCCCCGGTATGAGCAAAAAGTGTTGGAAACGGTTCATGAAGACAAATTTCACTGTGCACTCAGCAGCTAAGTGAGTAAACCCTAAGCTGTATGATCTAGGTGGAATAAATTGAGATTAGAGTAGCACCCTACCCTATTCAAAAGGATACTGGTGAATGGAAGAGAAGCCTTTGGATAAGCATTTATATCTCTCTCTCTTATATCACATATATATATATACATATATATATATATATATATATGATTTAGCCCCCCCCCCATCTGCAACAGGGATGTGGTTCAGCAAGCAGTAATTTGAAAAAGGGCTTTTTAAACAGGAGTCTTATAGGCTAGCAAGTATGGTACATTTTCCACAATTTGGTTCGGCCATCTTTTTACAAATTTTACTTTTTACCAAACCTCATATTTTGAATGTGCCTTTTTTCCTTTTCAACTTTTGGTCAATAGTTATATTCTCCTTGTTTGGAAAAGAAAAAAAAATAAAGAAATTTCTTGGATCTACCCCCTCCTATTTTGTTTCTTTACCACCTCTGAAAAGTTCATTAATCCTATAAGGGTTTAAAAAATATTGTATTTAAAATATGAGGTAAGGTAAAGAAAAACCCTCCATTTGTACTACCTATGTCCCAAAATAATTGTTACATTGTGTATGAAATGTGTATGCAGATGTACTAACTATTATGGGATTGAGAGTATTATTCATCAATTATTGTATGTAAGTTCATTTTTCCTATGTCTGTTTTGTTCTGGCCACGATTTCTCGACTTGGTTTTAGGGAAGAATTGTTTTTTTTTTTTTCATTTTTGTGATTAGAAACTTTTTAAATTGAAAGAATTAAATAAAAACAAGATATTCAGGTATTGCATTCATCTTTGTCTCTTGAAAATCCCAGCAAATTAATTAGTAAACATTCATTGAAAACTCACCCTATGGGCAGGGTTTTCAACTAATTCTTGCAGATGACCAAAAAAAAAAAAAAAAAAATTAAAAATCGTTTTTTTTTTTAAAGATATTATTTAAGGGTACCTTCATTAAATACGTCTGGCTACAACACACAATTTCGGCTACTTAAAGGTTTCATTCCGATGAATAGAGTCAAACTTTTAGTATTATATTGATAAATAAATAAATAAATAAATAAATAGATGGAAATCAGCTTGGGGTGAGCAGGAATGAATGCAGACCCCCACTCTATTATTTGGGAGGGGACTTCAAAAACTAATTTGCTAAAAACATGCCCGGTGGTTACATTAGTATGCAAAGAAAATTTCATGGGGATAAGTTCCATGGTTCTAGAATTACAGACATATGAATATTTGTAGTAATTTTTTTCCTATAGATGTAATGAAATCTTATTAAAAGACCATTTATCCCTTTAAAGACAAACCATTAAGCTGCTTATATACCTTATTTAAAATATCCCAGTGGACTTCCAAGAGATCTACAGGATATAAATATCATAGCAGTCATACAAACCTTGGGATATATATATCCCAGGAGTCTCAAAAGGGTTAATGGATAAATAAACCTGTAATGTTTATCTCTCCTTTAAATAAATCTGTTTCTGATAAGTTTTTATATTACTATAATCAAAGAAATTTCTGTGACTGTGTGTCTGCATCATAATCACTCGACAACTGGCCATCATAGGAAATAGACATTTGACAGTTACATTAGTCTGCACACAAGGCAGTGTAGTGTTGAGTTTCAAGCAGTCATAGAAACCTTGGGATATAAATGTCCCTGGAGTCTCAAGAAGGTCAATTACAGTGGTGTGGATGTTTACATACAACACGCACACACTCATAGGTGTCATAAGCTCATCTTGGAGACCAATTCACTACTATAGTGAATTTGAGCCTCACTGGGTGCTCCACACTTCTTACCTTGTGCCAGAATAAGCTAAGCTTAGAAAATCTCCAAGCATACACATATTTCAGACAATTTTACAAAAACAACCTGTGAGTTGGTATTCGTCAACCTCCCTGCTAGGGCAGAATATGAAATAAGGCTGAGTTCAGTGAGGGGACCCACGTGTGTACATGGGGAGAGAGACAGAAATAGTCTGGTTCCCTAAACACTTCCTTTTTTTTTGGGATGCCTCAGTAATCAGGCAATGAACCTGACTCTACTCTTTCAAGTGCAATGGGTGAGATGTAGCGTAGTGAAGCCTCGCCCCTGGGACTAGACCTCGATTTTCACCCCACCCCACCTACAAATGCCTGGGGTCTTGCTGAGCCAGGAACCACACTCAAAGAGAACACTTGAAATCAATACAACTGCTCGCTTCTAGATGATCAATTGCATTAAGTTAGATTTTCTTGATATTTCAATGTTTGATTATTTTGTGTACTTAAGTGATGCTATGAGGACAATGTGAATAAAACTCATTTTATTTTTTGAATTTTAAATGTTGATGAATCTAGAATGTACCCGGCAAAAACTGTGGGGTTAATTATGTATGGATCGGCCTTAAGGGGCCTAAAATTTATGTATGGATTGGCTCTAAGAGATCTTAAAGCTTGGGTTATTTATTTTTAATAATCCAAGTATTTGAATTTCAAGTTTGTTTTTTTAATTTTTTTTTATCCCAGCTCAGATTTTTTTAAAGGGTGATCGGATATTAAGTCTTAGATATAACATTAAACAAGTATTAGATATTGATTTCAGTGACTCTCACACACTTTTTTTTCTCTTTTCTTTTCATTTCAAACAAATGTTTCTGTGATGTATTCCTCATTTTTATGACAACAGACGATCACATTCTAAAATCCATTAATGTTATGTTTATTTTTTATATTTTTATATAGCTCTATTAATCTATTTTACATAGACCAATCCATTATGATTTTTAGGTTATAAATGGACTCAGACATGACAAAGACAATTAAATAAACATACAAATTTGCATATATAGTTTCTATATGGAAAGATCATTATATATTATTATTATATATGGCTAGACAACACTGTGACCCATTGGGTAACTCTTTCAGATAAATTAATACCATCTGATGTGATGAGAATGAACCTGAATTTAAAAGAAAAAATTTTGATAATTCAATGAATTTACATAAGGGAGATTACTCTCTATATATAATAAACATTTAATAGACAAATAGGTCTTTATAATATTGCGTACCTGTATTTCTTTTACATTCTATAAGTGCATTCTTAGGGTACCTCTGGCTACTTTTCCGGCTATGAGGTCAAATAGAGTTAAACAGTATCAGACTCTTAATATTATATAGATTATTGATAAATAATATGATACGCAGGCCTAGCCTATGAAGCTGAACCGTAAATTCAATTAAGATTGATACTAATAATTTCATATATTTTTTAAAAATTGGATATCATAGATTTTTATCCGCTAAATTGCAAAAGAAAAATTTGTCGGATCTTGCTAAAAAATGGCTAATTTGGCAACTCTGGTGTCATTCTCTGTTGTAAAAGCCAAACTAAAATCCGATTGGTTTATAATTGCAGACCTCCACATTCGGCTTCTGCCTATACTAGCTGATTTGAACTTAGCTAAATTATTCAACAATATCTAATTGTTACAATATTCTTTTCTGATGTAAGCAGTAAGATTTTGTTAGGAATTTATTGATAGCAAGAATATTTCCTTTCTGTGAGGAGCTCTGGAGATTCTCCATGGTCATAATTTCTTTGTTGGATAGTTGTTCAGTAAGATGAAGAAAAGATTAGCCAAAACTTAATGAAAATACTTCATCTAGAAATTTAAGTAATTCAATTTGACTGTGGCTGACTGAAATTGCAGTCATCAGCCTTTTAGTATCTGTTGTTGGACTTAGACCTTCCCCTAGATTTGCCAGACCACTCTATCATGGGTGGTGCCGAGCCAATACTTTCTAAACTTGTCTAGCTCATCATGCCATCTTCATATTTTGCCACCCTCAGTTTTGCATATGATCATTAGGGATCCATGTTGTCCAGCAATTGTCTACCATTCTTGCAATATGACCAACCCATTGCCTTTGAGTTTTTTAATGGTTCCTATATCTCTTGGTCCTGTTTTTACTCTAATATACTGTGCTGTCTTGTGATCTCTCCATGTTATGTTGAAAATGATTCTCTTTTGTAAACGTTGCATGATTCTCAGTTCTTGGTTAGGTTCTATGTTTCAGCTCCGTAAGTGATTATCAGGAGGATGCATTGGTTGTATACCCTTCTTTTAAGAATTAATGGGATTTTCTTGTTCTTGAAGATCGAGCTTGCTCTACCAGAAGCTTGCCATCCTAGAGTGATTCTTCGCTTGATCTCTTCTTCTTTTGACGATTTCATGGAGATTCATTGTTCTAGGTAGATGTAATGGTCTACTTTCTTCAGATCTGCATTTGTTTGGAAAATATATCTTGTGGCTATGCTGGGATAGGTCACCGATGATGTCATCTTCCTGGGGTCTTTAGGGTTTTTGGTTTTCCCAACATCAGAACCCTTCTCCCAGGTGACCCGGCAGGGGTTGATCAAAGCCTGACCTGCATCCCAGCAGCAATACATTCACCTCTATGAAAACTACTGGTATATCTCGATGTGGATCTTTTGGTCTCATTTCCAAGTTTGACGTCAGAAACGACCAATGGGAAGCTGTGCGACAGCTGCGACAATAAAATTTCTGTTTTAATGTGATTGATGGCAACTCGGTTCTATCTGTGAGTCAGGGATTTTATCTTGATATGGATAACCTTGCTATGGATTATTTTGCAATGAACAAGGGCTTTTATCTTGCAATGGATAACTATTACATTTGCCACCTTCTGCAGTTAATGGGTTGAGTAAACTTCCAATTTCTACATTTTCAATGCGTCTTTAATCTGAATATTATGTAGCGGGGGCGGCCGAACTTACTTAATATAAGAGCTATGTACCATATACGTCAGATATTTGAAAGCTGCAAGATGATCAAAATTTACACACGTGTTCATTGTTACACATACATTTTGTCACAGAAACTTTATATAACTATCAACAAATACATGTTTGCAATAATAGTTATTCATATGTGTAGTTTTTACTGTTGATTTGTATTTTTTACAGTAATCATAAAGTGTGTATACATATATATATATATATATATATATATATATATAATATACACACCAAATGGTTTCAAAACCTAGACAGCTACATATCAAAGCCTATATTAGGATTCAATATTGTTGAATATTTTTTTCGAACTATGAATATCAAACTTGAATTCTAATAAAGTACGGTAGCAGTCTGTACCACGTAAATAATTATAAAGCTTGAATTTTTGAAAAACTTACCTTTTTATATAACGGTAATGAGAAAAGAAGCTATAAGACTCTTCTCACACCCTCCCTAATGACTCTAAAGGTAAACATAACCTTTGTTGTCCAGCCCTCACCACCATTTACCAGGAATTTAGTTGTTGAAAGAATAACTTGGTAATATGCTTAGGTGCTTAATTACCGGTGGGGGTTGAGGGCTCTGAATAAGCAGGGGGCTGGGGGGGTAGGAAACTATGGTCACCAACACAATTAAGTTGGATTTGAACAAAATAAAGTTAGAGAAAGATTTATAGTAGATGGGGATAGGCACATGGGGAGTAAATACATACAGTATTGACAGGAACTAGAGAAATTCTTTTGTTTTTTGAAGAAAAACTAAACTTGAAAGTCTTTTGTTGGTGCAAAATTTAAAAAATCACAGAAATTAGCTGATCAGATACAGTTAAATTTGGTTGAGCTAATTGTTTTCTTAAATCAAGTTCTCCCCCTTTCATTGTTTATAATATTTGTCTTCTGCTGGGGAAATTTTGACAAATCTGTTGCCCTCCCCCACTTCTATCAGCGGGGGGGGGGATTAGGCACCTAAGGATAATTCAGGGAAAATGTATTTTTCTCGCAATATCCCCAGATGAAGTGTGTGTTTGTGGACTGGTCTGTCTTATACACCACAAAGCAATATATCCTGACTAAAAAAGAAAATTATGAGCTGATTGTATCTAAAAAAGTGTTTTAAAGGGCAAAGTCTATGGGTTAAGAGATTTCGACTAATGCGTCAAAGTACTTAATATGTTAGCTTTGGTCTACAGTGAGCTCTGGGGGTTGCTTTTTAGAATTAAAAAAAAAATCCTGTATGAATTTTGAAAATTAAATTGGAGTAGTGATGTGCAAAACTTGCATACTCCTCTCTGGCAAAGAGCCTGATTTATCTTATTTTAACGAAACAGCTGAGAAACCTGCTTATGAAATTTCGACTCTATAACGCTTTGGTGGACCCAAATTCAAACCAACTTCAATTGTAAAATTTTATTCTCCCACAACTTTAAAGATAAAGAGCCTGAAATAAGTAGTTTTGAAGAGGAAACTTTCACAAAAAAAATTTAATTCAAACAGTTTTAGGGAATTAAATTTGATAAATTTAGTAAGTAGGTCCAAATGATTTTTCCGTACATTCATTTCTTAATAGAAATTAGATTAGAATTCGTTTGTGAGAAGAAAGTCTGTTTAGTGTATTTAATTCAATTTAAACTAAAAGAAGATGAATAACCTTGTTTAGTGATGAGATATACTGAAAATATTTTAAAGCAGATTGCGGATAATATGCCACTCTATTACCAAACATTTGATAAAGTCAAGAATGAAATGTAGAATTCAGACCCCTTTAACTACATAAAAAGAATATTGTGAAGAAATAGTATCACAAATTTTCCAAAACTTCACCCATAACAAGGATTGTGTACTGAAATAAATCAAAACCGGTGAAGACCAAAAAAGTAACATTTCGGATGGTCTGAATTTGGGTCCTTGAAAGCGTTATAGTGCCGTTTTAAATACTTGTATTTTTTTCAAAACCTTTTCCTTTTCTTATTTGCTTATGGCCAAATCTTATGCAATTACAAGCAACGTCATGCCTGGTCAGTACTTAGATGGGTGACTGCTTGGGAATACCAGGCGCTGTAAGCGAGAATACTGAAGTGAGTGACGTCACTTCGGGTACTTGTGGCCTCTAAGTCTATTTCCCATATTGCATGCTGAAATAAGAAACTTGGGATATGGGAAGCCCAGGCAGGGACGTCTAATGCCATAGTCAACGTAAAGGCTCTAGCTAGCTAGCTTGCTTTATTTAATATTTTTTTGAAATTTGGAGCTGGGTGCAGTGATGTGAACAGTTCTGTACTGTGACTAGTTGACCTGTCCTTTGCCCTGTGTCCATCTTATCCCCACCCCCTGTGGCCCACAAAGATGCAAAAAAGAAAGGTGGAGTGCTGTCATTCTATTAGGTATGTGCAAAAGTTTCCAGCAAAAAAAACGGTTTTTAACTGTGTATTCAACACCTAATTTCCGAAAACCAGTGCTGGGAACTTTTGCACACACCTAATAAGAACATTGTGGACCTTACAAACACAATGTTCAACCAACAATCATAATTAAGAAGAAAAAAACCCAATTACACAAGATAAAATCCCTGACCGGGAATCAGGAGACGGGAATATGCAGCTATCTTGATTCTTTGCCACTGGGCTTTTACCAACAGTACTTTGCCACTGGGCTTTTGCCAACAGTAATTAGCCGCCGGGCTTTTACCAATTGTAGGATTTCAAGAAATCCTGATCTCACCTGCATACACAAAGATGGTCACTGTGTTGTTTTTTTGGTTTAGTTTTTCAACCATTATAAGTACCATTTTTGCGAGATTAATTTACTGCATCCCTTGTAAGTGAACAACTAATATCCAATACGAGCTTTTGTCAACTTCATTCAACAAAATATGCCATTGTTTTTTTCTTTACTATTTACAATGTAACTATAATGCTAAACTAGACTGTTGCTTTCCGTCCGTCATGCGGAAGTACAGCTTTGAAGTATTCAGTTACTTCTTAGTTCCTTTCGGGTTGTATATTTTGGTTGAAAGAGATTTTTCTTCTATTTTCAAAGAAATTTGATATTATCCAAATCTTGAACCCAAACTTCCACTTTAAACCATTTTGATAATGGTGACTTAGAAGGCTGCATAGGCCTATGTAGGCCTGCCCAGTGGTGCGCCCTGGGTGGGCCTGTGCACTCTTTAGAGCAAGCCTGCACAAGTTTTAATGACACTATTATTAAAGAATATTAGAAGCCTAATCTGTTATTTTCATATAACAGTTAAAACAGAGCTTCATAGTCGGTTGCTGTTTCTTTGAGTCCATTTGGTTGTGGATATATCGGTGATTAAATGTCAACAAGAGCTTTTCTTCTGACCTTAAAAACTGTCTGTGATGGTGTTTGCAATCCAACCGTAGCAATAGGAATGATTCTATTTTCTACAATCGAGTCAGTTGTTGTAGCCAATGGTAAGGGGTGAACATATTTTACGTCACTTCCTTTCCAACCGGATGAAAAATAAAATAAAAATCGAGACCCCTTCGTATAATCGCAAGAAACTTCAGATGATTAACAACGTCTATTTTCACATTTTTATGTTAGTTTTAGGAAAATTCAGATTATTATTATTTTTTCCTCATTTTTGGATAAAAAACTGACATTGATGTCTTTTTGAAAATGAAAGTTATGATAGAAATAAACATTGAATTATAGAATTTGCGAATTGATAGCTTTGTATCAAAATAAATTGCTTGTTTTGTAGTTTTGTCAAATTAATTGTGCATTTGATAAATCCAAAATATTGTTTGATGAATGGGTACCTGGAGAGAAAAAGATTTTATTAGTTTGATAAAAAAAAAAAATGGTTTACAGAGGCTGGGTATAATAAGGTATTTGAAAATACCAAAAATTAGGGGGTTTTCTTTCCATTTATTTTCGAATATTTGACTTTCTCAATTTTTTTTCTCACAAAAGAGTGGTTTTGATGTAGTTATCATTGTTTTGAATAAATCAAATAAAATCATGATTGAATCATAACTATCTTTTTATTTATTCTTATTTAACATTGACGAAAAGTCAGACCGTAGTAACATGAGTATTTAATGTCTGCATCTGCGATTAAAAACACGAATTGGCAACACTTCATGAAAAGCAACCCAAGTTCAATATATGGTTTAATCAATAATAATTTGATTGGATCATAGTATGACCAAAGGTTAGCTTTAGATTTGGATAATACCAACTGCCACTTGAAAACATTTTGATAATATTGACGAAGCCTAGATAACAACCTTCACGAGGAAACCAGTTTAGTATCATAGTTACATTGTGAGTAAATATTTGCCTATGCCAAATCTTAAGCCCAACCTCTCTTACTATATTTTTTATGTATATCTGTACACATAACTGTATATGTGTATACTGTAAAGGTTAATGGATCTGTGCCTAAAACAGTAAAGCTTTGCTGCTTTATGACATAATCACAATCTGACCTCAGGTTATATTAATTTGGGGACAGCTAAAGTAGTAGCTGCAGATCCCGAATAGTATTGTTATGGGAAAATTGTAATTCAATTTGGATCTTAATTCATTTATCTCCCACATTCACTCACACACACTTGTAAAATCCAAGTACGATATAAAGAAACTTGATAACGATAGCAAGATATCGTAAAAAGTGTAGGTTTTTTCGATGTCAAACCAGGTTCAGTTTTTTTTTTGCTTTGTAATAGAAGTAGTGAGAAATCGCAAAAGATTAAAAAGAAAAATATATAAATTCATTTATTTTTTTGTCAAATAGAAAATGTCTCTATGGGCATCTCTGTAAACAATTTACATAAGCAACACATATTCAAAATTAAAATATACATTAATTCAAATTATAAGAATATAAAAATTAATTAAAAAAATGACTGGCTTACCATTACTGAGAAATATTAGCCAGGCTTATTCTATCTATTTATTTTTCCTAGATTCTTCTGTATATTTCATCTAATGACTCTAAAAATTTCCCATTAATTTATTTTCTATCTTAGATGATCTAATTATATCTAAGTTATGTCTTAAAATCATTTATATTATTTTTGACATTAGATGATAAACTATTTCAATAATTGAAAAAATAATTGAAATAGACCTAGCTTGTAAATTTCCCATCCTATCTGACTTATTAAACATTAGAATTCCGTAATTTTTAAAGCTATTCATTATCTTGAAAATTTCAGAAAAAGAAAAGTTCTTTTTTTATGGAATAGAAAAGACTAAATTATTTGCGTTTGACGAACAAGGGAAGTAACTACTGCTTAACCCTAAACTCAAGTTATTCCCCTTTTTTGGCATCAATAATTCCAACTTTTCTTTCATCGTAATATGTAAACCTGATTGAAGAAAATAATCAATATGAATGATTTTCTTTATTTTAAGACTACAACAAAACCTCCAATACAGCAGTTTTGATTAGTGAAGGTTTTGATATAGTATGGTTGAAGTATTGCTGTACAAATAACGTTGATAAGTGTAAGCTGAAAAGAAACCCATTAAATCATAAGAAGACATTGAACAACGCGGACAAACTATAGGACGAATTAACCGCACTAATCAAGGTATACCTGTATTGTTTTCCCTTATCTCTGACAATGACTTCATCATAGGGGCTTGAAAAAACAATCCCCGCCCTTCAAAATGTCTCGTTATCGTTTTGACTGCTGTGGATATATTATTTTAATAATCATCCAATTTGTTTTTTCTTTATTCTTCTCTCCTTTTTTGTCCCCTTTTCTTTATCTTAAGATTACAACAAATGTAATTGTAAGAAATCCCTTGTGCCAGATATTTTGTGTCTGCTATTCCATCTTACCATCACCATTATTATTGTATTGTACGAACTTAGTACCTGTAAAAAAATGCCGGGATTATTTACGTACAGATTCTGTAATTCTGCCTATGATCAGAGTGTTGTATCAGTGTGCTCAATGATAAGTGTTGAATGACAAAGTATGAGATACTTACTGAAGAGGGGCAGACCGTGCCCTATCAAGGATAGTAATACTATATATTGGATTCACCTCTACTAAAACATTTGTTTGCCCCTTTCCCCCTTCCTGATGATGACCTAAAGGGTCGAAACTAGATAGGATATATAAAAATGAAATAAAAATCATTTGTACACTCACCCCTGTCTGTGCGTCTTCCGTATGTTCACCGATATATATATATATATATATATATATATATATATATATATATATATATATAATAGGATGTGGATTCGTTACACAAACTAGTTCATGTTTCTGCCCTCTCTGGGCCGCATCAGGCGAATGTATCGCGCACTCTATGAAATAAATCCATCACATATTAGACGTTGCTTTATATTATGCAATTTGCTAACCTGATCTTACCATATATATATATATATATATATATATATATATATATATATATATATATTAATATTGATCCAGAGTGCTGAGATTTTAAAAAAGCAATAAGATTGATTAAAACTAATAATTGTAATAACGAAAATCTACGAAAGATTTGAAGATAATAATCATCAATAAATCCTAATTGCATTATTTAAATCACGCGGAGTATTTAGGAGACTTGCTGTCTCTTGATCTCCAGTGAAAAGTACCAGTTACTAAACAATAAGTAGAAAAGTATGAAAGAAGAGCAATTGACATTACGCGAAGTTCGCAAGCCTGCCTCGTGAAAATGCAATGGACTTCTTCTTCTTCTACTACTACTGTGGTGTCTCTCATGGTGAAAAGACTCTTATAACAAAATCTCTCTTAGTAAGAGGTGCCAATTGCCAAAATAGATTTCTTGGTGGATTATAAGGAATACAACCTACCTCCTATATTCATAAATTATCCAGAATCATCTAGACTTATCTTATAATTATCTAGATTTATATCTAGTATCTAGACACCCATTTTCAGATATATAAACGGGTAAACATTTAGTGAATTTTGATAAGATCATTTATTTATCACAAGTTTATTTATATTCATAGATTATCTAGAAAGTAATTGATACATTTTTACAAGGTCATTATTGAGGTGTTAAGGGTCTGATATCTTTATTTGGGATGAATTACTAAAATCCCACAGGTCTCATTATTCACTTAACGAATTTTCATCTAACGAGGTGTTTTGTGGAAGAGATTGTTTTCATTAAAAAAAAGATACCACAGTATTATTCACACACGTCTGGGACTCTTTTTTTGCTACTGTAACCAATGAAATAGTGACTAGTATCACAATACTTGGCAGCGCCCATCTCCTTCCTCAGTATGTATATATATATATCGTCGATCTCCGCTTATGCCCTCGTTGAGGCCGTTACTGTGTTAGGGACACACGGGCAATTGTTAGTAAAACCCACTTGTGGCTTTCCAGGCCTGTCGAAGCTTCAGTCTGCTTATGGCACCTGGTATTTCCTAATGATCGCCCAACCAAGTTCTGACCAGGTTTGTTGGGGCTTAACTTTGGTGATCTCGTGAGAACTGGTTTATCCAACGTGATTTGAATGTAACCTCGTAGCCCGGAGCTTTTCTGTAACAAAAGTTGAAGTTCCTCAATCTTAGTCTTTGTGCTGATTACTTAAGGGAGAGGCATTCAGTACCATTTTAAAGTCTTTGGTATGACTCAGTAGTGGATTAAACCACGGCCTACCGAACCGGAGACGAGCGTTCTACCACTGAGCCACTGTTACATTTCAAGTAAATCTCCTTACCATAGAGATGCTATGAATCTCCCATCAACTCTTGGGTTATGTAGATTTTCTCTATCACATGATATTTGGCTTGAATAGGCTTCGAATGTGTGTAAAAAATGTACTTGTATTTTGGGTGTGACTGTTTGCAAGTACAGACCCCAACATCACATGATTCGTAGCCCATTCAAGGTCCACAGTAAGAAGGGTGTAAAAAAGCTGCAAGCATTGCTTTTTATATCAAATGGACTATTTCCCGGGCTCACAGGAAGTGACATCACTGGGACTACCTCTGGACTTGTCTTTTGATTTTTAACTAAGGGGGACTCCATTGATATTTCGTAGTGATTTCAACGAAGGAAATCACCACACTTATATGACCAATCAAACAATAATACAAAGTTTAGCTTAGCCCAATTGGTTACGAAGGATCTATCTGCCTTGAAACTTTCAGGGCTTTGAAACTGACCACTAATACAACTGTATCAGGCACCAGGCAGACATTCTCCAACCAAAGTTCTATGAATTATACTGACATTCTGACATTACCGTAAACAGTCTTTCCATAAAAATGCAATATTAACCCATTTATGCCCGAAGTCAGATTTTGGTATTATTAGAAATATGGGTTTAATTAAAGTATGTTAGTATGGTAATGCAAATTTATTCGTAAAGAAAACCCTGGAAGTATATCTCTCATCATCTTGAGAGTATTCATACAACCAGTGTATTAAAGTGGATAAGGGTTGATCAGAGAATATGAAAGTGAAAGTACAATATCAGAAGGGCAATTTTACTAATCATTCAATTTCAATGTCTTGCATGAAGTAATGTGGTTGTGTACAAGAATTTAATATACCTATAGGTGGTCTGTGATTTATGAATGGTTGATAAGTGTCAAATCCCCAGGGATGTCGACGTTCTGGTGTGGGAGGTCGTATTCATGTTCTTCAGATGGGCTGAATATTAGCTGAGGTTTTTAGATATCAGTGATTGTGTGTGTGAGTTGAGTAAAATTTGAATGTTAGAAGGGATCTATTTAATATAAATGGAATAGACCTCTTCTGACCTCAATTATCCAGCATTCAAACGGAATGTCCCTTCTGACCTTAATTATCAACCACTCAAAGTTCAATTAACTCACACACACAATCATTGATATCTAAAATGTTAACTACAATCCAGCCCATCAGAAGGACATGAATATGACCTCCCGAACCAGAACACCTATATCCCACTGTTTATATGTAATTTGATCTGCTCTCTTCAATAAGTATATTTTCCAAGGCAATTTTTTAGTGTAAACTAAATATAAGCTTATAGCCATGTGTTAGAATGTGACTTCAAAAAAAATTTTCTTTCCAAACAAAAAGAAAAATTGTGCACTGGAGAAGACAACCCCTGAAGTCTTATCAATAATACCCGGTCAATTTTTTATTTTTTATTGGAGTGGAGGCGTCACAAATTGTTACCTCAGGTTAGAGGAAAGTAAGGCAATAGTAGGTGAAACAAATGGCAGAACTCTCTCTCTCTCACTTTCTCATTTTGACTGTCAACAAATTGTTGATCACCCAGGAGTCTAGTGCTCAAGGGGACAGCTTTCTCTTTCGCTCATATTTCCCCCTCTCTCTGTGCGTCTCTCTCCCTCTCTCTCTCCTTCTCTCTCTCTCTCTGTTTCCTGACACCCAGGTACCCTGGTCTCATAGAAAGGGATTGGGCAACCTCGAGAAGCTTTGCCATTCATAATGATTATGAAATTATTCCATTGTACAAAGCTGAATTATTCCCCGCCTTCATCTTCCCACTTAGTATTTGTGATCAAATGTTGATTAGAACATTAAAATAATTAATAAACATTCTTTTCCAAAAAGACATTTTTTGTTATCTTTTCCTTTCATATATATACAAACTTTTTCTCCCGGACAATTTGATTTTTTTCTTCATCTTCGATGTTGACACAACGTTTCGGCCGATTCATTTCTGCGGCCCTCTTCAGGTGTAAATTGTAATATCTGTAAGGAAAGATGGATGTTGCTTAGTATATGTTCACCAGAACGATATCAATATTTTGCAAGGGTGATAACTTTTCAGCAGACACGAATAGCTGCTGCTGCTACTAAACTGTTACGGAAAAATGAAAGCAAGTACTCTCTGAATTCATGAAACTATATTTTATCAAATCAAATTACAAAGAAAATAATTTAGGGTTAGTGTGTAGGGATAATGTTAGTATTAAGGTCTGGGTTGCAATTAACAAAATAAACAAATAATTTTTCTTCCATATCTGTAATTGTAAGATGACCAAACATTTGAAATTGATTAAAGAAATATGATCGAACGGGTTTTTTTTGTGTCATTTCTGACACTTTCTCCACACAAATAGTTTTTGATTTGTGCCAAATTGTCGGCATAATTTACACTTTTATCAATACAGCGTCTATCTTGGTTTTTCCTTCGCAAAATATCGATGTAATGTTTTGGTGAACCTATTACAAACACCTATTGGAAAGACAGTCTCTCTCCTATCAGTGTCTTTCTTCCATGCTAAAACTTATGAAACTAGTTGTACTGCAATCGTTTCTGGAATAAAATATTTACCAGCGTTGCAGATTACGTTTAGATTTTCTGTTTGAGGCCGGTAAGAGAGACCCTTTTTCTTGAGGATATTATAATTTACACCACCATCATGATAGAATGTGTACATTTATAAATATTAAAGCCTTACTCTTGCTTACAATTTTGAAAGATTTTAGATGGTATACAGTGTAATCACGACTCACAACATGGATCCCCAGAGATCACATAAGAAACCGAGGCCGACAGAACACAAGATGAAGAGATGAACTAGACAGATTCAGGAAACACTGGCTCCGCGACGCTCATGATCGAGAAATGTGGCGAATCCTGGGAAAGGTCTATGTCCAGCGACGGACGTTAAATGACTGATGATGATGATGATGATGATTTATATAATTCTTTTAACGAAAATAATTTCAATTCTCTGGAAAACAGCAAAAAGTAATTTGAGCAATCATTAGCTGAGAAAGATAAGTTTTAGGAGGATGAATTATGAAGTTGCCTCAAAGGCGACAGAAGGTAACGGAGCAGAACGGTAATTTTGTTCAATTGTGGGAAAAAAAACCCCGTCTTTTACTTATATAGTAATATCCTGTTTGAGGCCATCCTGATTGGCACTGATTCGCTAGAGTACTCCTTTCCAAATGTTTTTCGTGATGAATTTATTAAGGTTAAATTTCTTAAATGAATAACGATAAAAGACATCTCCGTCCGTGCTATGACCACAAAGAAAAAAAGGTTTGGAGAAAGAAAGAGTGAATAAATAAACTGCTTCTCTTTCCCGCTTCCACACTCTTCTCTTAAGATGAAACAACGATTCAATTCGCTTCCTTTCCCTCTTTCTCTCTTTCTACTCACTAATTAAACTACCTTTCTTTTTGCCCACTCTTCCTTCCTTTGTGAAAGCCTTACGTTTTTAATTCTAAATATCGTTCGAAAAAGGATTGGGTTTAAAAAAAAATTTAAAACGCTGAATACACAATAAAATAAACTGATTCATATTCATATTAAAGTTGCTGGCTCGAAGTAAACACTATTTTTTCTGATTTTCACTTATGAATGTGTCTTTATTGTCTTAAAATACACACTGTAATTCTCCATGTATAATACGCATTTTTTTCTGAAAATTTTAAGCTAAAAAGATCCAGATGCATATCATCCAGGGAAATATAATTGCGGTACATACTGATTGTTGGGTATAGATGGCCCGTTTGATTGCCACCATCTCCCTGAAGGTTATCAATAATATACTCAGTGGTTTCGAAACTTCGGTTCGTGCACCCCTGGGGGCCCAGAAAATAATCCGCGGCAGTGTCCCCTCTAAACCTGACATCGAGAATCTTGTGGCTGAGGTATAACTATCGAAAAACATAATTATTGTACACAAACCTGTACAATATATTAGAATCCGAATAAATATCATCAATTTAGAATAGATATGATTTCTAAAGGTAAAAAACTGTCTATTATTGCTGTTCTGAAAACAATCTAAAAACTAAATGCTAAGAATAGGAATCTATCAGAATATTTCCTTTATAAAAGGGGTCCTCGAATTTTCGTAGTTTCGAAGAAGCTACTGACCTAACTCATTGACTTCTCCCAGCGAACTACTCGTATGCAGAAGGAAGACAGAAACAGGATCTATTCATATATTAACATTATAGTCAATTGTTTCACGGTGACAGCCATCCAACTACGTAGGGCAAGGGATCAGATAGTTATCGATAAGGCTTTATGTAAAAAATTCAAAGACTATAATTTCTAGAACTACTAACGTAAAAAAACAAAAGAAATAAGTTGAAATAAATGATATCATCTAATCATATAATACGTCAAATGCATGTTTATATTATTAACTGTGAGATCTCAAGGTAAATAACTTTCATCGTTTTACGCAAGAGTTACAATCGTTAGAAGACTATATAATTATTTCGTTATTTGCAAGAGAAAGATGATTGTACTCAATAATATCTAGATTCAGTGAAAATTTCACAATTCAAAATCAAAGGGAAATGCACGAAACAGCATGTACATCGAAGGTTGAATTAGAAGAAGACCAGATAAGGACGAGGTGAAACGAGACTTACTTAAGATGAGGAGAACTGAAAAGAAACAGCTTCACATAGCGTATAGTGTTAATTTAGAACAGCTTTCTTAAAGATGTAATGATAGCACCAAATGTGAGCATATTTAAGGAGAGGATGAATGAGCTATGGAAAATGAGGCCATTTATTATAAACATAAAGCTAAGATTCATCATTATCATCATCAATTTTTTGCGCCTGTCGTTAGACATAGACCTTCCCCAGGATTTGCCAAATCTATCCATCGTGGGCGTTGCAGAGCCAGTATATCCTGAACCTGTCTAGTTCATCTCGTCGTCTCATATTCTGCCGGCCTCAGTTCTGCATTTGATCCCCGGGGATCCATGTTGTGAGTTGTGATGTCCATCAGTTGTCTATCGTTATAGCAACATGGCCAGCCCATTGCTAAGTTTCCTAATGTTTTCTATGATGTCTTGGACTCCTGTTTCCCACTAATGTACTATGTCTCATAATCTCTCAACGTAATGTTGAGTATGATTCTCTCATGAGCACGTTGCATGGGTCACAGTTTGCGGGTCTGTCTCTTGGTTACGATTGATATTTCAGCTCCATAGTGGACTATCAGGAGAATGCATTGGTCGTAGACCTTTTTTTTTAATGGACTAATGGGATTTCATTGTTCTTGAAGGTTGAGTTTGCTCTACTGAAGTCTTGCTACCAGATAACCGGCGTCTTAAGCAAAGAAATTATCCATTTACACCAACGGAAAGGATTTGTCCCTGGAGGGATTGAAAATCCAATCAAATTTAAACACATCTTCTCTTCATACTGTAATGTTTTACTCAATTGTAATTGCAAAATCATTTGCCGTCATTTTTTGACACCAAGGGTAGATTAGATGAATAATTGTCTAATTGGAAATCTGTGATTACATCTAAAACGTCTAATTTGATTCCTCTAATTTCCCAGTCCATGTTTCGGAAGATCATCTCGAAGCAGACTGTAAAGAGTTTGGGTGAGCTGGTATCACCCTGTCTTACTCCTTTTTGGAGCTGAAATGGTTCAGAGACCTTAAGTAGCCTAATGAAGGAGTTGCTGTCATTGTATATGTGTTGCTGTACTTTAACGTATACAGGGTCTACACCTTGTAGGGTGATGGCCTTCATGACCATGGGAATTTCTACAGAGTCGAATGCCTTCTTGAAGTCTACAAATACTACCGCGAGTGGCATTTTGTATTCTGCCGCCTTCTCTTTCAGCTGATTTATTGAATGAAGATGGTCCATGGTCGAGTAACTTCTTCTAAATCCAGCCTGTTCTCGTAGTTGATTTTCGTCTAGTGTTTTAGTAATTGCTCAACTGCATATACAAACTTTTCACTTTTTTCCTTAATAGCTGTAGGCAAAAAATAGGAAGGCAGCTGACCGGTTAGTGATGTCTAATATAAGTAGTGAATGAAAATTGTAATGCATTGTGAAGAGTGCAGATAAAATGTGCATGCAATGGAATAAGATAAAGAATAAGATTTAAAATTAACAAAGAATGTATTCATTGAAATGCGTGAAAAATATCATGATTCGATTGCAATTCTCATTAGAAGAAAAGAGAAGAGTATGTGCTTTTAAAGCTGTTTCACTACTTATTGGAATAATGTTATTGATAGTTCGATTTAGATTTAAGTGCAAAATATTCATATGTAGTTAAGAATGGTTATGCAGAAAGTAAAGAAACTAAAGAGTTGGTTTGTATGTTAGTGTGTGTATGAATGCGTACGTATATAAGTGAAATATTTGTTGCACAACGTTGTTGGAACAGCCTACATGAACTTGACGATGATCGAGTTGTGTGTGCCTCTTTTATAGAACAGGGTAAAGATAGGGGAGTGAGATGCAGAATCCATTGTTTTCTAGGATGGTCCATATCAAAATCTTAACACTAATTATCTCTGAAAGGAAGGCTGATTTTTTCCAGACTTGTTGTCTCGGATTAGGCTATTTTTTGAACAAATATCTAGGTGTACTTGCTGCTATAGATAAAAAATTTAGGAATATCTAACTTGTGTGTTTCAGCAAAATGCGTTATCTCCCAAGGAAACATTTTGGTATATATTCTAGTGTTTTGATAAACTGATTAGGAAGAAAAATATTCGGTCAGGTGAATGTGTTATTATTTTGAATGACAGGAGATATCAATCCGTTATTATACTGACGAATACTATTGGCAGAAAGTATAGAATTACACTTACATAGATATAAGTAAATAATTGTCAAGGTTTCAAGAAGGAAATCCTAGAACTTACTTCCAGTACTATTAAGGAAATAAAAAAGAATGAATAAAATTAAGAAAATACTAACACTACTGCTACTAGATAGTAATGATAATGATAATAATAATGATAATAATAATGATAATAATAATAATGATAATGATAATAACAATGATAATAATGATTATGATAATATTAATGATAATAACAATGATTATAATAATGATAATAATAATGATAATGATAACAGTGAATATAATAATGATAATAATAATGATAATGATTATGATAATGATAATAATAATGATTATGATAATGATAATGATAATAACGATTATAATAATGATGATAATAATAATGATAATGATGATAATGATTATAATAATGATGATGATAAGGAAATTACTAATAATGATAATGATAATAATGATAACAATAATGATGATAATGATAATGATAAAAATGATTATGATAATATCAATGATATTAACAATGATTATAATAATGATGATGATAAGGATAATGATGATAATGATAATGATAATTATGATAACAATAATGATGATAATGATAATAATGATAACAATAATGATGATAATGATTAAAATGATTATGATAACATCAATGATAATAACAATAATGATAATAATGATAATAATAATGATGATAATAATGATAATGATTATGATAATGATAATAACGATTATAATAATGATATCATCAAATACTACAAATGAAAGAAATACTAGTCAAATACTTAATAACAAGTGTATACCGGTAAATAATGACGGGCTCATTTATGTACAGATTGGCACGAAGAGCCTTAATCTGTTTCATTAGGTAATTCGTTTTTAACATTTCAAGTATCATAATTTCAATTTTTTTTTCCAACTATCAACTCGACTCGAGCTGTTTTAAAAGATGGTCTGAGATAAAGTCTCAACATAAAAGTTATGCAAGAAAAAACACCACTAATATTGGACAGGATGAAAAAGTCATCGGAAGAAACTTATTTAAAACAAAAAATAAAACTCATTTTATAACAAAATAAAGATGGATATTATTTTATTTAAAAAATAAGAAAAAGCATTACCGTATTTGATAAAGCTGGCATTTTGGTTTCTAAAAAAAATGGTGTGGCCATATTTAGATTCCGAGTTGAATCGGGACTTGAAATTAGAATACTTGAATCATCAAAAATAAATATACCCAATAAAATAGCTTTAGGCTTCTAATTGCTGATCCATACATAAGTAAACTCCTTATTTTGGACAGGTATATACTCGTCTAACCATATAATGAGCTTATATGCTATTTTTTCTGTTTATCTATTTATTTGTTTGTTAGCGTAAAAATGGGATTATCTGATTGGTTGAATTATTATTATAATCACATAACAATAAACATTAAGTCATAGAAACACTTAAAACTTCATGTCTGATCATTACACATTGATAGGTAGATATAGAGGGTAGGTGGTTAAAGGCCACGAAACGTAAGACGTGTTTTGAGGTACGGAATACGTGAAAGAATGATAGAATTGTTGAGTTGAGAATTTAAAAAAACTTGGAATAAGGATAAGTTACCTAATAAAAAAGCTTTGGGCTCCTCAGTGCCGGTACATATATATATATATATATATATATATATATATATATATATATATATATATATAACTCCGTCATTTTTTACGGGTATTTGCTGGTTGGTGTAATAAAAAGCAACACAAATAAGATGGAAAAAATGTTGATCAAAACTAATCATCATCATCATCATCATCATCATCATCATCATCATCATCATCATCGTCATCATCAGTCTCTTAGCGTCCGTCGTTGGACATAGACCTTCCCCGGGATTTGCCACACTTCTCTATCATGGACGTCGCGGAGCCAGTACTTCCTGAACCTGTCTAGCTCTATAATTGTGAAAAAAAAATCGAAGACGGTTACTTTTAGTTGTTCTAGTGTGATAGAAAACACGATAAATAAGATGAAAACCATACTTGACAAATAGCGTTACCAGACCCCAACATTGGTAAAGATGATGTGTTAGGTTGAGTCGTTGGAGAATGGGGAGGCTGGAAATACTGGGATCTAGAGCGTAGGAGAGATAGAGTGCACGCTGTCTCGATAACAAGCACTGGACGCTGGTTTTGCCTATTTCGTATGAGAAGAAAAAGGCGTATAAAGCAAAGACACACAAGCCCAAACACATGTATCCCTGCATTCAGTACTTGTTTTGCAGTGAGCTGTTATAGGGGCAGCACGCACCCTCTTCCTCCCACCCATACACTCCAGTACCCCGTACCTCCCACCAGCCCAACCGACAACGACGACTCAGCCTAAGATACTATCATCCCCCAAAATGAATGAATGCTGAATGGTAACTGCTTCTTCGTTTCACGCCATTTCGACTTACGAAAAGTTTTCTCCGATAGGAATTCTCTATCTTCGGATAGCGTGAAAAACCTGTATCTATATATACAATGGTAAAGAATGCTTGGACTTTTTGGCTCTTACCCCGGGTGTTGACGCTTCCCTAATTTCTATTGACATGAATTCTTTTATCCAAATAACAAGCAAAAGGACATTCGATCCTATTTTCTCATTTCAAAAGGAGTGGATGTTGAATTCACTCTCGTGGATAACAACAATGAATACAGGTTCGATCTCTGAGTTAAGACCATTGCTTCACGCACAATGGATAGAAAATCATGGATACAGAGAGACTTGTATAAACTTATTCATAAAACTTTCTCCATAAACAAACCCACTTGATTGCTCGTTTAGTTGTTTTGATTCTGCGGGGCCTCCGTACAAATAAAAACCCGCCACTCCTTGTCCGAAAAGTTTTACTCTTTGCTTGTTTGGTGGATGGAGTCAAAAGTTTCAATAACATCCGGGTCTTTTACTTGGGGGTGTTTTCTCAGTTAGAAACTTCTGGTGTGTTCTTTTTAGCATCGAATGGGGGCCCCTCCTTTACCTGTGTCTTTTCTTTAGATAGATAGATGGATAGATAGATAGATAGATAGCGCCCTCCCTTTTCTGTACAAGTGAGAGATAGGGAGAGATTTGATAGGTAGATATAGAGGGTAGGTGGTTAAAGGCCATGAAACGTAAGACGTGTTTTGAGATGAAGAGGAAAAGTTTGATGGACGGTGAATATGTGAAAAGAATGATAGAATACATTGAGAGAGAGAGAGAGAGAGAGAGAGAGAGAGAGGAGAGAGGGAGGGAGAGCAAGGAAGAGTGAGTGAGAGAAAAAGAAACATAAATAGAGAGAGGGTGCAATTGAATAGGCAGAGCGAGGGATGGACACAGTAGATAGAGAGAAAGAGAGGAAGAGATATAGAGAGCACGATCAGAAACTTGGTCAGTGAGTAAAGAGAGGGGAGGAGAGAAGAATAGAGAGAGGCAACAGAAAGAGAAGGTAATAGAGAGAGGCAACAGAAAGAGAAGGAATAGAGAGAGAGAAAGGAGAGAAGGAAAAGAGGAGGAAGAGAGACGAAGGAAAAAGAGAAGGAAGAAAGAGAAGAAGGAAAAATAGGCGGAAGAGAGAGAGAGAGAGAGAGAAGGAAAAAGTTAAGGAAAGAGAGAGAGAGAGACAGAGACAGAGACAGAGAAGGAAAAAGAGGAAAGAGAGAGAGAAGAAAGAGAGACGGAAAATGATAAGAAGAGTAGAGAGAAGGGCCAGAGAAAAGGTAAAAAAACGAGACGAACGGGTGTGGCACGGGGGAGGGAGAGGGAGGCTTATATAAGAAAATATATGAACAGGCGGTGATTGCGAGCCAAGGTAGGTAAAAAGCAACAAAACGAGCCCACCCTCCAAAAAAAATGCAAGAAAGAAGAATCCACTTTCTCTTTGTCGGTATTTGTATGTCTTTGTGATTAGCAAATTCTTTTTCACCTGGTTTTGATAAATCCCTATTCATCAAGGAACGCATCCCATGTACGTCACTCCATCATCTGGGAGGTTACAGAAGACTAGAGTGTAGTGGGAGAGAGAGAGAGAGGAAAAGGGTGCTCCCTGTCTCCATTCAATCAAACTACACATCCCGTGTATGTTACTCCATCATCCACAATTGTGATGAAACTAACACTTGTTATGCGAGATTCACAAGCGTTATTCTTCCCCTCTCCCACAAGTAGTAGTCTTTTTTCTACGATTTTTTTTTCTTTCTTGCCCGCGTCGTATCGACCGGCCACTCCCTGACCATCACCGACTGTCTCCCCCCACCCTCCTTTATATTGCCGTCCGGAGGATTTTTCTATCGCATCCATTGTCCAGAACTAAGCACCTTCGTCTCCGTGTTTTTGCTTATTCGAAGAAAAAAAAAATCCTTCGCCGTAAGACCTGCACACCATTTGTGTCGAGAGAGAATACTTCCTCTTCGCCATGAAAACTAGAAGTCTAAATAAACTAAACGAGAGTCACTCCCTTGTCCGGCTACACAATATGGCCACTGGTCCTAACATTGGCTTTCTGGAGACAAGGAGCGAAATTTTGCACAATCTATCATCAATACGTCGGAAATAAGATTCGAATAGGAAGCACTTCAAAGCGGACAGAAAGAGGCTGAGGTCTTGGCGTGACTACTTTAGCCGCCATATTGTATCGTCTGCGTTTATTCGCAGTGGTGGAATGGTTGTTCGTAATGGTTGAAGATGGTGGCCTTAAAGGTAAGAGGAGAAGAAAAAGAAGAAGAAAATAGGAGAGAAAAAGAAAAAAAATGGATGAAGACGGCAGTAACGAGAAGCTGAATGACAATGCTAGGATCGAACCCGGGAAGTTTTTGGATAGAGTTGTGAAAAGAAGGAAAGAGAGAGAGAGAGAGAGAGATGGAGAAATAAAGAAGTAAGTTTGTATAGATTTGTTAAGATCACGTGACGCTTGCCTGTTTGTTTGAATAGTTCAACCTATTCGAACCGTGATTAGTTTTCAAGAAACAAAAACGAAGCGAAAAACAAACTTACCTCGTAGATGTTCATTCGCCAAACGTTGCTAGAGGTCGAGGTTCTATCCCAAGCTAAAGAGAGGAGATTTCGAATGCCGGTTTCTCAGGCAGACGGTCCCTTGAAACAATGTTTCCATGGCCATTCTCTTCTTATATACTCAAGCTGAAAATAACCACTGGATTGATCATAAGACAGCACAGTATATCAGGAAGAAAACGGGAGTCCGAAACGTCATAGAATCTATTAGAAAACTTAAATGGCAATGGGTAGGTCATGTTGTGAGAATGGGAGATAACCGATGAACATCACAGCTCACAACATGGATCCCCGAAGATCACAGGAGAAACCCAGGCCAACAGAACACAAGATGGAGAGACGAACTAGACAAATTTAGGAAATACTGGCTCCGCGACACTCATGATAGAGAATCGGGGCGAAACCTGGGGAAAGTGTATGTCCAACGACAGACGTTAAAAAACTGATGATGATGATGATGATGATGATAACCATCCACTTGGACGGATTTCCCCAGTTAGATTGGCCCTACGACCATTAAACCTCTAATTAAATAATGATTCGCAAAGGGTTTTCTCCATTACGTAAGATTTATATAGATTACATAGCAGAATCAGCCATGTTGATTCTTTCATTATACATCATCATCATCATCATCATCAAACTTTTAGCGTAACTGTCATTAGACGTAAGCCTTCCTCAAGATTCGCCATATCTTTTCGATCGTCGTAGAACCAGTACTTTCGGAACTTGTCTAGTCCGTCACACTATCTTATTTTCTACCGACGACAGTTTCTGGTATGATCTCTGGGGTCTCACGTTGTAAGTCGTGATGTCCAGCAGTCTGACAATACTTGCAAATCGACCAGCTCTTCACCATTAGAGTTTCTTAATGGATTCTATGATATCCCTGACTCCTGTTCTCCCTTTAATATACTGTGCTGTCTTGCGATCTCTCCATGTAATGATTCTTTCCTGTGCACGTTGCATGGTTCTCACTTTGGAGGTCAGTTTTGGGGTTAGGTTCCAATTTTTAGCTCCATAGGTGACTAATGTGGTGGTACTTCAGAAAGCACATGTACGTATCCTTCTTCGATACTAATAAGGTGTACACGAGGATGGATGGATAAGTCCGGAGTTTGACACACTTATTAACTGAATATCGATCCGAAAATACCACTGTATAATGTTCGATTTATGTGATTTATATAGAAGCGTTGAGTTAAGTATATCAACAAGGAACGAGATCATGTTGAAAAATAAATATTTTTTTGCGTAAAATAGATACCTTTTTCATGATTAGGCCGCCGAAGCATTGATGTAACTAAGAACTAAAAATCACTGATAATAATGAATATATAAAAATGCTACCATTCCGACAAATATATTTGTCACTATTATACAATGATTCTTTAGGGCCAGTTTCTTCATCTTTGTTGCTTTTATCGCAATGTTTCGACCGTTGCACTCTTCAACCTTCTTTCTTTTCAGTTTTCTAATACCTGGTGTTGTCACTATAATTGAATGGTTCTTTTTTGCCTGTTTCCCTGTCTTGTTCTTTTTCTCAGGTACAACGTATCGGTCGCTGTACGCCCCCAAACTCCACTCTGTCTAACATCCTGACATGGAGTATGGTTACTACAATAAAATGATTCTTTCAGACCAGCTCCCTTCGTTTTTGTCGTTTGCATTACAACGGTTTTGGCCATCGTATTCTTTGATCCACTTCAGATGGATTGGGTACGATTTGATGCGGCTGACACGACGTGAAAATAAGCCGACAACTTGTTCTTAAATAAAAAGCACGAACTGTGAAATATTGACGTTATCACAAAAAGCCCGTGGCAACAGAGAGAATGAAGACTGGAAAATTTCAAGTATAAAAATAATTATCTAAACGGTATAAAGATTGATATATTACTGACTGTTCATTAGCTCGACGCCGTTCGGTTGATTCTGAATCCTCCCGAAAACAAAGGAAAGAAAGTCTGGTTATTCAAAGTAGACAGAATTTCCCATTCTAAACATAATTATATAACTCACTGTGGCAGTACTGGATGAGGCTTATCATCATATTGTCCAGAACTTAGAAATTATTTACTTAAACATTAACATTTATATCTGTTAGCATGAATATACTTATTGCAAATTGAAAAAGAAATAGAGTAATAGAATCAGACACAGTTAATCAACCTGTCTCTCGATACGTGAAAAATCTTTGAATTCTTTAAATCTACCTTGCTAAAACCTGCCGCGGGCTCCCATTAGAACACACAAAAAAAATTCGTGGGGATGTCTTGTGTGGCTCCTGGGCTATGCTGTCACAGACGGACAGACATTTTGTGAATTATAGAATTCTAACGCTGGCATCCTCACCTGACATTACGACATGGCCGAGAAAGGTCAGCCGGTCAAGGTGACTTGAGCAATGATACCCTCAAGGGCAACAGTCAAAGACGGAAATAAAAACAATCCCAGATGGACTTTTTGACCGGCGAAAGACGGACATTGGCTGGACAGTTGTTGTAACGATGAATAAGATATAGAGGAGTCTAGAGGTAGGGTGCAGCCTTTGTGTGGTCAGAGGAGACCTGGAGTTGGAGTCTGTGGACAGAACTGTGAAGGAATTAGACCCGTAGGCGGCTGGATTTGCAGCTTTTGTGTGACGTTACAGGGAGGAGACCCCGACAGACCGCAAGGGACAGCCGAGAGAAACTGAGACCACATACAAGGAAAACGAAGTTATAGCCAGTGATTGCAGCTTTTCGACGAAATAATAATAATAATAATAATAATAATAATAATAATAATAATAATAATAATAATCATCCAGGCAAGAAGACCGGACTTGATTATCGTAGACAAAAAGAGGAAGACCTGCCAAATAGTAGACGTGGCTCTACCTGCATACCATAGAGTAAAGAGGAAGGAGAATGAAAACTGGAAAAATACCAGGATCTTGCGAGAGAACTGAAAAAGATGTGGAACATGAAAGCCAGGGTAGTGCCAATCATAGCTGGCGCACTAGGAACTGTCCCAAAGACACTGAAGGCAAGACTGGAGGAGATCAGGATAGAGGGAAGGATTGAGACTGTACAGACCACAGCACTGCAAGGAACTGCGCGGATACTGAGGAAGTTGCTAGAAATATAAAGACTGCAACACTAATTGTTAACGGTGACCTAACAAAAGATGGGATATGAAAGCGGGAATGTGAACCACAGCACTGGCATGATAGGCGAAGGAGAGAAGAGATGCTGGCTGAAGACCTGAGGAGACTTATTGTCACTCAGCTTTCAGCAATGACCACTGGGCAACCGGTGTGAAACTGTACACCGCAGTATTACTGTGGCCTATGAGAACTAGGAGAGAAGGTCTGGAGACTTGAGGAGACTTGCTGTCACTCAAACTCCAGCGGTTACCACCAGGCAACTAGTGTGAGATTGCAAAATAATAATAATAATAATGATAATAACACTGCAACGAATTTTAGCCCTGACATAATAGGTGAAAAAAGGAGGAGACGTTAGCTGAAGACCTGAGGAGACTTATTGTCACTCAGCCTTCAGCAATAACCACTGGGCAACCAGTGTGAAACTGTAAATCGCAGAATTACTGCAACCTATGAGTACTAGGGGAGGAGGGCTGGAGACTTGAGGAGACTTGCTGTCACTCAAACTCCAGCGGTTACCACCAGGCAACTGGTGTGAGATTGCATAATAATAATAATAATAATAATAATAATAATAATAATAATAATAATAATAATAATAATACTAATAATAATAATCTGAGCACATGGTGGAAATCCCTGACGCTGGAGAGATAACGTTGGTTCGTTCTTGTAATATCTGCTAATTGTTTATAAGAAAGACAAGTTGAAATATCACCCTCAAATTGAACTGTTTGTCTTTGTCTCTTTTGAAATTGAATTGTTTCTTCTCATTATTGTGGACCAGGAAGTAACCACCCTGACGTGTGTTGGCTCTCGATTCCCGTTTCTTCCTTCTTTTAACCTTCGTTAAAGTCTTCGATTTAAAGCGATTTCTAGTTGTCTCACCATTTTTATTGTTCCGCTTGTTTAACCTCTTTGCCATGACCCGCACTCTCCGCACCAAATACGAACAGGTCTCATACATTACTGACCACATCCTGAGGAATAAGCAAGACAGAAGTAGGCGGATGCTAGGTCCGTTTACATCCTCTTTCAAGTGAGAGTTCGGTCAGCATCGGAAGCTTAGAGAATATCCCTTTAGCTCATAGAGAGAGTGGGGATGAACCAGCAGCAGTGAACCTTTCGGGGTGCTGGTGATAGTGGTAGGAGGCACCGGACGTGACAGGGAATTTTCGGCCACACACACATATATATATATATATATATATATATATATATATATATATATATATATATATATATATATATATATATATATATATATTGCATCTAAATCAGCTAGGTATATGCCAAAATTATCATGATGCATTTTCACACCAGTTGCCTGGTGGTCACAGCTAGAGACTGAGTGACAGCAAGTCTCCTCAGGTCTTCAGCCCCCTCTGCTAGCCGGACACAAACTAAGAGATTATTTTAGCTTGAACACACGTTGCAAATGAACCCCCTTCTAAAAACCCATAAAGGGGATAATTTTTACGAAACAAAACAAAAAAAAACTTTTTTCTATTCATGATAAGGATTGGATGTTTAAATTTTTAGCCTTCTAGCTCCGTAGATGTCAAGATACCGACAGTTTTGATATCAGTTCTGGTTGACGGTTTCTAACAAAGCAACAAATACATGAACTTGCCATCAAC
>OY735240.1:17023091-17050591 GCA_963457665.1 Thysanoteuthis rhombus | reverse complement strand
TTATTATTAATCTATATTTTTCGCTCCATCAACTTGTTATAGTTTTTCTCATCTTATATAATACACCATGCAATCTGCGATTATCCATTAAACAAAATAAGCTTGAGCTTATGGCATCAAAAGAGAAAGGTGTTCCACAAGTTTCATACAGTTTCCTGTGTTTAATTGTTATACGTTGTTTGAATCGTTAAACATGAAAGTTTAAATCAAAACTTTTATTCTTTGTCTTATATTTAGAGTAAATTCAAGCGTACGAATTATACGATCGTCGACACAAATACAATCGTAGAAATATGGTCATTATACAAGCATTAGTTTCGTAGGTAAAGATGTGGTTAAAGCGAAGTGGAATATTTTTGTGGGGAAATGTATTCTGACGTAATGCGTTTCTAACGTATTTTAATTTGTTTTATATGAATATAACCTTCGTTTCTTCAAGAACGTTTAATTTTTGAAAGTTTTGTCAGTTAAGCCATGGGAGAAACAAGATGGGAGTATTATTTTTGGACTGTGGTTAAGACACCAAACGGCTTTAATCCGACCCTGCGTATACGTCTGTATTTTTATCTGTAACATTCGTCAAGGGAGATAATTATTAATTATAGAATAATCTCCCCTATTTATTCATTCTTTTTAGGCAAATGCCTAAAAAATCCGGGTTTAGTTGAATTTGAATAAGAAAATGCAGTACAGTTTATTTTGGTATTTTTCTACTACAATGAAATTGCAACAATATTTAAATACTTCAACCATTTTTTAAATTTATTCCCGGTCACAACTTTGGAAAGAAACTGTGGGTCATTTCCAGCTTATCCCCTCAAATCCTTGCACACATTCGGACAATGGTTATTTTGCATGAATTCTACGGAAGCACAAAGTTGATTGTAGCGTCCGATTTGGACTTGAGTTTGCCAAAAATTCAAAATAATTTACAACCAGAGAGGGTAAGTTTAAAGGTTTGATTAAGACTTCGGCTAGCCAGCTAGATCTTGTAACTCAGTTGGTAATAGCGACAGGGCGTTAACCTTGCTTCCCTCTGGAATAGAGGAGGGTGAGTTCCAGTCTAGATTCTTCCGAGAACTTGTTCTTTATTTCCAGTCCCAACTACTTATTTAATGCGATAGATTGTCGGCCATGGTAAAGTTGCAATACAAAGCAACTGAAAAACCAAGAGAGGGTGAATATATATATATATATATATATATATATATATATATATATATATATATATATATATATATATATATATATATTGTGTCATCCAAAGACAGCTGTTTCTTTGTGTTGCCAGTGCAATGCGTTAGCCAATGAGGTTATACTGAGGCTGCGCATTGCTGTGCACATTGGGAACCTTTGGGTTCCCTTTTTATTACTCGGCCAAGCTGCAGGGAATATGGCACCGCAGGGCAGCACTGTTCCGTTGCACTTAACGGAACAGGTCGGGCTAGTCCTGACGCTTTCGTGGCGGAGGTTGCTTTGGTTGCTTTGCAAACCAAAGTCACGTTGACTGGAGCTATTTTTGGATGGATGTCTCCTATTTTTCCCCACGTAAAGCCTCGACCTTGTGTCACATTTTGCTGTGGTGGGACAGTAAATACATAGACCATCGAGTACCACGAGGTAGGATCGAAACCTATGCTTCAGACCCAGAGATTGATAGATAGATAGATAGATCCAAGGCAGTCATATACGTGCTCAATCCATTGTGCATTACACGCACGTCTTTCCTTTTCAATTTTACTTTTTCGCGACAATGGAATGTCGTACCGTACAAGACCTGAAGCTTGAAAAAAAACTTTTTTGCACAGACGGATAAGTATTCTTAGATCTTTTAAACATTTCTTGCTAAAGATTTTAGCGTGCCCTTTCCGACTAACCTCCACCATTCTTTAAAGCCTTTTTTTTCTTGTGTTGTTTTTTTTACTCGCCGTTACCTTAATCTCTTCGACGTTTTCTTTCTCTTGACATCCGCCCCGATGAAGATTCTGTACATTGCTTTCTCCTCCCCCACTCGTAATTAGTAGGGGAATGCTGATTTTTACTCACTAAATTTTAGTGAGGATTGTTCTTGTTGTTCTTGTTACAGTACAAAAACAAAGCCTTTTTGTCAAACTCTTAAACTGGAGTTGACGTAATTTTTTTTTTACCGTAAAAAGGACAAAAACAATTTCGCCAAATGGTTAGTATAATCTGATATGTAAAATTCATATTCCTCTACAGTGATTTGAACTGACGGCCAAATCATTGCCAGGAGGCTATCTTACAGACTAAGCTATATTGACAAGTCTCAACGAATGTATACTATACAGATACGAATGCATTTATACAAAATTATATATTTTTATATCTTTTTTTTGTGCATGACATGTACAATGCAAAAGTAATCACCTTCGGTCGGAAGCAGAGTTGAAGTGGAGTTTGACCCTGCGGTAGCCAGGCTTTATAAGATTACATTTCCGTTGCTTCTCGTTGTTTCTCGTATTTTCCTGGGACTGCAAAGTGCACAGATTATAAATTGAAACGCTAAAGTGAACAGATCCGAAAGTTGACTTTTGTCATTGACTTGCTCTTAGATCTTAGAAAAAGGAGTTGCTTGCGCGCACGCGCGCGCAGGTATGTGTGTGTACGTATATGCATGTATGTGTGTGTATGTGTGTATACGTATGTGTGTGTATGTATGTATGTGTGTGTGTGTATGTATGTATGTTCATGTATGTGTGTATGCATGTGTATGTGTGTGTACGTGAATGTGTGTATGTTTGTGTATGTGTGTAAGTATGTGTATGTATCCATATGTATGTATGTATATGTTTATGTCTCTGAGTATGTATGCATGTATGTGTATGTGTATGCGTGTGTGTATGTGTGTATGTTTATGTGTGCGTATATGTGTGTATTTGTGTGTGTGTTTCTCTGTGTGCGGAGGGAGATAGTGCGCAGAATCTTTGTGAGGGAAAATGTTGAAAGAAAGAAAACGTTTGCGAAAAGAAGGCAGAAAAGAGCAAAACAAACAAAAAAAACATAAGAAGAAAAGGACTTCAAGGAATCACAGGAGAGTCAGTGAGAGTACACTAAAATCTTTTGCTAAAAAAAAAAAGTTAAAAAGATCAAAAAATACATATCCATCTTCACAAAAAAAAAGTTTTTGTTGAAGCTTCGGGTCTTTTACGGTATTCCATTCCATAAGACTGAAAAGGAAAAAACAAAAAAACAAAAACAAAAACGCACACAGACTCACACAATGGACTGAGCACGCATATGATTTCCTTACACACACACACACACACACACACACACACACACACACACATGTATATATATATATATATATATATATATATATATATATATATATATATATACTTACACCAACACTAACAAACAAATAAAAAAAGAGGCTCCTTGTCTGTCATTTGTAATGAAAGATATATATATATATATATATATATATATATATATATATATATATATATATGTATGTATGTATACTTTTATCTTAGTTTTTCGGTTGCTTTTTATCGAAAGACAAAGTACGGCATTGGGTGAACGGCACGGGTTGGAAATGAAGTATAAACTCTCGGCGAGACTCGTTCTCGCGCCCCTCTATGCCAGTTGGAAGCTGGGTTTACGTCATGTCGCTCCTACCAATTAGGATACAAAAACTAAGAGGCTTGTGGAAGTCTTAATCAAACCTTTAAACCAACTCTCCATCCTGATCTCTCTGAGTCCTTCCCCATGGAGCTGAAACATAGAACTTAACCAAAAGACGGATCTGCAAACAGATGACCATGCAACGTGCACAAGAGAGAATCATGCTCAACATAACATGGAGAGATCACAAATGACAGTGGGTTGGTTATGTTGCAAGAATGTCAGACAACCACTGGATGCTGTGAGTCACAACATGGATCCCCGGCGATAATATGCGAAACTACTGTGGCTATCAAAGATAAGATGGCGTGACAAACTAAACATGCTAAAAAATTATTGGCTCCGCAACGCCCAAGAGAGAGATCTGCAGAAACTTGGAGAAGATCCATGTCCCACGGTGTACACTAAAACGTTGATGATGAGTATCACTAAAGCAATTGCAACAACCGTAGCCATCGAGAATGGTAAAGGGTTCTTTTAAATGAGTATCTGAGTGTTCCAGAGCTCCTGGTAATACCGTTTTGTCTAAAGACTGTTTTTGCATCAGCACTCCATTATGCCCCTTCTAAATTTTTGTTTTTATTTT
Organism: Thysanoteuthis rhombus; assembly: GCA_963457665.1. Taxonomy (NCBI): domain Eukaryota; kingdom Metazoa; phylum Mollusca; class Cephalopoda; order Oegopsida; family Thysanoteuthidae; genus Thysanoteuthis; species Thysanoteuthis major. The sequence continues at coordinate 17,046,354 of OY735240.1, read as the reverse complement.
TTCCTCTGTAGGGGCCTTATTCAGATTGAGATGTTTTAGATGTTTTTTTTTTTTACTCTATTTTAAATGTTTACCCGTTGGAAACGCCAGTATTGCCATAAATAGAACTTATTCTAACTATATTTATTCAACGATAGGATTTCTCTTACATGATTTCAAATTTAGACGCTACGGTTGTTCAGTTATTGACTGTGACACAATTATTTAATTATCATTATAATTAACGCTCCCTTATTCAGGGTTGAGCACTCTTTAAGTGAGGTAACTCGTTCATGATAAGCTTGTGCAATGCTCTTCCAACTTAAGAATAGAGCACTCTGGTGGATGGGGAATTATGTTTGAGTATACATATCGCTTACATTCAACCTTACTGACCGTCCAGCTCTGCACAGGGCACAGGTAACATGCCAGCCTCTAGGACTGAAGCGAAGGCTTCGAACCTACCTCTTGGTACTGGATGGGATAATGGATATCCATATTGAAGAGTTGTAATACAATAAAACAGCTGTCTGTTTAATTTTATTGCACACACACACACACACACACACACACACACAAACACACACACACACACACATATATATATATATATATATATATATAATAGAATGTGGATTCGCTACACAAACCAGCTCATGTTTCGGGCCTGATCAGGCGAAGCGGGCAGAAACACGAGTTAGTTTGTGTAGCGAATCCACATTCTACTATTTATTTATTTCAGGCTCTACTCTAAAACAACTTAACTTCAATAATAAAAAGTTGTATGTATCGAGCACTCTATGAAATAAATCCATTACATTTCAGAAGTGGCTCTATATTATTGGTATATTATTATATTATATTATACTGCTTGCCTGATTTGTACCTCATATATATATATATATATATATATATATATATATATATATATATATATATATATATATATAATGTTGTCAGACACTAACTGGAAGTTTGTATCTAGAATCGACCATTATTTTCCGAACAACTTAATATTTACCTTTATATTGTGCATACATCTTGCTTTCCAGAAGAGAAAGAACAAATGTTACCCATTACGTTTCTTCCACTGAATCAGTAGCTCAACCCAGCAAGGAGTCTGATTCTTACCATTTTCTAGTCCTCCTTGTCCGGAGAACTTAAAACAAATATGATGTATATACTGCGTTACTTTAGCAAACTAACAATAACACGACGGAAATTTTCGTCATTTGCAGTAGAGCAATAGAACTTCAACGATCGCCCTTGATGGGTTTTAAGCTCTTCGAGGACGTATCTACGATAAGACGGAAGTCGGTCGGGCGTAAGCCGACGTATGACCATGTATGTTGAAGTGTATGTGTCTGTGTGTGAGTCCATGATGGAGAAAAGACTCCTCTGTTTGGCGAATTGAAAGAAAGGGAAAAAGGTTCCTTTTTTTTATATCTTCAAGAACATACCTATATATTATGAAGAAAAAAGGAGTCTTTTTCTTCATATATATATATATATATATACACACACATATATATATATATATATATATATATATATATATATATATATATATATATATATATATATATATATATATATATATATATATAAAAGGAAATGCATATGGTCTCCACTCAATTGGATGCAAGCCTCTATTTTCCGAGGTAATTCAGTTCTCGACTGCCAAAGTGGTTATCTCCCTTTGATCAGAACTCTTTATTTCCCTTTTTTCTCACCAAATTGTTCGTTTTTTCCCAAATTCTTTTTGTTTCTCTAGCGATTTTTACACCCAAGCCTTTTTTCCCCAACCAGATACTTTTTATCGTCTCCTTTTGTACACATCTTATACGTTGGGGCTTCAGAGTTATCTTTCTCATCATCTCAAACGACCTTGTTCATTTGTTTTTTTACCTTGTTTTCTCTCTTTCAAATCTCCCTAGATACGATCTTAAAAATTTCCAGCGCTGAACGAAACAGCAAAATACGGGGTCATTATAACATAGCATAAATAGACATTGTGTCAGCGATCATTCAAGTACGTATGATGTCGTGGCTGAGCCTAAACAATATGGAATGGATTGTGTCTCATCTGGTTGAAAAATACACTAGGTGTCGATGTACCCCTTTACATGATTCATTATTGTGTACGTGTATGTATATGTGTAATTGTATGCAGTACTAAACGAAAGAGTCCCATACACAGCATTATGATTTTTCGTGAATAGCATGTACAGAACACCTCTCTTTTCAATACTTTGCTGTACTTCCTTATATATATATATATATATATATATATATATATATATATATATATATATATATATATATATATATATACGCACATGCATGTGCACAGAAACACACACACACACACACACACATATATATATATATATATATACATATATATATATATATATATATATATATATATATATATATATATATATATATATATATATTTATATACACTCAATAATTTATGCTCCTCTATTCAGGGTTGAGCACTCTTTAAGTGAGGTAACATCCATCGTAAGCTTATGCAATGCTCTTCCATAGGAATAGAGCTCTCTGATGGATGAGGAGTTTCTGTGTAAATGAATATATAGCTTAAATTCAGCCTTATTGACCACTCAGTTCCGTAGTCGAGTGGTAGGATATCGGCCACCGGGTCCGAGGTGAGGGTTTCAAGTCTGCCTCGCAGTACTGGATGGGAAGTCTAAATCCACATTGAAGATATGTAACACTTCGAAACAGCTGTCAGATGAAGATACACTAATATATATATATATATATATGTGGTACTGGGAGTTGAGCATCATCCCCTCTCATGTTGTGTCTATTTTTTCTTTCCTCCTTTCTCTATGTATACTTCTCTCACTATCTCTCCCCCTTTCTCTTTCTCTATCTGTCTCTCTCTTGGTACACCTGTATCTCACCCTGTCTCCCTTTCTCTCTCTGTGTACCTGTATATATATCTGTCTCTTCCGCCTGCATTTCTTCCACATACTTTCTTTACACTTGTATCCCACTCTCTCTCTTCCACACTGTACCCCTGTCTCACCCACTCTCTCTATACTCGGGTCTCTCTCTCCCCCTCTCTCTCTGTCTTTACGCAGGTATCTCTCTCCGGCAACTATTGACTATTGTATTATCAAATAGCTATTTGAGAGAGATCACTATTGGCTCACTAAAAATACAGCCATACCTCGGTTAGAGCTCTAGATCTGTTCGTAAAAAAATGCATAACATAAACAGAAATATAACCTCCTAGTACTCGGAGCTGCAGGCCATGTTCCACTTATTATTGATAAAAAAAAAGTCTGTGAACCGTTGGAATCATAATTTCTTACATGTTCGCAATCTAACCATAAAATGAGCTCAAATGCTACTTTTTCTGTTTATTTGTTCATTTGTTTGCGCTCTAACGGAATGATCTCATTGGTTGATTTACCTCATTACGTCATTACAATAAAAATTACAGCGAAACTCTTAAAACTTCATGTCTGGTTATCACACATTAAAACAGCTTGAGATGAATTGAGACTTGAAAAATAAAAATCAGGATACTTGAATAATTAAAAATAAATTACCTGACAAAATGGCTTTAGGGTCTTTAGTACCGATCCATACATAAATAACCCCGTCATTTTTTACGGATATATTCTTATCATTTTCATGATGAACGTAGAGCTACCCCATTGAAAATATTATGCCAGCAATTGTTTTAAAATATACGATGCTGTTGTTGGGCCTCGACAAGATGGAATGAATTAGTGCTCTATGTTTCATTCGATAGCTACTTTTGTAGAGCTGGTGAAACATTCTACAGCCGCCCTATTTTCTTTAACTACTTTTTCTATTCACGTTGTCTGGGCCATTCAAATAAAGTTTCAAAATGATATAACAATTTATGATTATCTCTTTCGGATAATATATCCATTTGTTAATGATATAATATATATATCAATAAATTATAAATTATTGCTTATAAATAGGTGTTTATTCCCGTAAACATGGCAAATTAATCGAAGTGTATAGTACAAATCTATTTCAGAGACTGCCAAAGATGTTGTCTTTTATCATTATTCATTTCGGAAATTTAATATTATTTAATTCAACCGAAAACAAACCTGAACGTCAGATGTGCTTGTTCGATCTTCAATGCCTTTGAAAGCCCCTTCCTTTGGAAGCGCATTCCTTCCAAAGCTCCCACCTTTAAAAGCCCTTTCCCCAGAAAGCAACTCTATTTAGCTCTTATTTCGTAGTAGAATTTCATTTATACAGCTGACACATGTTTGTCTCCAGACTTAGTGGAATAGAATTCTATGTTCCAATAACATGATAATAAAATGACACTTAAGCGACACCAAATACGAGCATTTTTTAGTGGGTATATTACGGGATATTACTGGCAAAGTAAACTCTAGTTTTGAATCCTCATTGTGCCAAAAAATCTTATTGCAGTGCATTTCTATCCAGTGAGAATAGTATGTGTGCATTGTATGCTTGCGCAAATGTAAACTTGCCCGTTTCAAAATGGCCATCGCTCAAGGTATAGTATGGCAGGTGCTGATGGCTAATTCAAAGTCAAAGAAACAAATCACGCAAACCCAACCCTGACCATGAAAATACCAACCCTAACCCCAAAATACTAATCCTCAAGACACTAACACTGCAGCTGGGTGGCGGTCATTTTGAGACGGGAAAAGTTACAATAACCCTAGAAAATGATAATTTGGTCGCAGCACATTTCTCATGGCTAATAACATACTGTTTGCAAATTTTAATATTAGGTTGGTGCGAAAATAATTGCAGTTTTTCAGCATCAACGTTAAACAGTATATCTCAGCTTGGAATAAAAGTTAATTATCGAAATAAGAACCTTCAGAATCTACACATTTTTGCCAACTAGAAACAAGACCATTTATTCCAGGAACATGTAATTCCGGTGTCCTGCAACCAATGTTTTCATCGAAGGCTTTTTGGGTTGCTGCTTGTTAGTTGCAGACCTTCCCTTACAGGAAGAGGTCGAAATGCCTGAAAGAGTGATAGTCGGTCGGAAAGGGGTCAGGTGAGTAAACTGGGTGTAGTAGAGTTTCGTAGCCTAATTCGTTCAATTTCTGCGGAGTCATTCGCGCGATATACCGAGCGTTTTTGCTTTTCCAGTTTTGTGTTAACGTCTGACTATTGTTTGAATGGCCAATATTTAGTTCCTCTGCACCCTCTCGAATTGTTTTGCGAGGGTCTGCCTCAATCGTGGACCTCAATTGGATGTTGCTGATCACAGAAGGACGTCCACGTCTTCAATATTCTTGTCCCCGTTTCGAAATTTCCGAGGCCAATGTTGAGCTGTACGTTTGTTGACGGTTCCCTGGGTAAATGCTTGGTTGATATTAAGGTTTCCGTGGCTTGTTATCGAGTAATCGTGGTGATATACACACAAACACACATATATCATCAATTGTAGTAAAATACTTATAATTATAAGTGTACTTATTAATTGCTACTTTATGTTTAGTAAGTAACCTTTTGACAAAACTCTTTTTCCAAAGATCCATCCTGTTCTCTATATAAACATTGGTTTTCGTTTATATAAATATACTGGAAACAGTATTTCATTGGTCTTATGTTGGAATACTTACCTTCACGTTTTTGTCTGAAACTTCGCAACAGATAGAAATTGACAAGATATTGTTGGAAAGCAGACAAAATTCTCTTTTCAATGATATTTCATGTCATCTGTACAAACATTGGCTTTTTCGGTCCAGAACAACTTGGTTATTCTTGGATTTTCAATTAGGACTACTTGGGATTTTTAGTACGGTGTCTTGGAGACTTTGTAGACATGCATTGCGAAGAAAAACATTTTTTTCCAGTTTAAACCATAGTTTGCTTGGACCATAGGCACTCATCACAAGGAAAATTTGTTAAAAACCTGGCCGCGCGGGAAAAATATAATATGAAACTAAACTGAAAAGCATTTCTTTCAAACAATCAGTAGAGGTTGATAAACAATAATCATAATCCCATAAAGGGTTGCCTTCAAGCTCGATGTCAAGTCACTTCCTTTTTATAGAATTTAAATTATAATTATTTGCTTATTCCTTTACTTTTAATTTAAAGAGCTATAGTTTGAATTAAATAGACGTACAGTTATTTCCCTTAGATCAACATTCGTTTGTCAATTTATGCTCAATCAAATAAATCCTCCAGAAACCTATGGTCCGATTGGAGATTTGCTTTATTCCCCATGTTAGAGCATTTGAACGATATCGAGCTAGAATTTCACTTCGATTTGTGTTCAAATTGATCTATGCACAGGTTTTCCCGCCACCCAAAAGGATAACGTCCCTATAAAATTCCTGTTTTAAGCCTAAACAGCATAAAGAGAAGAGAGCAACAGGTCTGGTTAATCACTCAATAGAAACCGTCACGAGACCAACGCCAGGGTTGTCAGTGAATAAGTAACTTTTCTCACCTTTTATTGGATCACCAGAAAATTTGAATTTTCAAATACCAAGTGGGCTCAAACTACCGTCCACTTTAGCAAAAAATTACATTGTAAATTGCCCCCTACCTAAGTACGATTGGGGGTGCAAAAAAAAAAAAAATAAAAAAAAAATTTTTCAAGCATCTATCTCCGTTGGTGTGGCCTGTACGTGTGATACATACATACGTGTATACATAGCCAGCCAGCCAAACCAGCTTGAAAACTGAAGAAACCTTCTTTGACAGTTTGGGTTGACGGTTTCTAATTACTACTGTAAAAGGATTTTTCGAGTCATAACAGATTTGGTAGGTGGTAGGTACAGGAGACTGGAATGAAAATGAGAGAGCTTGAGGGTGCGCGCTCTCACTATAACCAAACGCTGAAAGGTACTTCCGCTACCTGACTTTTCTTGTAAAAGTGAAAAATAGTGTAGAGTGGACTTTCGAGGAACAGAGTGAGTGCAAAAGTATCCGATACGTTTTAAAAAAGTTTATTTTAATGTCCTATACATCTTCAAAAAAAGTTTGGGCCAAAGATTTCGATTTTTGTTCATTAGTTTTCAATTTGTTAGATTTTTGTATTTTTCAGGATTGGATTTCAAAATAAACGTTTTGCTATATATCGGATACCTTCAGCACTCACTATGTATATATAATCATTATTATCATTACTAAATTTTCATTGCATTGGAAGACATAAAGGAAGTTTGTATTCGCGTGACAGGTTTTCGTATTTTCCAATGTTTGGATTTTAAAATAAATGTTTTGCAATGTATCTGATACTTCCTGAACTCCATATATATATATATATATATATATATATATATATATATATATATATATATATGTGTGTGTGTGTGTGTGTGTGTGTGTGTGTATATATTCTATTATAATAAAATTTCCATAGCTTTGGGAAAAAAAGTAAATTTTCTTTAGCGTGACAGGAAACAGACATTGCACAAACCGGAAAAATAACCTAGGCCTTATAAACAAGATTTGGTTAATGAACGAATGACATGAAAAAGTAAGCTGATCAGCAAATGAAACGAAATGAATGCAAAAAGAAAGAGAGAAAAAAAAAGAAAAAAGACGAGAAGATGAAAGAAAAACACAAACGCTTCATAAATTTTATATATATATTTTTTTACTTGTCATTTTGGCTTTATCATGATATATTACATTTAATATGATTATCATTATCATCTTCATTATTATTATTATCATCAGCATTATCATTTTGTACATTATCGAATGAAAGTCTTCATCTTTTGAAATGGTATATTTTCTTTTGTTCCATTTTGACTATATATGTATATAACTTCGTCACAATCCCTCCCGAAGTCATCTTTTTCACTATTTGGGAGATGGATCCTTTGCTTACTTCTCATCTGTACATACATATTCAATTTTATAGAATTTTGGGTGCAATCGTTAACAGTAGGGCACTCATTGAGATCATTCTGAACTCGATGAATGGTAGCAAGCCATATTCAGCCAGGGAAAGAAAACCCACACAGGGCAACTCCAGAAAACGCAGAGAAATTCCTGAAACGCATATTTGAAGTAATTTACTGTTGGGTACCAGAAACGACTTATTACCTTTCTTATAGCATTTTTGTTGCCTTTTTATGATTAGCAGTTACTCAGGAAAGGGTACCCCTAAATATATTTGTGGGTGTTGAGACGAAGTCATATATATATATATAAAACATTTATCTATCTCGTTATTTTGTTGTTGTTGTCCTTTCCTCATTTCCAATTTTTATTTGTTTTTTTTCTCATTGAAGAAAAGCAGCATACCAGCCCGTCCCGATCAAAAAATGTAAATGAATAAAAAATGAAAAAAACAAAAACAAACGTCCCCCATTTACACTTGTACTGACAGGTTTCCATGTTTTTCTCTGTTTCTGTGAATTGTCCATCAAGATTTTAATTTAACAAACAAATGAAAAAATGTACAACGTTTATACACGTTAACAAGGGATCACCTCTTTCCGTTATCGAAAAAAAAAAAAAGAGTCAAGCCATCAATTGCAGACGACGGAGATTTCCGTCATTACAGATCGGTGGTTAACTCAATAGAATTTCCGTTTTATTGTGATTGATAGCTACTCAGTTCTATCTGTGAGTCAGGGATTTTTATCTGGCAATGGAGTACTCTCAGTAGATGACTTGCAATGAACAAGGGCTTTTATCTTGCAATTGATAACTTTTACACTTGTCACCTTCTGCACTTAATGTGTTTATCCAAAGATTTTGCAGTAGAAGATTGATTCCAATAGTGTAGTTATTTTATCTTGTTCGTCCATACTTTACACACACACACACACACACACACAAACATACATAGGTACACATATATACGTATTTATATACGTATTCACATATGTGAGTAAGTATATATGTGTATATATGCATTTGCGTATATATATATATATATATATATATATATATATATATATATATATATATATATATATATATATCGGCTTAGCTCGAACGAAGATTTCAGAACACTCCTTTGTAGGGGTAACAGACCACTACAACCGGCCCGGACATCTGCTTGGTAGAAGGTAACTCCAATATAAAACCTACGACTTCAGAATCTCACTCATGTCATCCCACCCCAAGCGCATACTGCACTCTATCTAAAACCTAAATAGCATGTTCCTATGGGTTAATCCAAGCATCTGTTTCGTGGGCCATCTGAAGATCAGCAACTGACATGATATATATATATATATATATATATATATATATATATATATATATATATATATATATCTGCGTGTGTGCATACGAGGTGCTATCCAAAAGTTCAGGACATTTAGACAGATTAGTTAATCTGTTCATTCGTAAACTTCATCCAGCGTTTCCTGTGTTTCGCCGGACACTTAATTTATCTCTCGAATCACTCTGCCAGGAAATAACTTTTTCTGTTTCGTTGAGGAAGCCATTTTGTAGCTTTGATTTTCCAGACTTTGGGGAAGCAACTCTCTCTCTCTCCTTCTCTCTCTTGCACACATGTGCGTGTGTGAGTAATTAGTCAGTAACGTTCAAGACTTTCTGGAAAGAGAGAGAGAGAGGTGGAAGGAAAGTAAGAACTATATACTGGCCAGCCAATTAAGATCAGACACGTCACATTGAACAGCCAATCAGGGACAACCATGTCATATCAACCCAAGATATTACACCCTGGTGAGACTTTATGGTGATTATTCTCCTGGACCGAATGTTGAAAGTTTGAACAAGAAATTATCGATTAGGGGATTCTATCTTTTTTTTTCAAACATTTTATGATCGTTCAACCTTTTCCGTATCAATCTGACAGGACATGAGAGAGAATACGAGGTTTTCTGTTGAGTACGGGTAGGTTGAGAGCGAAAACAACTCTGAATCGCCTCATGAAATTCCCTGCAGCGGCTCTGAAGGGGAGTAAAGCTTAGCTTTGACTTTCGTTTAGATTCGACGGGATTTATGCTTTCTAGTGTTTGGGCCTTTGAAAAACCCAATAAAAAGTTGAATACTATAACAATATAAAGCTGTTTTTCCACCCGCAAACCTAACTCACATCATGGTCACAAAAGTGACTTGTAATTCTGGTCTTTAGGAGACATGCACTGCCAGGGGATTCGTAAATTAGTTCTGTCTGGCAAATCTTGGGGAATATCTATGTCCAACGATGGACGCAAGTAGACTGATGACGATGATTAAACTACCCACCATTCTTTATCTTGATTTCGACGAGATCTCCAAACATACATCAATGTATATATAGGCCAGAACATAGGTGGAGAGCAGGTAAATCAGTTGGCGTTGGTCTACAATTTCGAGGGGGCCAACTCCCTCTAGTAGAGGCAAATGCTATTGTATTTACTGCTTCGTATCAGTACTGTACTCTACTGTCTTATATACATTTCGAATAAAATTGCTTGCCATTACCCTTTAAAAAATCGTTCTAATTCGATTATTCTGTTCTGTTACATGTAAGTAAATCATATATACTACATGAACATGTATATATCCATACCATAAATCATATGTATTCAGTACTAATTACTAAAATAATTACTGACCAATTTGTTACATTTCCTAACTGACCAGGACCTATCACCTGCTTTGCGCAGGTTTGTGTACATCTTCATTAAACAGCATGGTTGTACACAAGACTCTCTTTTTTTAAAAGTGGAGTCCACTCTTTAGGTTTGGTGACCTTCCTCGTTACTTCGGCGGGCCGAGACGGCCAAGGCAACTGCCAAGCTGTAATTTTTTTTTCTGTTCGAGTAGCCTTCCTTTAGATGACTACCAGACAGGACTTACAGCACTCACAGTGTAATCTGCCCTGATATTTTGCTCGGTACCAGGAAGTGGATTCATGCATTTCTCAAGGGCGTAAGCGCAAAGCGATCACAAACTCAGCCGAAACTCGGTACGTTGATTCTATCTAACGTGTCGCCAACGGTTAGGCAAACACTGTAACCCCTGCACATTTATATGCATGAACAGATGCCCCCCATTCGGTTAACGACTGACTCGTTTTTCGACCAACTACATTTCCGATCATTAAAAAAACTATTTGAATTAAGAAGGTTAAAAGAAAATGCGGGGACATGACCAAAGCGTTACGTTCCTTGGAGGAGATAAGAGGAGATATATATTAGAGGTTTTAAAACCTAAAATATGGACCCTGGCCTTATTCGAAAAGATCTTAAACAAATTGAATTGAAAAAGATCGTTGAATCGAGGGTGAAGATTGGATTTTTAAGCCTTAAAAATGCTTTCGTTTAACGACCATTCCGTTTAGCGACCTGGTCGTCGGAACAGGACCGCGTCGTCAACCCGGGAGATGCATGTAGATATATGCAAAAACATTTCTGTGAGACAATTTTAAGATACAAAGGGCGACTGTAACTTTGAAAAACATGCTTGTAAGCAATATTTGATGAACAAAGGAAAGTCGTGGACAATTCTATTAATGTTTCGATGTTTAATTACATCATCCGAAAATATTTGGATATTAACAAAATTCTCAACATCTGCTATTTGTTAATCGAATCTCAGTTAGATACGAGCATACACTTTAGATTTACCCGCATTATATATATATATAATGAGTGTATTGGTATGGATTAATGGATAATCCGACTATACGAGAGTAAAATGACAATATTGGAAGACTATTTAAGACAAAGGACTTATTCGACTCTGTATCCTCACACTAAAACCACAAACATCTGATATCTGATAACTTCAGAAGCGCTGATGACCCAAAACCCTGCAAGTGATCCCCCAAGGACATTACACACATACCACACACATGATTTATCAACACACTATCTCCCCTACCCAATACGAACTCACAGGCCAACTATATTAACACCTGGTTTCTTGTAGCACCTTATTTTCTTGGAATGAGCTAAACGTCGAATTAAAGAATCATTTGACTTGAAAAAGTCATCCAATATTGTCATTCTACTCTCATACATACATCGTATTATAATGGTGCATAAGACCAATTCTTTGCCCCCCAGCTAGCTCAGAAATATTTCCTGGGACCTAAACTCGAAGTTAGTGTGTCAGGATGATTAATATTTACTCAGATATCGTAAATTACCTGTACTTACTCTTATTCTAAAAACACAGTACTGTAATATAATCTACTCAAATATCATCAACACTGAATCTGTATTGACTTTTATAAAATTCCGAATAAGAGTGTTTTCATGATTTGATAATTTAAAGTTCACTTAAAACTTGAGTATAACTTATGATTTTTTTAAAATGAAGAATTCCCATTATTTAGCAATCATTTTGTTCGTAAAAATATTTCCTACACAAACCATGAAAAATGGACTCTACCACTCAAACAAGTATAGTACTTTCTTTTCTAGACAAAGTTATCTCATAGAAATTCAAATATATCTATGAATGTTTTCACAGGATTAACTAGTTTAAAATAAAAAAAAGAAGTACATTTTGATTTCTGTTTCTTCTTTTTGTACAAGTTCGTATGCTTATAAAATTATCCATAGGTTTCTTCGTTTTTTTTATGTCTCCCTTCTTGTCCTTTCGTTGACATTTTACAGCCGCCATTTTGTTCCTGTTGATTGAAATTGTGATTTCTCAGGTGTAGACCAGTTGTTCTCAAACTGTATGCCACAATGCAATAATAAACTACAACTCATGTTTGCCGATTGAGACATTTTTTGTTTTAAATTTTTGGGTCTAGCATTGACAATATTAGGATGATTTTTTCTTCGTCTTTTAAAGTCCAGTGTTGCCAATAGGGATTTCAAAAAATTTTTTCGTATTTTAGTGTTGACTTCCAGAAACGAAAAATTGAAAAATCAAGTATAAATTCGCAACCCTGGTTCCCATGTGCCCCTGCGTGAATTTTTTCCTCAAACATATATTTCAAGCCTTCAACATGTCCAGTACGGATATTATGTCTGTCCCGCTTTGGTCACAGAGTTGAAAATCTGGTGGTTACTGGATTTTTTTTTTAGGGATCTCAACTTTTTCAGAGACAGATGAAAGGAAGAATGGCTGATGAGTACGTGTATCAGAATGCTGATCTTAAAGTTTTGTTAATTGACTACTGAAATGTTTTCGTCTAATTCAATCCATTTTCACTGTCAATACACTCCTTCATCTCTATTTGAAAGTTTACTGCTAAGCGTCAGTAGAATGGTGATCAAACAGTAAAATATGTATTCATGTTTTAACGGAGTAAAGATTTGGTGTGCCGTATAAGTCAAAATATTTCTTGGTGTGCCGTCACGCAATAAACTTAGGGGACCACTGGTGTAGACAAATGTTTTTGAGCAGCCATATTTGTTTTCTCGGTCGCCATAATGTTTTTGAGGCAATAATTCTTCTTTTTTTTTTTTGATAATTGGAATCCATGCACTTCTTTGTGTGTGTTTTCGACCATTGTGTTGGTTTTGGTTCCCATATTTGTCTTTAAGCAGCCATGTTTTTTTTGGATTGCTACATCGGATATATTCCTGTCGCCATATTGTTTTTGCCGGTCATTTTTATTTATCAGAATCTTAATTTTTCTAAGCCGTAATGTTGACTTTTCAATTCTTTTTATTGTTTGTTTCAATACCGAAATTATTTTTCCTGTGTCAATGCTTGTTTTTTCGCCACCATTTCTATTATCAAGTCAATATTATTTTTAGGGCATTTTGTTTTTTCGGTCATCGCGTGTCTTTACGGCCGCCATCTTTATTCTCCTGGCGCCATATTTATGCCTGTGGAAGCCATGTTTATTCAACCCATTACTGCAGATGAGGGAAATTTCCGTCATCACAGTTGATAGTTAAATTAATAAAATTCCCGTTTTATTGTGATTGATGGCAATTCAGTTCTATCTGTGAGTCAGGACTTTTATCTTGTAATGGATTACTTACAATGGATTATCCTGCAATGGATAAGGACCTTTATTTTGCAATGGATAACACTTGCCATTTTCCGCAGTTAATAGGTTAACCATGTTTCTTTCTTCTTTTTTTTTTGGAATTGAATTTTTTTTTAAATCGTTGATCCAAAGTCAGTTTTTTTTTTATACATATATATTTAAATAAGTGAGAGTTCAGGCCAACATTATTTTCCGTTTTGTCTTTTTTTTTAGTATTAAAAACCGTTTTTGATGAGAGTGCCTTACGAGGAAAAATGTGTCATCGCCATGGGAGCCACCGTCCCCGTCGGCGGCGGCGACGGCGAAGTGGAATAAAAAGATGGCGGAGGTGACGAGGAGGAGGAGAAAAACATAGAATGAGTTTGATGTTCCCAGTTATTACTCTGATGGATAGTTGTCACTGTGTTGACTGTCGGATTCACTGGCCCATAAGGAGGGCGGGCCTGTTGAAAGAAAAGAAAAGACACAACATTAGTCCATTGGAAATAACCAATATATATATATATTTATACATTCAATGTCATATTAACTACCGTATCTTACGGCGTATAAGACGCGCTTTTAAACCAGAGTTCTATCTTGGGAAGTGAACGCTTTTATCATTTGTTCAATAGCTATGAAAATAATATGCCAGACACAGTGGGATTCGATCTAGATTTAAGAGCAAATATGAAATAACCCGATAGCGTGCAGGGCTACTATGATCACGGGTAAAAGAGGGATATACGGTGATGCGTCTTATATGCCAGAAAATACGATTTGTAGCAGAATTATACGGGTCCCGCATTTTCAAGGGCCCCGCGCTAAATCTTTGCAAACTAATAACTCTGATTCAATGATTCTGCACTTGCTCAATTACAATAGTATTATACTGCCTTCAACTTTTACGAACTACTAGGTGTTTAAGGTTAGTGATTTTGACCAATTATCACCTTTAATTGGGATTTTTATTATTATTCTAACGTACTAAGTAATGGGAGTGTTACATCTATGTGAGATATGTATGACGCAAAAGTATTTGAGACTGAAGTCATAGTCACTGCACAACGATAAAAAAAATGAAAACAAAGTAAATCTATTACGGAAAAACAAGTTATATTTGAGTTCTAATATTTAGGAGTATTTTCTTAATTTAGGGCCACTTTATCACGGATGTTACAGGCCCTGTACTAGCTTATTTCGACCCTGTATACATATATACGTACATACATATTAGATAGTTATACATGAAGTTGTTTTTCTAACGTCATAGAGAATAATGATTCACTACTGAATTTGCATATTGGAGTAATTCAATGTACATAGAGACGTAATTCCTTATCATTTTTTTGGCCCTTAACTATAATGATGTCAACCCAAAAACTTAGACTAATTTTCAAAAATGAATTCAAATTAGGACATAATGCTGCCCCAGCAGCTGATAATGTCAACAATGTATTTGGAGTGAACACTACTCCAGTGCGAACTATTCAGCGTTGGTTTGATGGGTTTAGGTCAGCACATATGAATGATAAACCTTGAGGGAGGCCCAAACCTGTTCTGAATAATCAAGAATCGTCGACAGTAGTGGCCAACGACCCACGAACAACAGCTCCCACACAAAGTGAATGAGATACTCCATGATTGTTCCAGACCCCACGCCTCTCAGTTGATTGTGTTTGAGCTTGGAGAGTTAGGATATATTTACTGTGTTCTAAAACAGTATCAACCACTACTGATAGATGGAACCACTATAGCCTCTTTTTCATTCACTTCAGTGGCTATCTACTTATCTAATACAACTTATAAGAATGCATTGAAGCGATATCTATATCTTTTAATTGATGGAGCCACCATGGCTTCTTATTTCATTCATTCGTGATTACTTTCAAATTCTATACAACTTCTTCTAAAAAAACATATCCAGATAACAAAAGATTGTGAATCTACTTCTCTTGGACCACCATAGCCGTTCATTTCATTCATTCGTGATTACTTTCTAACCCAAAACAATCCAAAGTGATGTGACACCCTAATCTTTTAGCTATTCCCCAACAAGAGATATTGAATCTACCTCTCTTGAACCGCCGTAGCCATTTATTTCATTCACTACATTTTCGTTTCCCGTCAATCATGTGACGATCATTTTAAATATCTAATAAGGTAAGATGATCTGATTTGCATACTTTGGGGTTTAATTCCTTGAAAACTTCAAGACTATTCGATTGTATCTTAAAATCATTTTTCTACCGATTTCGAAAATTAATAAATCATTATTATTGCCAAGATATTTACTAAGTTTAGCACAGTATGGCACAAGGTCAAAATATATTGTTAAACAAATTTCAGACTAGACCCTGACACAAATTGTAATAACTTTTGGTTGTAAGATAGTTTTTTGGAGGAGCGGTTTGCTAAAGCCTCATTCGTCCACTCTTTTCTTTGTTAACCTTAATTGCAAGTAAGTGATGTGCTGCCTTTCATCTTCACAAGATAGTCGGTAATAACCTTAGTTTAATTGTCACGACGGATCAGCGATGAATTCAGTAACTGTTAGGACATGTGTAAAGTCTCGTCCACTGATCCCATTTTCTGCATTCTTAACCATTAGGCCGCCTAAACTTCGTCATCATTATCATCATTAGAAACAAATAGAATCGAGTGAAAACAAGGTACAGAAAATTATGCTTAAAATATGGAAATGATAGTCCAATAAATATCAAGTGGCTCGATATTAAGCTTAATGTTTCCCCACTCGGCTGATTGTTTGTAAGAAGTGCTTTTTATTGTCTAGTTTTGAGAAGGGTCATCAACATCTAAAGAGTTTTATCGTCGTGTCAAGAACGCAAACAGCAAAAAAAGAGTTCAATAGTCCGAAAGATTCTTTGAAATGCCTTTTAGTTTAGTTTCAGATTGTAAATTCTTTTAACTGCAAAGCTAAGTATGTGTGGTAGGTAAAGAAGAGTGCCTCCCCCTGTTTCGATAGATAATGGAACGACAGTGAAGTGATCTCTCGTGTGGAGATGCTGGGATATCCAGTCGACAGAATCCACTTCTCAACCTCACTGATGATGCAGTCCAAAAGAAAGCAAGGTGATACGTTTGACATCATCTTATCTACAGGAGCTGCTGGACGAACGTTAGAATCGGCATTTAGCCGCCTTTGGGAGGCTGAACTCCCCGGTTTGGAATCAAACGTCCTTCTCACTGACAGGTTGCCAACCATGACTAGAGAGAGAGTCCAGTCTGACCTTCTATTCACCCATAGCTGATTAGGGGGATAAAAGATGGTTTCATACCTTCTGAAAGGGCACTAATGCAAAGTGAACGAAAACTGTTACGACATGAGTTAGAACTCGTACACTGATCCCATTTTCCGTGTTCTTAACCGTTAGGCCGCCCACACTTTCATAATCATCATCATCATCTTGCCTCATTTAGACACTCAGTGCCTTTAAAGTGTTTTTGCATACGCTGATAACATTCTCGTATGAAGGACATGAACTCTTTTTTACTGCTCATTTTCTTTCGTTTCTACATGGCAGATAAATCTAACATTTTCTAAATCTTTCGCCATGAATTTCTACAGATTTTTGTTCTTTCATTGGCAAATAGCAATTGTTTCTGAACGGAAAAAAGTTGTACGCAAGAAATTCTATCGGCAAATCAAGTGATAATCCAATACTTCTATCAAGTTCGTTACTACACCGTTTTTTATTGACAAGAGTTCAATCTCGACTACTATACTGTGTACAAACATGGTGCATTGGAGTAAAATGACAATTCAGAAGAAGTTAACTTTCTCGGACTTCCGACAGGGAAGTACAATATACATTTAAAGTATTGTACTTAGCAGAAAATAGATATTAGCATTTGTTATGGTTCGTAAGTCTTCGTTTGAAGTAATCTTATTCTTTAATTACCTCAGTAGTAGCTTCTACTCCTTTCTTACTGTGTTTAGGAGCATTTTTTCTTTCATCCCACACTAACCCTAGTTCAAGCTTTTCATATTCTTTTATATCCTATGTTTGACGAGAGCGTTGATGTAGATTATGATTTATCCAACAATATAAATGACAATTCAGGAGACCTTGTTGTGTACACAAAACATTTCTTTGTTCGTCGTTTTGTCAGTGGATCCTGACTTTTATATAAAAAAGATGATGGAGATACGAAAGTGTCTGTTATATAGAGTCCATGTCTGGTTGTGGCCTGGTTTAGTGAATAACAATTAAATTGAGCAGATTTTAAGTGTTTTATTTGGTGAAGATTCGGATGAAGTGTTTTGAAAGCGGAGAGTTCATTTTTCTAGTATTCAGAAGATCTATCGGTGTCCGTCTCCCTGGCAATGCAATAACAATGTCAAAACGGCAAATACAAATGAACCCTATATAACAGAAAATCTCATCACCTTTTTTCTGAAGAAGCCAGAATGAACTCGCGAACCGTGAAACGGACTAAGAAATCTCATTTGTATATTATACGGTCCTCTGGATCGTCATTTCATTGTAATATCCCCTGTTTGTACATTTTATGATTGTCGAGATCGAACACACGCCTCTAAAGATTCGTGTAGTAACGAACTTGAAAAAATAAGTATTGGATTATTACATGATTTGCCAATAGAACTTTTTACAGATCAACTTTTTTTTATTCTCTCGGGTTTTTGGCAGGGAGGTGCAAGGTGGCCGAGTAGTTAACGTCACAGAGAACGGACTCGGCAAGCCGATTTCTAAATCTGGTTTAATTTGTGTTCAATACCTACTAATGCCCTTGGGAAAGTCATACATTCATCTCTCTTTCCAGTTACGTAAAATAGTACAGGGTTAAGCGAGTGACGCTATATCGGGTTCTTTTTACTGCTAAGTTTATTTTCACAAACCGGACCCAAGACAGAGAAATGTGATTTATAGACCCTGGGCAGGGACGGCTGAAACCGTAGCCAATGCGAGGCCAACAACTAACTGGTTTCTGGGAATTCTCTCGAAAATTTCGATTCCAGAAATTATTCCTAACGACCATACCCAGCCGTAATTATCGTATCGGGTGAACAATTTTACGAGTGGTCAATTTGACAATTTGGTGACCGGAGACCAGACCGGTCAATAAATAGGACCACAGTGACCATTTTCTTTTCGTTTTGGCTTAGTTACTTCATGGTCACACTAATCGTGGAGTTCAAGTTGAAGAAAAGAGAGGAAGAACAAAACTGATCGCGTGAGGCTTCAAGTCAGGATTTTGTTGCCCGGGGCCCAGGACCTCGTTTGGTAGGATTGTAGAGTAACGTTAAAGAGAAGTCGGTAGCCCCGAGGCCCCATGGCTGTAGGACATTGACCAGTACTTCCTGATCTCTTTCGTCGTGGACTAGTGGTGTACGTCACCGTCTAATTTTTGTTTTTCTTGTCGGTTGGCTTTGGGTCTCTTTCTCATTGTTATACTTCCCCTGTATTTCTCTTCCTTTGTCTCTCTCTGTTTTCCTTTTTCTTTTCTCTCCACTTACTTCCTATTTCTCTCTATTTCTCTTTCTCCCTATCTCAGTCCCTCTGCATCTCTCTTTTTTTCTTTTCTTCCCACTTACTCTCTATTTCTCTCTATTTCTCTTTCTTCCTACATGTCTCTCTCTTACTATACCCCTTTCATTTGCATCTCTTCGCTTGCTCTCTATCTTTCTATTTCTCTTTCTCCCTATCTCAATCCCTCTGCATCTCTCTTTCTTTTCTCCCCACTTACTCACTCTTTCTCTCAATTTCTCTTTCTTCCGACATATCTCTCTCTCTCCTCCTATCTCCCTTTTTTTTGCTTGCTCCCTATTTCTCTCTATTTCTCTTTCTCCTAATTTCACTCCCCCTGCATCTCTCTTTCTTTTCTCTCCACTTACTCTATATTCTCTCTATTTCCCCCTCTCCCTACGTCTCTCTCTCACTCTTCTTATCCCCCTTCCTTCTGTTTGTCCCCATTTCTTGACCCCATCTTTCTATCTTTCCATCTATCAATTTCTTTCTCTCTCATCTTTCATAACTCTCTCTATTTCCCTTCCCTTCCACATCCGTCTCTCTTCGTTTTCCTCTCTTTTTTTCTCCTCCCCCACCTACTCATTCTCTTTCTTTTGTCTCTCTCTCTCCTTTTAAGTTTCACTCTTTCTTCTTTTTGCCCCTTTCTCTGTCTCTCTCTCTTTCTCCTCTTTTTTAACTGGTATTTCCTGATGTCTGATGCCATAGATATTTCTGTCATAGAATTCTCTTTCTCTTTCAAGTTTTCCGCTTGAATCCTTCTTTCATTCTTTGCAATGGTTTTCTTTCTTTTTGGTCACTCATTCACGCATTCGTTGATCTCTCTCTCTCTCACTCTCTCTCTCACTCTCTCTCTCTCTCTCTCTCTCAATTTCCTTGTTTCTGCCATACGCTCAAAAATTAGTTACTCTTTCGTTCGTTTTTTCTTTTTTCATTTCTTCCAGATAAAAATCCATTTTGATCATAAGTATATATACCCAGAGAGAGAGAGAGAGAGAGAGAGAGAGAGAGAGAGAGAGAGAGAGAGAGAGAGAGAGAGAGATGCAAATTCAGCAGGTCTAATCAATACATGAATTTTTTATACAGATACACACACATGCATACACACACACATATATTTACATAATTCTTATCATATCTATCCATGTATGCACTTATATGTACGCACACAAACACACACACACGGCCTGCTCATATCTATCTATCTATCTATCTATCTATCAACGTATACATCTATTTGCACAAAGTTACTTACATGTGTTATTTTACCCACATACATTTTCTATTCCGATCTTATTCCTTCTCTTGCGTAAAAACACTATTCTTTTCCTTTTTTTCTAACACACAAACACAACTATATATATATATATATATATATGTTCATATTTATCGGTGTGTGCGTGTTTTCACTCCAAATTCTCATCTCGTTTATCCTAGGTCTATTCGTTTCTTACAAAGCGACAGATATGTATTAAGAAATGTATATATATACGATCCGACGGAATAATAAAAAATGTTATATAAAAACTCCTATTTGAAATGATCTGCTATTACACAGTCAATGTATCACTTGGCCCAGACAACATGAAAAGAATAAACAATTAAATAAAATGGGGATGCCGCTGGAATTGAACATGGGACCGATAGTATATATATATATATATATATATATATATATATATATATATATATATACATATATATATATATATATAGTAGGTTGTGAGCTAGTTCGTGTAGCGAATCCACAACCTACTATTTATTCCCAGTTCTACTCTAAAACAAGTCAACTCCATGAGTAAAATGTTGTATGTATCGAGCACTCTATGAAATAAATCCAATACATTTCAGAAGTGGCTTTATATTTATGATGTATTATCATATTATGTTATGTTATACTGCTAGCCTGATTTGTACCACACACACACACACACATTATATATATATATATATATATATATATATATATATATATATATATATATATATATATATATATATATATATATATATATAAAATCAGATCCCCTCTCTCTCTCTCTCTATATATATATATATATATATATATATGCATTTATTCTTCCTAGAGACACACAGATTAACACATACGCACCAAGTTTTGATTATATTTATCTGTATGTATTGATATTCTCTCTCTTGCTCTATCTTTCTCTGACGCCCCCTCTCTCTCTCCATTTCTCTCCCTCTCTCTCCCTCCACTTCTATCCCCCTCTCTCTCTCTGTATGTATTGATATTCTCTCTCTTGCTTTATCTTTCTCTTATGCTCTCACTGTCTCTCTCTCTCTCTGTATGTATGTATTCATATTCTCTCTCTTGCTCTAACTTTCTCTCACCCCTCTCTCTCTCACCCTCTCTCTCTCTCTCTCACACACGCATGCACGTGGTATTTTTAAAGATCACTCCAGTAAAGCACTTGTTATATTGAAACAACCTATTTTTCTTTCTTTTCACGAATGCTAGCGTAAAAGCAGAAAAGTCGAATGAATAGATAAATAAATGTGTAAATATGAGGAAAAGAGGAAAAAGAAAACGTCCTCCTCTTTTTAAAATTCCACCGCGAATTGCAATTCGCGCCTTAAAAAATGACAGTCGATTTTGTTTGATTAACTAAAAAGACCTCGCAAAAACAAGATGAATTAAATTGCAAATTCGGTCATCGTTTCAACGGAAAATACATGAATGATTCAAAAGACCAGAGAGAGAGAGAGAGAGAGAGAGAGAGAGAGAGAGACACACACACACACACACACACACGCACACAGACAGTGACACAGAGAGAGACACAGAGGAAGTAAAAGAGAGAGAGAGATTGTGTCGTCTGCTTTATTAGGGATAGTGAAATTCACTGCTCGTAATAGTTGAAGGTGGCGGTCCTTAAAGGTAATAAGAAGTAAAGAAGAAGGAGAAGAAGGAAGAGGAGGATGTTTTTTTTTGATCGAGCTGTGAAAGGAAAGAAAGAGATGAATGAGAGATAGAAAGGGTAGCGATAGAAAAGAAAAAAGAAGTCTTCAG
Source organism: Thysanoteuthis rhombus (assembly GCA_963457665.1). Classification (NCBI taxonomy): domain Eukaryota; kingdom Metazoa; phylum Mollusca; class Cephalopoda; order Oegopsida; family Thysanoteuthidae; genus Thysanoteuthis; species Thysanoteuthis major. The sequence goes on along the minus strand of OY735240.1, from coordinate 17,023,940 downwards.
TGTCTCTTGAAACACCGTTTGCCGCCATTTTAATTTCCTGTTCAACTTTTCAACAGACTTTCATTCTTGAATCAGTGAATCAAATCTTTCGCTTTCAGATATTCGTCTTCTCTCACTCTCATTTTAAAAGACTAGGATCGAAGTTTTATGAATCAGAGATATGGGTAAAGATTGAGTGTTCATTTTACGGCATTGCTGGGGTCTTCGAGGTCTACTGAGAAAGGTATTGGAGATTTCAGGAGACTTCCTGTCACTCGATCTCCAGCGATAACCACCGTACACCTGGTGTGAACTTGTAAATGCATGGAATAATTACAACGTTAGGATAAAAAAAGGCAAAGATGAAGACTCTCGTCCTGACTGAGTGTGGAAAAAATAATCCACAAACTTTAGGCAACACTTATCGAGGACTAGAAAAAACACCCGGAGAACGCATACTTCCAGCGAAGCCATAGTCACTAAAAATTGAACAATCAGGTTACAGATTCCAGACTATGTCGTGACAAAAGCTTGTAATAATTATCCATCATAGACATTCCTTTGAACCTTGATTCATTTCAACGCCTGATTATTTCCCTTTGACTGAGTAACTCGGTTATTAGTGTCATCATACCCGAAAAGTCCAAAGATTTTCATATCTAACAATATCAACAGAATCGAAAAAAATCCCTGATCTGTCCCAAAATCTGATCACTTATTTCGAGGCCCATGATATACCCTTGCACGAAATGTTACAGAAATTAATCGAGAACATTTGGAGATATTGTGTGGACAAACAAACAAACAAACAGACAGACAGACAGACAGAGAGAAGGACAGACAGACAAACAAACATGGGTGAATACATAA
>OY735240.1:16948091-17018091 GCA_963457665.1 Thysanoteuthis rhombus | reverse complement strand
GACCGCCCCCTATATATATATATATATATATATATATATATATATATATATATATATATATGTGTGTGTGTGTGTGTGTGTGTGTGTGTGTGTCTGTATGTGTGTTGGGCGGTCATTTATATATATATATATATATATATATATATATATATATATATATGTGTGTGTGTGTGTGTGTATGTTTAATTACAGTCATATACCTGGTGAATGTTAACGTTAATATATGAGAATATAAGAATTACAAGAACATATATCCGGTAAATGTTAACATTTCGTGCCTCTGGCACTCATTAGCAACCAGCCTTACGGGGATAAACTACATACGACCGGTTGCTGATGAGTGTGTGTGGCACGAAATGTTAACAATAATCGGTTGTATGTCTTTGTATTTCTTATCTTTTTTTTCTAATGCGTTATTAGCTCTATTTACTACGTTAAATAACGAGTACCCTGATTAAACATTTACAACAGATAGAATCTGTGAACCTGTTATGATCGAGAAATGATTTGTTCAAATCTCGTCCTGACATATTCGCTGTTTACGCCTTATCAACTTTAAATGTCGTCGAAATTAGTGGGTAAATACTGGTTCGATGAATTCTCTTCAATCAACATCCGGGCTTTTCGGCAGGTGTGACGTCCTATCACGCCAACGGCCAATCAACTTACCCCATACCCCGGCACACACCTAAGACTTCATCTCTCATTTATTGACTCGGTTACGCCACCAACATATTCTTCTTCACCATCTTCTTTTCTTCTTCTTCTTCATACATACACTCTCACTCACACACACACACAAACACACACACACACACACACACACACACACACACACACTCTCTCTCTCTCTCTCACACACACACATATTTGAATTCGATATCATTGTACCATGTGAGAATCGTTCTTATGGGGATCATTACTTGTTTACCATACAACCATTTCGGGGATTTAAAAACAAAACAGTTATTATATCTCGGAATTTTTGAGATGAGGTATTATTATTATTTCTATTGATATTCGGACCATAGTGCAGTAAGTAATTGTTAAGTAATCTGATGGTTTTAGGTTCGATCCTAGTGTGAGACAGTATAACAATACTACTAACGCTAAAAGAGGGGAGTACGGTCAATATACCCCCGTCAGATAAATAAAGGGTTCGGTTCGTTACTTCCCCACATCTACCAGATGATACCTGACGAAGGCCGTAGAGTGCAACGGCCGAAACGTTGTATGAAAAACAACAAAGATGAGGATGGTCCGAATATCAATAGAAATAGAAACAAAACAGTTATATTACCATGTCTCTTTCTCATACTCTCTCTCTCTCTCTCTCCATTTATACATATATGGTAGCCGCTCCAAGGTAGCTATGCTCTTACGGTTGAGCTAAAACAACCGCCGGTAATGCAAAAGCCCAAATAACAGCTTTCCACCAAAATTCTCATCTTGTTTATTCTCTGTCTATTCGCTTATTTCAACGCGACAATTATGTTTCAAGAAATGGATATACATAATCCAACAGGATGAATTAGAAATTGTGGTATATTATTTGGAAACTTGTATAGAATTCCCTGAACAGGGTCATGGCGAAACGACTGATTTTCCCCCACAATAAAATTAAACGTATTACATCGGGATCCATATTTAAATTATACTAATAATAAAATCAGATTCTGTATGAAACAGGGAATACTTCAAACACAGTTCCTAGACAGCAATCGGAAAATAACTGACATGTAATGATGTATCGAATCCTTAAAAGAAATATATTTGAGCGTTAACGTGCAAAGTGTAAGTAGACAACAGACATTTTTTAAATCTATTATACATATCTACGATAATAGATAAAATCAAACATTTTTGACATAATATTTTATGAATCAAAAGATATGTTGTCATACGCCGACTTACGCCCGTCGTTCAAATTTTTCAAACTTTTTAGTATGGGTCTATGTACACACACATACACACCCACACACACACACAGAGCTGCACACGTGTTGCATATATATATATATATATATATATATATATATATATATATATATATACACACACACATATGTACAAGAATATACACTCACATGCACGCATTAATATATATATATATATATATATATATATATATATACGGCTGAGCATAAAATTCGTTTATATGATGTATGTAAATATCTGTCTGTCTATGAAGCTTTACTGAATTAAAAATCTTACAATACAAGCCGAAATTCACTTGTTTCAGCGTTTACACAAACATTTCGAGTGAATCTATCTTGTAAGGATTCTCAGTTGCTTACCATTGCACGGTTTGGGGAAATTAAAAGCAATATCGCTGTTCTACCTTGACTTCCCAGCAGCAATAGCAGAATTGAACAATTTTTATGTCGTTTTCAATACATATATAAACTACAAAGCACTCGGATAGCGTGCATTGTTATTAAAACCTTGATATGGAAGGAAAATCTTATCTCAGTCTTATACGCAAATTAGTATATTTGGTCGGTTATTTGGTTTTCTGTCTGGTCGGTGTCCTGTCATAATCTATGACTTATAATGGATTGGTCAATGTGAAAGACATTTACCGAGCTAATATATATATACATATATATATATATATATATATATATATATATATATATATATATATATACATATATATATATATATATATATATATGTATTTATATATCAAGAGGGTGAAAAAAGACCAGTGGGAAGAGTGTTGATCCATATATAAATAACCCCGTTATTTTTTAAGGGTATATCCTTGTTGAATACATATAAATAAAAGAATAACTTAAGAAGATGAAGGGTACGAATTTATACTGAATTATCTCCCTTGAATATGCTACCATTTTTTAAAAACTGATCTTTTCTCTTCATGATTGTCTATTGTAGAATAATAGAAATATCTCTAAATCGAAAACGAATTCCTCGATCCGCTCCAAGATTCAATCTATTCTCCCTTGATTCATGACCCACTCTTACACAACAAATTCATTGAGAACTTTCGGAGACATTGCAGAAAGATGGACAGACAGACAAACGAACAGAGAGGCAAAAGTGAAGTGAATATATTTACCTCCTCCAACTTTGTTGGCAGAAGTAAAACATATTCAATTTTTATATCATGATTTTTTTATCATCATCGTTATTATAATTTTCTTATTTCGTTTTTTTGTTAATATCTTATATTTTCTAAGCTATCGTATCGTGTAGCATAGCAAGGAGTTGGAGGTAACCCCGTCACGTCACTGGTTCGTGTAGATAACTTGTATGTACCCCTTGTGTTTTTCTGGACCAGAGATATTCCTTTGCCGGAGATGGTGGAGAAGACGTCCCTACCCCCCGGAACTCTGTCGATGTTACATGGTGAGTATATTACTTGAATTGGGTAGTGCATCCGTAACTCTTTGGTGTAAAACAGGTGGGTAACTCAGCAGTTGTCTATCTATCTTTATTTATTTTTCTACATTTATTTATTTTGTCTATCTATCTATCTATCTATCTGTCTCGGTCTGTGGGTATCTATCTATCTATCCATCTTTCTGTCTCAGTCTGTACGTATCTATCTGTCAGTCTTAGTATGTATGTATGTATGTATGTATGTATGTATCTATCTATCTATCTATCTATCTATCTATCTCAGTCTGTACGTATCTATCTATCTATCTCAGTCTGTACGTATCTATTTATCTATCTATCTATCTATCTACCTATCTATCTATCTATCTATCTCAGTCTGTACGTATCTATCGATCTATCTATCTATTTATATATCTATCTATCTCAGTCTGTACGTATCTATCTATCTATCTATCTATCTATCTATCTATCTATCTCAGTCTGTACGTATCTATCTATCTATCTATTTATCTATCTATCTGACTTTTTATTTACCCCTTTGCTGATTACCCCCCCCCAACCTTGGGGGCTTGGAGGTTTACTCCATTACAATAGCACGAAGTCAAATTGAGGTAGGTAGGAAGACTGTACTTCGCCGATATTATTCTGGACTGTTTACCTGCTTGCCTAACAGATCAGCATTCTAAGTCCTGACCTTTGATATTAGTAGAAAATAGGTAACGAGTTTAGTCACGTAGCAGGCAAATTTCAATACTATGATTACTAGTAGAAAACCCATCTTGCGGCTGGGATTTCCAGTTTGTTCCCGTGGAAGATCTAAATGGAGCCCCTGACCCCAATAAAAGATCAGGGATTGAAACTATGTATTTTTGAAATCCTTTCTTATTTGGAAATCACCACTATCATGAAATCTTGGATCAGATTTAATTTAAATATCTGGATGGAAAAGTCACGACAGATTGGTGAATTATTGTAAAATATTTAGATTGATCGAAATCAGTTTATCATTATAGGTTTGAGTGCGAACGCAGGCCCCCGATATGTATTTTTTTCAATTTTCGAAAAGTAATAAGCTAAACCATGCTCAGGGGTCCCATTATTAAGTACAGAAAATTTCATGGGAATATGGTGTGTGGTTCGTAAGTTATGCGGTCACATACAGACATATGGAAAGCTATTTGGTGAATTATAGTAATATGGGTCTTTTTGTTAGCTCCCAACAAAAGATAACGTTCATAATTTTAAAGTACGGAAGCCAAAAATAGATAAATAAATAAAATAAAAGTTGCATTTTTTCATATCGAAAATAGGTCCCAAATGCTGGGTATTTTTTTTAGTCCCCACGAAAAAGAAAAACTATCCCCAACCTTGGGACGAGGGGGAAGACTGAATCAACGTATCAGTTCTCACTGGTAACGAATATTTTGGTCCAATGTGGACTAACGTAAAAGGCCTAACATTATCAGTCCTATATTGCTACTTTTTCTTATTTCAAACTTTTGCCAGCATTATCCTCTTCTTCGGACGAAGCTGCAAAAATCTGATAACTTGACAAATCTGGGACCCCCCGCCCCCCCCAAAAGATCTGACCGTTTTGATTCTTCAATATCAAATTGTTATTAAAATTGATTTTCTATTCTCTGAGGAGAATAAAATGCAACAAAAATTTTGTCCGTTAACGTTTGATAGGGATTAACGAATATACTATTATTCAATTATTATTGTTGTAATTTCATTCCTGTGGTTGGTGTTGTTATCATTATTATTATTATTATATTATTATTATTATTATTATTATTATTATTGTAATCAATCTTATCAACATTATCACTGCCGAATCTGACGCTATCATCATCAATATATTCTTAATCAACATTATCATGTCTATAACTTTGAGAAGGGTCATTAATATTCGAAGAGTTTTTCAGACAGTTGAACTCCCTCTTGTAGTTTATCCTGTCTACACAACGTTTCGGTCGATTCACTCTTCGACCTACTTCTTGGTCTTCTCTGATCAATAAGGATACGTGATGCAGTTCTTTGTTTAATCAAGAAGAGAACTAAAAACTTGCTGTACTGTACACGTTATAACTTGATTTGCAAGCATCGCAGTGGTTAACGTTTAAATTTTCTGTTTGATACCGTTTTTTCAAACCTTACAGTACTAGAGAAAAAAGACCAGAAAAAGAGACTTCCTTTACTTGAGGATATTATATATCAAACCTGAAGAAGGTAGTAGAATGAATCGTCTGAAACGTCGTGTGAACAAAATGAACGTCTAGAAGGAATTCGATTGTCCAAAAAACTCTTTAAATTATCATTATTATTTTTCACTTTCACCATTATTATAATCAACATCAACGTACTATTGTGTCTATGGGAAAAGTGCACACTGCCAGCCTGCAGGCCTGAGCCGGGCCGACACCAACTCCCCCAGGTGGCTAAAGTAGGAACTAGTAGCTGGGCAATGAAACATACTAGAGTTAATTCCCGTTGGAGGGGACAGTGTCCGTGTACTCCCATTGATTTTATGCCTTTGTTGTTGATACTTTTTCTGTCGGGCTCTACTGTTCTGGAACCACACCTGTGTGACTCGTTTACTCAACCCGGCCTGGGCGGCGATCTGTTCTAAGTCGTTACCATCCGGGTTACTGTCCAATTGGAATTTCGCCTGTAAAAACTGGAGCTGTTCTTCAGTGAATGTGGTGCGCACTCGTTTTGCTTTCGGCTTCTGACTACTGGCGCTCTCTGAAAGAGAAGATAAAATTATAATTATTATTATTATTAATGCTATCGCTTTTAGTTACTGTTATCAATAACTTAACGCTACAAACAGAATCGCCTTCCTCGACGGTATTGCAATGGGATCTGCGCTAGGCTCGACTTTTGCCAAGTTAATATTTGTTAATATTTCTATGTTTATTTCATCAGTCTTAGCACATATGCTCTTTGAACTAACCTTCATCCACTATGTCTGAGGGACGAGAGTTAGGGTGATATTCCGATGAATGAACGATGATCGTTCAATATAAAAAAATCTTTATGTTTATATATATATAGGTATGTGTATGTTTATGTAGATAGATCATTTTCTTGACATATGTATCCATATTATTAATGTTATTATTACTACTATTATCATTATCATCATCAAATCATCGTAGCCCCACAAATGGTCCGCCCGACCAACCAGTCAAGTGGGCTGCATATTCTTTTCTCTTTGCTCATCTGTATTTTTATGTATGTGTACATGTATGTGTGTGTATGTGTATGCTTGGCTGCTCCTGGTCACATATTTCGGGCTACAACCTTGAAGATTTTTACACCTATGGGAACCATCTGAATTCTTTTCTTTCCTTAACAAAGTGCGTTTTGGGGTTTCTATGGGTCATTTTTGGACCAACAGTACCCATATCTTGTGCTGATAATCTTGAAAATAATTTTAGATATTGTCTTTAGATAATCACTTCTGGTGCACGCATGGGCTACGGTGATTCATACCATATTCTATTTTTTGGAAAATGCAAGTCAGTCTCGTTAATACTATTTTCTCTTCCAATCTTTCCCTTTTCCCCCTTTCTATCCTCTTCTCTCTTCATTTTCTTTCTCTCTTCTTTTTTCTTCTTTTTCTCTCTCTTCTTTTTCTTTTTATCTTCTTTTTCTTCTTTTTTTCTATCTTCTTTTTCTTTCTAATTTCTTTTTCTTCTTTTCTCTCTCTCTTCTTTTCCTTTCTATTTTCTTTTTCTTCTTTTCTCTCTCTCTTCTTTTCCTTCTTTTTCTTTCTATCTTCTTCTCGTTCTTCTTCTTATTGTCTTCTTCCTTCTTTTTTTCACCTCTCTTTTCTAACTTCTTTTTTGTTGATATTAAGGAATTTTCACGTCTGGTATCCGGTGGATATCGCTGATGAGCAAGTGACAGCAAGTCTCTTCAAGTCTCCAGCACCAATCTCGCCGTAATCGCAGACCACAACAAAAATTGTTATTGTTATCAAAATCGGTCCAAAACTCTTCATTTAAAGTGATCATAGAAAGCAGCTTTCATATATCCTTGGCTTAATCTTATCAGTAGGTTATTGTTATATAAATGACACTGTCCCGAGGTGACCACGATAGGATGCTTCATATATATATATATATATATATATATATATATATTGGAAGCAAATTTTCTTTAATACATCATTAAAAATGGCAGACAGGAATCTTTTTTGAATCTTCTAATGATCTTTTCTTGTTTTCGTCCAAAAAAAAACAACAAAAAAACCTGAAAAGATTACCAAAAGATTAAAAAGATGCTCCATGTCTGTCATTTTTACTGATATATACATACAAGAAGAAGAAGAAGAAGAAGAAGAAGAAGAAGAAGAAGAAGAAGGATCTATCATCTCAGGACCCACCCCAGTAGCACCCCAACCCAAAATAACACGACCCCGCAAAGCAACACAAAAGCATTCGGCCCGGTCACCGGACATGTTGGCGCGAAAGGCCGGTAGAGGCCGCCACGGTCGAACAAAACCAAAACGGAAGTTGTTGAGTTGTCCTTCAAGGCAGCACGACAGAGCAATGTCGTTTCCGAAGTGGGAGAGCCGTCAGAAAAGAGGAAGAAGAGATCAGATTGGAAGGAATAATAAAAACGAACCAATTCTCGACCTCCAAAACGAAAAATTAATTTCCTATCACTTGTATATATCGCCAGGGTCGACCGTGAAGAATAAAAGAAGGATATTACGAAAAGGAGGCGTTAGGGTTAGGGTCAGAAGGTTTGAATGGAGTATTGCAATGGAAATGCTGTTTTATATCGACGTGTACAAGTTGTAAAATGCCGGATGTGTAAGACCTTTAGACATCAGTGTGTGTGTGTGTGAGAGAGAGAGAGAGAGAGAGAGGGAGAGAGAGTGTATGGATGCATATGTGTATTGAACGTCTGTGAGTGTGTGAGAGAGAGAAAGAGAGACAGAGAGAGAGAGAGTGTGTGTGTGTGTGAGAGAGTACGCATGGATGAATATGTGTATTGAACGTATGTGTGTGTGCGAGAGAGTGTGTGTGTGTTAGAGGGAGAGTGCGTATGTATGCATATGTGAATTGAACGTGTGTGTGTGTGTGCGAGAGAGAAAGAGAGAGTGCGTATGTATGCATATGTGTATTGAACGTATGTGTGTTTGCGAGAGAGAGTGAGGGAGAGAGAGTATGTGTGTTTGCAGGAGAGAATGTGTGTGTGCGTGTGAGAGAGAGAGTGTGTGTTAGAGGGAGAGTGCGTATGTATGCATATGTGTATTGAACGTATGTGTTTGTGTTGTGTATTAGTTCGTGCGTGTGTGTGTAAGACATTCGGATACCTGTGCGTATGTATGTGTATATGTATGTGTGTGTGTGTGTGTGTGTGTGAGAGAGTGCATATGTATGCATATGTGCATTGGAAGCATTGTGTTTGTGTCTGTGCGCGCATTAGTTCGTGCATTTGCGTGTGTGTAAGACATTCAGACACCTGTGTGTGTGCGTGAGAGTGATCATGCGTGCATGAGTGTGGCTGTGTGTATCGAATGCATGTATGAGTGTGTGCATGTGTTTGTAATGTGTATGCATGTGGGTACATTTGTGCTCGGGTATATAAGAGTGTGTATGTGTGTAGGACATCCAGATATGTGTGCACGTGCGTGTGCACGCTTGTATGTGGGAGAGAGAGAGAGAGAGTATCTTGGGTGTATGCATGTGAGTGTGTATTGAACGTATGTGTGTGTGTTGTGCGTATGCATGTGTTTGTGCTTTGAGTGTATATGTGTGCAAGACGTTCGAACATCTGTTAGTGTGCGTACGAACCCGAGTATGCATATGTGTGTGTGTGTATATATATATATATATATATATATATATATACATGTGTGTGTGTAAGTGAGTGTGTGTTCCATAATGCGTATGTATCTGAGAGCTTAGTGTGTTTGTGAGTGTCTATATAAGAGTGTGTATGTATTTGTGCATGCATTGATTCGCGCACGCGCATGTTTCGTTGTGTTTGGGGCGTGTTGGAACCTCCTGCTGTCTGCAGTGATAAGAAAGGGCAGGATCTCTTGATTTCCGTACAAAGCTGAGTGTTTTGGGGTTTGCTTGTGCGTGAGTGTATAATTTCGTGGGATAAGGGGCTGTTAGTGAACCATTATTGGCCGCCATTTCTCTTTTAACCTCCTACAACTGAAACGTACTTATAAATAGGATCATAGTTTTGATTCGTGAACTTTTCATTCCACGCCCCAAATCGTCAACTCAAAAATTTTGAGGTCCCTCAAAAAAAACAACAAAAAGAACTTGATTTTTAATCGTGCGTGTGTGTCTTATGCGCGTTCATGCCTGCATGTATCGAACGTTCACATGTCTGTGTGCTGTGTATATGCGTGTGCGTCCAACTGTTCGTACGTTTGTGTGTATAAGAATAGGTATGTGTAAGACATTCGGACAACTGCGTGCGCGTGTGTGAGTGTAAGAGAGAAAGAGAGTCGGTGTGCGTGCATGCGTGTGTGTGTTGTGAATGTGCTTGCGTGTGTATATGTAACGTATGTGTGTGTGTTGTGCATGTGTATATAAGAATGTGCATGTGTGTAAAAGAATCGGACACCAGTGTGTGTGTGTGAGAGAGACAAAGGGTGGGTATCAGTGCGTGTGTGTCTTGTGCGTGTGTGTATATAACATGTGTGTGAGTGTTGTGCATATGTATGTGCGTGTGTGTATAAGAGTGTGTACGAAATTCTGACCTCTGTGCGTGTGTGTGTTAGTGTGCGTGCATGAAATTCAGAGAGTATTGGCTCCGCTACGCCCATGATAGAGAAATATGGCGGATCCTGGGGAAGGTCTATGTCGTTCGACGGACGTCAAAAAACTGATGATGATGATGATGATGATGATGATGATGGTGATGTGAGAGAGATTTTGATGTCCCTCTTACTAAAAAAATTATGATGTACTATAAAAAACAAACTTGATTTTATATCATGCAGTAAATTTATGTAAGAAATACTGACGTATGAACTTTAGGGCTTTAACTAGATTATTTATAATTTCCTTACTATGTTAAATTTAGTAACAACGACACAATTATTTCATCACAAAGTTAATTAATTGAGCATTAGTTACAATGGAATCTATAGTAAAATTGGTAATTAATTGCATTACGTATTTAGGAATTAATAGCATTATATAATTGGGAATGAATAGAGGTAAGCCCAGCCTGTTCAAAAGGTGCAAATAATTTCATAAATATCTTCAGGAGGTTTAAACTAATAAATTTAATTAAATTAAAATAATTAGATACTGTTCTTTATTTATGATGTGGTTAATAGCAACAATCAAAACAGATTAAAAAATACCCTTACATCATCTAATTATGATTTGATTTAATCTCGTTCTATAGAAAAATTCATCAGAAAAAAACTCCGATTCTCTCCCTCTCTCCGAATTCACCAAACATTTCGAGTCTATAAACTCGCTCTCGTGAACGCTGGTAACGTAGTATATATTTGGGCAAAAAACTATGCTCATTTGATATTGAATTTTTATTGTTAACCGAAGATCCCACCTCTCTCATATCAAGAACTGTAAATCCAAACGACTTCAAACTTGACTCTGCGATGTCTGGTGCATGGACCAACAAATATGACGAATATCAACTTCGTCCAATATATAGTTATCGAGTTATTTCGGCAAACACAGGCACAGAGAATTAGGAATAAATCAGTTAAGCCTTAACAGGACTCAGTTTTCGGTCATGAAACGCTTTTTAAACTAAAAATCTAAATTGCCCCTAATATATTTAAATTGTCCCCTAATAGGGTGTACGCCCCACATTTAAAATCACTGGATTATAGTTTAGAATACTTACACAGGAGCATCCTCACCTTTGCATTTCCCACTGTGGCATGACAGTAAGAAAATAGAATTAAAGTTAAGATGACTAGTAATGGGGACTGCACGCAGAGATCACGATCTGTTCATATCAATCTATCTATATATCTGTTTATTTTAGTTACTTGTATCCATCTATCTAATTTTCTTTATATCTATCTATCTACCAATTCATCTATCTTAATTACTTCGTATCTATCTATCTATCTATCTATCTAACACACTTCATATCTATCTATCTATCTATCTATCTATCTATCTATCTATCTATCTCTGCAACTTCATATCTATCTAGCTATCTGTCTATCTTAGTCACTTCATATCTATCAGTCTCAGTCTGTTCATATCTATCTATATCAGTCGGTTCACATCTATTTATCTTAGTAACTTCATATCTATCTATCTATCTATCTATCAATCTATTTATCTATCTGTCTGTCTGTCTGTCTGTCTGTCTCAGTCTGCCCATATCTATCTTTCTATCCATCCATCTATCTATCTATCTTGTATTCATTCAAACTTCAAGATCGGATGTGGGTAGTGGAGCACAATTGAAGCGTTCAGACCAAAGAATTTTATTGGTCAAACACTTGAAACAAGTGACGTCTGCATTCTTTGGTTTTGATGAAACTTTTGAAGAATTGAGCGGGAAAAGGAATAGTGATGGCTGACCGGAAGTTGGAAAAGTCGGTAAAAGACGAAAGAAATAAATAAGGAAAGAAAAACAAGGAAAACTGGAAAAATAAAAAGAAAGAAAGATGAAGAAAAAAGAGGGAAAGGAAGACTAAAATGAATAAAAAGAAAGGAAGAAAGAAGGAGAGAAAGGAAACCAGGTCTGGTTAGTCAGTCAAGTCAATAGAAACCGTCACGTGACCAAAAAAGGGTGATCAATGAATGTTACTTCTCCCATCCTTTGTTGGGGAGTGATCATTAGAAAAGTCATAATTATGAAATAAGCAAAAAAAAGTGTGAATACTACTGGACACAAACTAAGAGATCGATTTAGCATAAAATTAAATTTTAAATGAAAAACAACTAAAAACCTCTTTGGGTGTATTAAAAATTGAAAGTTTCTAGGCCCAACGAGGAGTTAATGTTGGAACTTTCAACCTTCTAGCTCATTTAATGTGGTCTGTACGCGTGATACATAGTCAGCAAGCCAGTCAGGCAGACGAAGTTAAAAACTGAAGAAGCTTATGTTTACAGTTTTGGCTATCTTTCTCAATCGGTTTATATCTATCTATCTATCTATCTCAGTTGGTTCATATCTATCTCAGTCTGTTTAAAGTTTTGGTTTCTTAAAAGAGAAGAAGCGAGAAAAAAAAAAGAATGAAATTCAAAGAAGGAAATGAAAAAAGAAAGAAAGGGGGAAAGATAAAGAAAAAGGGAAGAGAGAAAGAGAGAAACACTGAAATAGATAAAAATAAAGGAAGCTGGGCAGCTTAAAAATTGAAAAAAAAACAATTTTGCTGTTTTGTTGACAGTTTTGGTTGACGGTCTCTAATATCGATACAAGAGAAAAAAGAAGTAATAGAAGGAAAGAAAGGAAGAAAAATACTAATAAAAAAGGAGAAAACAAAGGAGGAAAGATATTGATAAAAAAGAAAGAAAGAAGGAAAATACGGATAAAAAAGAAAGAAAGAAAGAAAGAGGGAAAGATACTGATAAAAGAGGAAATGAAGAAAGAAAGGAGAAATATACTGATAAAAAAAGGAAAGAAAGAAAGAAGGAAAGATTCTGATGAAAAAAAAGGAGAAAGAAAGAAAAGAAATATACTGATAAAAAAGGAAAAAAAAGGAAGGAAGAAAGAAAGATACTGATAAAAGAAAGGAGACAGAAAGAAAAGGAAGATAATGATAAAAATGAAGAGAGAAAGAAGGAAAATAACGATAAAAAAAGGAAGGAAGAAAGAAGGAAAGATGGGAAGATACCAATAAAGGAGGAAAGAAAGAAGGAAAGGAAAATATACTGATAAAAAAGGAAGAAAGAAAAAAGGAAAGATACAGATAAAAAGGGGAGAAAGAAAGAAAAGAAAGATACTGGTAAAAAGGGAAGACTGAAAGAAATGAATAAAGATAGATACGAACAGAGAGATAGATAGATAGATAAATAGACAGATAGATAGATAGATAGATAGAGAGAGAGAGAGAGAGAGAGAGGGGGGAGGCAAAGAGAGGAGTGACAAGAGTCTCGAGTACTGAGCATTTATTCACCAAAATACAGATCAATAGTCATTATCTCTCAATTTGGGACCTTAATAAAATTGCCTCAGCCCTCACTCCAACCTCTTAGGGAGTTTCCCTTTAGATCCCTATCCCCCGCAACAAAATCCCCTACCCCCGGGAGCCAGAAAAAATATTCCAAGCAGCGGATTCTTGTCGGGAAATAGTTCAAGCAAACATCAAATTAAGCGTGGAAAAGAGGCAATAGTTACAATCCTAGGGGTTACAAAAAAGAAGAGTTAAGTGGCTGGAAAAGTGTGGAGAGTAAGGCGTGTATGGGGCAGGAGCTGATCAGAGAGGAGAGCAAGAATGCTTACGCTCTTTCAATCATGCACACAAGCAGAGCAGCTGCCATGCGTATTTTTTAATTTTTATTTTCGAGCAAAGGCAAAGAATTCAAATTAAATGTTCGTCTATTTAGCATAAATGCAAATTTTAACATACAAATCCGCATCTCTCCCGCGATCAGTAAAGCACTTACAATATTCTCTCTAATTCTTAGTAGTCTGTACACGCAAAAATCTTATGTTGTGTAAATTACTCTTCTTGTGACAAAAGTATGTGCACACTGAATACTTGTGCAAATGTAAACTTTAGATTGTTTCAGGATAATTTTGGCACAGGCTTATCTCTTATCCACACATAAGATAATTAGCAACGCTCGTATATGTCTTTTGTCTAAGGGGCGAAACTGGTGGTGTAAAATAGAATTTAATTCATGCAAGAGGCTAAATATAAGTCTAATTTGATTCGTTTTATAATTACGTAACATAAATGCTGAATCTAAAGAAAGATATGGAATTTTATCCTCTGATGACGTAATGGAAAAGCCATTTTTTTAAAAGAAAGAGTACAGACTGTTCTAAAACTGCAAGGTTATACATACAATTTTTGACAGCATTTGACAGATTTGTCAACATTTTTTTCTGTAATAAAACTGTTTCTTTCCAAGTTAATCCTCAGTAACATTACTCATTGTGTAAAAAATGAAACATAGATATCATCCGAAGTATAGCATAATTCATTGTAAAAAGAAAAAGTTATGAATTTATACATGAAGTGTAGACATAGTATAATTTGATTTCTTTCTTTCTTGTACTTTCTGTTTTTTATCCCGAGAATTGATTAAAAAAATTAATGATGTAACGTAGTGTGACGCAAAAATATCCCTTTCACTTTGCGCACACTATATCGTATCTTTGCATCTTTCCATCACACACACACACACACACACACACACACACACACACACACACACACACACACACACACTCTCTCTCTCTCTCTCTCTCTTATTATACTCCCACATTAAGATAACAGGTTTGTTTCTTCGTTAGGAACGCTGTCAATCTCTTTTTAAGCACTCTCTCTTCGGATTGCTCAATTCCTACCGAATGCTGTTAACGGATTTAAATCTAGTCTTAATATGAAATTTTCCCGTTCTTAGAACTATCGTCTTTCGTCGCAATTAAAAAGAAAAAAAAAACAAAGAGAAATCAATTTGTGGTCAAAAGAACACCACTCCCCGAAGTCACTGTAATGCGAATCTCTGTTATCCACGTCTAAAAAATGCAATGTGTATAGAAGGCTATTCTCCAAACTCATTGCAATGCAAATCTCTATTATCCACGTCTAAAAAATTCAATGTGTATAGTAGGCTATTCTCCAATCTCACTGCAATGCAAATCTCTATTACCCACGTCTACAAAATTCAATGTGTATATAAAGCTATTCTCCAATCTCACTGCAATGCAAATCTCTATTACCCACGTCTATAAAATTCAATGTGTATATAAAGCTATTCTCCAACCTCACTGCAATGCAAATCTCTTTTATCCACGTATATAAAATGTAATTTGTACATCCATATATTCCATACAAGCCGTCATTTTTGATACCAAGGTTAAACTAGAGGCTAATAAAACTGAATTGACAACTTTAGTATAATAGGAATATTTCATTCTACAAATCAACGTGTCTGGTTGAGATTTTATTCTATACTTTGAACTACTTCGTTCTGTTTGTTGTTCAAATAAATAAAACATCAATGGGTATTTCTTACTTTTATGTGATGCAACGTCGAATTAAATTAATAATAATATAATCCACTACTGATATTTGCAAGAAATAACAAACCTTCGTGAACAGAAACTGATATCAAAGAGATTAGTTTCATTTGCAACCGGGCATGTTTATTTGTACAATTGGTTGTACGTATGTCTGTCTAGTCCGATTCCTGTAATAACTTAAAAGTTATAATGGATCAGTCCATGTGAAATAGATTAATAGAGCTGAAATCAATCATAGGGTTGTAATAAAATGTGATTATCTATGGCGTCGTAATAATGAATATTACGTTACTGTTCTTTCAAAAGACTGCTTCACTGATTGTTCGGAACTAAAATAAAAGAAGCAAAAAGAGTGTATGAGTCACTGAAAAAACTCAGAATTATATACTCCTGGATACATGGATTTGTTTCTAGTTGGCGAAATGTGTAGATTCTGAAGATTCTTATTTTGATCAATAACTTTTATTCTAAGCTGATATATACAGCTTTAAAGTTGATAGTGAAAATCTGCAATTATTTTTGCACCATCCAAATATATACAATAAGCTCCCAATGTAACATCACACGTTCTAACGGCCTTATTTAATGACACATGCATTCTTAAAGCACGTTTGTTTTTATATCCTTGCAAGATTATTGTCCGAGGTTACCACGTTTCCCGAACAAATTAATAGTTAAATAATTTGCTTCCTGCATTTCTAGATTTGAATAGTGCATTTTTACTCCACCTGTTATTAGGGCAAATTCGTAATTATGGTACCCCCGGGTTGTCGTAAGAGCAGGACTCTACTGTACATTGAATCGATGCACTGAGTTAGAGAAAGCGTAAAAATCCGGGTACAATCGAGCCCGCACACTTTTTTTCTTCTTTTTAGTGCAACACCCTTGGTAGTTAATAAATTAAGTGAGCAAATTGGGTACGTACCTCGTCCGGGCCCTCCTTCTATGAGATCTATGTAATGTGGTTTGCATAAGAGTCGATCTCCCCGGAGTGCGAATTCCTCGCCCGTCGAGAGTTGTCGTTTGCAGCTGTCGCACGCAAAGCACGCAATATGGTAAGTGAATTCTCGTGCTTTGCGCACCCAGTCTTTGGCGAAAATCACTCGCAGACATTTCGGACACTTGACACCAAATTCTCTGGAACAGAACACAAAAGAAAAAAAAGCGATGACATTACTTGACACTGAAACATATTGGTTCATCATTCGTTTTTAAACCAGTAAAATGGGAGAGTACAACCAGTTAGACCAGAACAGAGGAAAGATGCCTAGTGGGTCAGTTGGCATAGATCTAAGGTCTTGAAGGCGGTCTACTACCCTTGGTAGAGGAAAAAAAAAGAGACAACTTGGTGAAGTACATATATAGTCTGGGAGACATCCTTTAGCACAAAATATTAACATTTTAAAGAAATTCTCAAAAGATTCATACATATTAAATATATCCACAAATTGAGAACCATGCAACGTGCACATGAAAAAGTTATGCTGGGTCTCACATGGAGAGACCACAAGACAGCACAGTACATCCGGTAAAAGACAAGAGTCAGAGACATCATAGAATCCATTAAAAAACTCAAATGGCAGCGGGCTGGCCATGTTGCAAGAATGGCAGACAACAGATGGACATCGCGAATCACAACATAGATTTTCCGAGATTACATGAGCTACCGAGGCCGGCAGAATATTAGATGGAGGGACGAGCTTGACAGATTTAGGAAGTACTGGCTCTGCGACACCCATGATAGAGAAGTGTGGCGAATCCTGGGGAAGGTCTATGTCCAACAACGGACGTTGAAAGACTGATGATGATGATGATTGCGTAGATATCTGAAGCCAACTTACGCCTCAAATTTATCTTATGTATCTCTTAATCAAATTTCAGGAATCACGTCTTTGGCAGAATATTAATACCATTACTTGGATTAGCTTTAATGTTCATTGATAAGTTATGTTTTAAAACAATTGTTTAATTTTTAGCAAAGTTGTTCATTTTCTGTCTGTTGCATTTTATACTCTCTTTTCAAATACTCAAACACAGTTTCAAAGGGCTAAATTTCCCATTTGGGCTGGGATTATTATCAACTTTGCACGGGCCTGCTCTCAGTTGGTGAAACAATTGCCCAAGAATAATTACGGATGGATGAAAAGCATGCAATGTGCTACAGAATCATACTACACTAAATCATAGTATCAGCTTAGCTGATTCAAATTATGCCACTGGACACACGAACATTCCACGGAGACCATTGAAGGCAATTGGTCCATCATTAAAACTAAGTGCCAAAACAAATGACAAATATTCATTTAACGATAATAGTCAATTGTTTATAGTAGATAATTGTGTTTGATCTAATGAATCTAATTTATGAAGAAATTGTTAGAAAAAAAAACTTGAAAAACAAACTTTTGTAGTTATGTGTTTCGTAAGCCATTCAACGTGCCATGCACGTTTCAGAACTTCGGAGGTAATCAAATCATGAGACCGACATATTTTACCACATTCTTCTTACTGTACACACCTGGGCAAAAGAAATGCGCCTAACCCGTGTACGTATACATGTACGTATACATTCAGTCCAATTTTTGGCTCGGGAATACACCAGTTTAACATTTTAGGATTTTCATTTTATCAAATCACAGGAATATTTTTTTGGCAGCAAAATCTTTGAAGTAGTGAAAAGGTCAATCTAGCTTTCTTAAAAGTATTTTATTTCCAAATTGTTTCAAAAAAGGATAAAAGATTTGGTTTGAAAGTGGGATTTTGTAATTGCTAATAATTACCATCATGTTCTCGACAATTGAATTTAATCTGATCTTTCTTTATATCTTTAATGTTGACACTATGTTTGGAACGATTCATTGACGAAAAAAACAAAACAAACTCTTCAATGGTGCAATATGTAATATCTGTAAGGAAAGAGAGTGTCTTTTTGGTTTCTTATTCCGATGGGGCAAAGCAAAGAAAAAAAAAATCATAACAAAAACGGTATCATATTGAAATTTTAAATGCTAATCACCGTCAACGTTTAAATTTTCTGACGTATATCACACATTGCACCTGAAGAAGGCCGTAGAATTAATTAGTCTAAATGCTGTGTCAGCATCAAAGATGGAAATAAGATATTATATTGTCTGAACAAAAGTTGCTATGTTATTGACTCGTCCTAAAGTTTCATATATATATATATATATATATATATATATATATATATATATATATATATATTCGATGCCCAGTACGTGCGAAGGGCATGGAAAACTCTTTACAGTACAAATCCCTCTGTACACCAGCAGTTAATTGAGTACAGCCTAAGCTGTCTGGTTAGAGTCGAAGGTATGTAAGCCAATATTTTGTAGATGATTCCTGGTTGAGTGAAGGTTAGATGGACATCTCTATAAAAAAAGGTGTGGCTGTATGAGTGGTGCCAACCAAACCCACCATTGTTATCGACATGGTGACGTGTACACAACGGTGGTCTCAGCTTCGGATGGCTCTGTCAAGTAATTAATTAAGTAAGTAAGTAAGTAAATAAGTCACTGATAAATGTATTTAATTGATACTAGACTTGAATGGGTTCTTATTCCGTGTCCAAAACTGCAGCGTTATTTTGTTAATTACTTGATATATTGAATTAATTTTGACTACCATTTTCCTTCATTGTAATTTCCAAATTGATTTTATCACAACTTTAACTCGGGTCGCCACTTCTATGACTGCGTGTAAACGCAAGGTTTGAAAATAAAGAGTAACGTTTCGATAAGATCCTCTATGTTAAGATGAAGGCTAAATGTAACCAAAATTAACTGAATGGATTGCAGTACTGCCGAAAAAAAATTGATATATATATATATATATATATATATATATATATATATATATATATATATATATATATATATATATATATATATATATGATTGTTGTTTCATCTACGGACAACTGTTTCGATGTATTACATCTTTTCAGTGTGGCTAAAGACTTTCCATTATCCCATCCAGTACCATGAGGCAGGATTGAAACCTTCGCTTCGGACACTTACAACATATTCATTTGATATATTTACGATGCCTACACTTACTTTAAATGCACACAGGTGATCTATTCTAATATAGAATTAACTACTATTAAGAGAAGTAAATATTCCCAAACATGCATTACAGAAGGATATATAAACAAGACTATTGAACACTATTGAAATCACAGAAATGTTATTTAAGAAGGAATACAGGTCTGGATCTTTCTGCCACTGCATAGAACTTTTGGAATGTCCCAGCAATTTATTATGGTATGAGGCCATTATAATCGTCACCCACTATTTCACCTCTCGCAACTGACATTGTTCGACTAAAAGAGCTCTCAATCGAACAAAAGAATGACGTAATTAAGCAACACAGTGAAGGTTTGCAGTACAGGGCTATTGCCAAGACGTTAAATATCCCTTTCAGTGCCGATATTTCTGAAGTGGAAGATGTTTGGCACCACCAATATCATCCCTCGAACGGAAAATTTTCTTCAGAAGCAACTTGGAAAATACTTGGTAGAGTCAAAGGGAATCGAATGGTAACTCCGAAGGAGATCCAAGATGATTTAAGAGTAGCTTGAACATCGATTACTAAAAGAACTAATAATAAACCGCAGAGGAATGGTTTAAAACTCTGTACCCTACAGAAAACACCTTTGTTGGAAAGAAAGGCTCCGGGATTCTCGGACGAAATCCGTTCGTGAGCATTTAGAGAACCTTAATTATTTCGGGGCGAACGTTTTTCTGGTCGGACGAAACGAAAATTGAACTCTTTAGACACAGCCTAGCTCGTTATGAGAAAAGATGGATTTGCCTACGATCGAAGAAGAAACACCACCCCTTCAATAAAGCACAAAGGTTAGGGTAACATGGTATAAGGGTGTTTCTCTTCCATGGATGAGGCGATATATCAAAGTATTTTGGAAGCTAATTTGTTTTATTAAGTGCAGCAGTTGGAACTTGAAGAAGGTAGGATCTTCCAAGATAACGACTCGATGCATACAGCTAAAGTAACTGGCAAATAGCATGTTTTGAATAACGTCTGGACTCGAATCCAGTTGAAGATTAATGACGATTGATGAAAAATCAAATTTATCAGAGAGACCCTAAAAGCTTTGAGGATTTGAAAGTTGTTTCCAATGAAGAGCTGACTAGGATTTCAAAAGAATATTGCAGAGGGTTTGTAAAGGGTTGCGAAAAACGTTCCCAAGAAGTAATTGCGAACCATGGCGATGTAACTAAGTAATAAAATATATAATCAATGTGTTCCAATACATTAAACACCTTCATTTTGTCTATGTTTTATTTTGCATTGTATGTCTGGGGATATGTGTTTCTTAATAATTGTTGATTTTAGATCAAAGTACATCACCCGTGTAAATTCAGAGTAAATATAAGTATCGGAAGTATATTAACTGGATATTTTACAAGTGTCCAAATATTCATCCCCCACTGTACATACGGAAGTGAATACGTGGTCCAATGATGAAAAAAATATTTATTCCACATATTTATTTATTTTTTTTCATAATAAACATTATACAGTGAAATTAACATCGTTAGACTACGGACTTATTGATCCACCCTTGTATATGTATGTATGTAAGTGGGGGGCAACACATATACAAAACACACACACACCCATATATATATATATATATATATATATATATATATATATATACAAAAATAATTGTGCCAGCTATCGTAAAAAAAGAGATGAGTAGAAGTGCGCTCTTGGACTTCTTCCTTACCAGGAGAGCATCGTTAGCTCAGTTGGTAAGAGCAGAACCTGCTTTCCCAAAACAACATTCGTACTTTATTGTACTTATCTGTTTCTCTCACTCTATCCATCAATCCCCGCCCCCCCTCTCTCTCTCTCTATATATATATGTATATAATTTTCTTGCACCTAAAAAAGATTATGGTCAAAATATGTTTACTTGAACATGTAGGATATGTATATATATGTGTGTGTGTGTGTGTATATACATATATGTGTGTGTGTGTGCACGTCAATGTGTATGTATGTATGTGTGTGTGTATGTATTACTTATCATACGTACATATATATATATATATACATATATATATGTGTGTGTGTGTATATATATATATCTATATATAAATATATGTATATATACGCATATATACATGTGCAAGTACACAAGTAAATACGAGGAATAAGAATATATATATATATATATATATATATATATATATATATATATATATATATATATATATATATATATATGTATTCAAGGTAGATCTAACTGCCGGTGTCTACGTATCATTCCGCTTGCGTTATTTCTCTCTTAATTAACGTATTGTGTAGACCAAAGAAATCGCCTCTGGCCGTGCTGAAATGTTTTTCCTGGTTATCTCCTCTTGGATTCGCCCTTCGCCGCACGGGAGCGCTTCTGCCTCCACTGCACCTTCCTCTTATATTTTTGTTCTTCCTCTACGACGCAACGAAAGCGAGGCTCGCCCTTCTTGCTCATATAAACCGTCTCCCCCTACCACAACAGGTCACTACAGTACTTTGAACCCGACCGTTAGAGTTTAAATCCTTCGTCAAAGACTTGATAAAGATGATGACAGAATGAAGTAAAAGAAAGAAGAAAAAAATAGGTAAAAAATATAAGATATTATAGAATAAGATAAAATAAAAAAAGGACGTCTTGGGAAAAAAAGAAAAGAAAAAAAGATCCGATGATTTTTAAAGCCTTAAGGCACTACGGTTCTTCATTATTTCTATTGATGATGTTGAGTTTGATATCCTTGTAAGATGGCGGAGAAAAATCGAAGGGCTTGCAGAAAAGAGAAGGAGATGAAAGAGTAGGAGAGAAAAAATGTATTCAAAGAGAGGGAGGGGGAGAAAGATATGAACAGATTAAGGTACATATGAACAGACTAATATATATATATATATATATATATATATATATATATATATATATATATATATATGTGTGTGTGCGTGTGTGTGTGTGTGTGTGTGTGTGTGTGTGTAGAGATAGAGGGAGATAGATAAATGAATAAAGGTTGAGATAGATATGAACTAACTGAGATGGGCATATCGGTAGATAGATAAATAATTTGATGCGAAGAGAGAAAGATAGATGGACGGAAAGACAGATATATACATATACATATATATATATATATATATATATATATATATATATATATGAAAAGCAACTGAAGTAGATATAAACACACGCGCACTCGCGTATAGCTAGAAAAAGATATGAACAGAATGAGGTAGATAGAGTATGAATTGAGGTACTGAATTTTAGAAGACGTTAAGTTCTAATAAAAAATAATTAATCAATAAGCATTTATACGCACTTTAAATTTTTTTCGTTTGATATTTTCAAGCTTCTGAAGATATATATATATATATATATATATATATATATATATATATATATATATATATATATACATATGATGGAAAAAATTACTCATAGTACCATGATATCAAATTCTGTGCAAAACATGAAAAACTCCGAAGAAAATAACATTAACCAATATTGGGAAATAATTGACTGAAATAATTTTTTGATTTTTTCCCAATATATTTAGTGTTTGTAGCTATGGATATAATGAGTGCAAAGGTATCTGACAAATTTTAAAAAGTTTATTTCAACCTGCTTGTACATCTTCGAAATTGATAGAATTTGGATCAAAAAATTTCTGATTTTTGATCGTAGATCATCAGTGTTCATGCCTGTTCCGGTATCATTCTGATTTTTGTACTATTTGATCTTTGGTCCTTATTGATGTTTAAAATGGATTGGATTCTTCATGATTTGACAAATGGGAAGAACTAATAATTTCCATGCATTTATTTCCGATAACGCGTTCCGGTAAGTGGCAGTGTCATCAGATTGGTTAATCACGAGAAATTGATTAGTTTTTCCAATTTGTCAAATTATATAAATTATACATTATCTGTCATATCATTCCACTTATAAAGAATTATATATATATATATATATATATATATATATATATATATATATATATATATATATATATATATATATATATATTAAAATACCCAAAACAGTTATATGGTAAACAACTGATGATCCCAACAAGAGACATACATTATATACATTATACCAGAAAACCAAAGTATTAAGGAAATAGGGAAAGAAACACTGAAGAAAATCTACATTGCCAGATACTGGTGAATAAGTGACTGAAGTGACACAAAAAATTACTTGAAAAGTTTATTTAATGTTTGGTGTTTAAAGCTGTTAAGCTTTCTAAAATATATTAGAAGAAAGCTGCAGAGACTCTTTTCTAATATTATTCTAATGCTCTATCAACATATGAACATATTGTGTCCTCGAAATGAATTATATGGATTCAACATTACTGTTGTAGTAGCTTGAAACGTTATATATATATATATATATATATATATATATATATATATATATATAGAGAGAGAGAGAGAGAGAGAGAGAGAGGAAGAGAAAGAGAAAAAGAGAGAGGGAGATATGCATGTGTGTGTTACATTTCGAAATTGTATTCCTTTGTAGACATCCTAAGCCCAACTGTAAGAGATTTTTAATTCATTTGCAAACAGTAAAACTACTCCTAGCAATCTCCTTATGAGATCTGGTTCATTACGGGAGAGGAGCCCGAATAAAGATAACCTTTATAACATCCTACGCATGCGTGAAAAATTATATACTGTGAAAACCAACTATGCCTTAAAGCCAAACTCGATGAATATAAAGCCAAGAATCGAAAAATCGGATTCCGTGGTCCCAATCTGGTCAGATGATTCGTGGGGAACATCGTTGGGTAGCGATGAAGCTAAAGGTAGTTCAAAAGACGACTTTCAAACTGAGAACCATGCGACAAGCACAGGAGAGAATCATACTCAACATTACATTGAGAGAGATCACAAGACAGCGCAGTATATTAGAGAGAACACAGTAGTCAGAGATATGGTAGAATCGGTTAGAAAACTCAAATGGAAATGGGCTGGTAATGTTGCAATAAGGTCAAACAACCGGTGGATACCACGACTCGAAACATGGATCCTTTGAGATCATATCCGAAATTGTGTTCGGAAAAATGATAGTGTAACGAACTAAACAAGTTTTAAAAAAGTATTGGTACTGCGACGTCCAAGATAGAGAGGTCTGGCGAATCTTTGGACCAGTTGAATGAGTCGGGAGAGTACGGATTTTAATACCAAATGGTCTTCCTTACTTAACAGAACAGGTGTGAGGAACTCCCCCGAATATATTTTGGAAGCGCCCGGGTACTTGGTTGGCGGTATGGTTAGGTCTATGCACTCAACGAAGCTGAAATGGATTGATCCGGGAGATATATTAAAAGCTGCCTTTTTTTATTTACTAAAATTAGCTGGAGAAAGGAATAACAGAGGTTGAAGAATGGATCAGCTGAAACGTTGTGTTGACATTTTCAAGTATGCAAAGAAGAGATTCATTTGTCCTAACTAAATTCGGAATGTTAATGACTCTTCTCATAGTTAGAGACAATT
Source organism: Thysanoteuthis rhombus (assembly GCA_963457665.1). Taxonomy (NCBI): domain Eukaryota; kingdom Metazoa; phylum Mollusca; class Cephalopoda; order Oegopsida; family Thysanoteuthidae; genus Thysanoteuthis; species Thysanoteuthis major. Next base: position 16,992,988 of record OY735240.1, on the reverse strand, counting down.
GGCTACTTAATTTGGTAGCGAAATCATCGGCAAAGCATTTTGTATAGTAAAAATCGTTAGCAATGAAATTTCCTTAGTTGAAATCATTGGCAATATAATTTTGTAGTAAAATGATAAGCATTGAAATTCCTGTAGTAAAATCCATTGGCAATTTAATTCCTTTAATCAAAATCATTGGCTAATGCAATTTTCATAGTCAAAATCATTGGCTGACGCAATTTCTATGGTTAAAATCATTAGCTAATGTGACTTCTATAGTCAATATCATTGGCCGATGTAAATCCTTTAGTAAAAATTATGGATGTTAGTTTTTGGTGGGAACAGACGAAAAAGACTCAAAACTTTTAATTTAACGATCTTTGGACGAAGCAGGATTCAAATTTGAAATAGTGTCTTTAGGGCCACATAGAATAGCAAAATGATTCATTTTCAACAACAAGTGATATAATAAATAAAACTGAGTGGGCAAATGTAAAGTAAAATCAAATTAAATTAAACGAAAACATTTACGTTTTTAAGACAGTGTTGTTTATTGCCAAAACCCCAAACTTTTCCAAAGTTTTGCTTGAATCAACATCGCTAAAGATATCCCATAGGTAAAAAAACAAATTATCTAAGCAAGCAGGTATCGCTGTAATAGAATGACCGCTGAGCTCAAAACCACTTCCAATGGTTTCAAAAATCTTAAATGACTGATATTCCAACTTGTCTTTCTTGCTTAGCTATTTATTGGCAGGGCCAAAAGAGGAAGTAAATTCAATCATTAAATTCAGTCAGATGATTCGCATTGTAATTCCTTTGGTAAAATCCATTAGCAATTTAATTTCTTTTGTCAAAATCATTGGCTAATGCAATTTTTATAGTCAAAATCATTGGTCGATATAATTTCTATAGTCAAAAACTTTGGCCACTGTAACTTGTAAAGTAAAATTCATGCGTCTTAGCTTTGGTAGGGACTGTGAAATAATCATGTTGAGAATAAGAACATAACTGTCAAGATAAAAAATGCAAAATTCGGCCAGGTAGACCACTACATCTACCTAGGACAACGAATCTCCATGAGACCCTCAAAAGAGGAGGAAATCAAGCGAAGAATTACTTTGGGATAGCAAGTCTTCGGCAGAGCAAGCTTAACTTTCAAGAACCAGATGATTCCAATAATCCTAGAAAGAGGAGTATATAACCAATGCATTCTCCCGATAGTCACTTATGGATCTAAAACATGGAACCTAACCAAGAGACAGACCTGCAAACTGAGAAGTATGCAACGTGTGCATGAGAGAATTATGCTCAACCTTACATGGAGAGATCAAAAGACAGCAGAGCATATCAGGAAGAAAACAGGTGTCTATGACATCACTATTAAAAAACTCAAATGGCAATGGGCAGGCTATGTTGCAAGAATGAAAGACAACCGATGGACATCACGTCTCACAACATGGATCCCCAGAGATCACGTAAGAAACCGAGGCGGACAGAACACAAGATAGAGAGATGAAGTAGACAAATTCAGGAAATACTGGCTCCACGACGCCCATGATAGAGAGTTGTGGCGAATCCTGGGGAAGGTCTATGTCCAACGATGGACGTTAAAAGACTAATGATAATGAAGAAAAAGACTCAAAACTTTTAATTCATCTCTTCAAAAAAAACAATCTCTAGACTGAGTGGAATTCAATGAAACCTTTTAAAATAATCAAATACTCATTGAAAAATTTAAAATTAATGGAAAATGTATTTCAAAATATGTGACTTAAGAGCGACACTACGAAGCGAAATAGTTAATTTCCAATGATAATTAATAAAATAAATAAAACTGAACGTACGATAAATACAATCAAACCAAAAAAATGCCGTTTAGAATATCGTTGTTTATTTCCCCAAAACAAAACTCTTTCGTAGAGTTTTTGGAAAAAACAGCAACTTCATTTACGTTTCTTTGCAAGGAAAATACAAAAATGGTCCGATGTAATCCAAACTGAAAATGAATATGCGCATGCCCATAGGGTAAGAGGAACTCTTCAAACCAAAAGGTAGACAAAAGAAAACAATGAAGAGAGAGAGGAACGCCTTCGCCAGAGAGCAAAATTAAAAAAAAAAATTATGTTTAAATTTGATCACTAGCTCTGCACCTCTTCATGAGTATTTTCTCTTTTGGCCCTGCCAATAAATAGCAAAGCAAGAAAGATAAGTTGGAATATCAGTCATTTAAGATTTTTTAAATCAGTGGAAGTAGTTTTGAGCTCAGCGGTCATTCTATTACAGCGATACATGCTTGCTTAGATAATTTATTTTTTCTGCCTATGGGATATCTTTAGCGATCTTGATTCAAGCAAAACTTCGGAAAAGTTTGGGGTTTTGGCAATAAACAACACTGTCTTAAAAACGTAAATGTTTTCGTTTAATTTAATTTGATTTTACTTCACTTTTGCCCACTCAGTTTTATTTATTATATCACTTGTTGTTGAAAATGAATCATTTTGCTATTCTATGTGGCCCTAAAGACACTATTTCAAATTTGAACTCTGCTTCGCCCAAAGATCGTTAAATTAAAAGTTTTGAGTCTTTTTCGTCTGTTCCCACCAAAAACTAACATCCATAATTTTTACTAAAGGATTTACATCGGCCAATGATATTGACTATAGAAATCACATTAGCTAATGATTTTAACTACAGAAATTGCATCAGCCAATGATTTTGACTATAAAAATTGCATTAGCCAATGATTTTGATTAAAGGAATTAAATTGCTAATGGATTTTACTACAGGAATTTCAATGCTAATCATTTTACTACAAAATTATATTGCCAATGATTTCAACTCTGGAAATTTCATTGCTAACGATTTTTACTATACAAAATGCTTTGCCGATGATTTCGCTGTCAAATTAAGTAGCCAATTGTCTCTAAATATGAGAAGAGCCATTAACATTCCAAATTTAGTTAGGACAATTGAATCACTTTTTTTATACTTTTGATGTTCTTAACATAACGTTCTGGCCGATCCATTCTTCAAGTTGTTCGTGAAAATATTGGTTTCGGTCATAATTCCGGTATGCACAATCCCGAATTTCATGATACCGAATTTTGAATTACCAAAAGATCAGAATCCCGAAAAAAGTGAAATCCCGAAAGATAAGATGCCTGAAAGCTTAAAACATTGGAAGACAGAAGTATTTGCGAAAAACTTCCAAAGTCTCCACCTAAGACATTATTTTCGTCTTAGCCAAGGCTAAATATAAACGAAAACTAAAAGTGAACAGTCATGACAAACAGGTCTGGTTAGTCACTCAATAGAAACCACCACGTGACTAGAGTGCTTTTGATAGAAAACCTTTAAGAAAAGAAGAATGAATACTGCTGGAGATGAACAAAAGGTTTAATTTAACATAACATTACATTGCAAATCGAAACCATCACTAAAAACCTACATAGGTGGGAATTAGAAGAATATTCTTTCGATACATAATGAGGAGTAAAGGTTTGGATTTCCAACCTTCTAGCTCTACTGATGCGATCTGTATGCCCAATAGATATAGCAAGCCAGCCAGCCAGCCAGCCAGCCAGCTTGACCGATTTAGAAACAATGTTGACAATTTCGTTTCATGATTCATCATCATCATCATCATCATCATCAGTCTTTTAACGTCCGTCGTCCGATGTAGACCTTCCCCAGGATTCGCCACAACTCTCTATCATGAGCGTTGCTGAGCCAGTATTTCTTGAATTTGTCTAGTTCATCTCTCCATCTTGTGTTCTGTCCGCCTCGGTTTCTTACGTGATCTCTGTGGATCCATGTTGTGAGTCGTGATGTCCATCGGCTGTCTGCCATTCTTGCAACATGGCCTGCTCATTGCCATTTGATTTTTTAAATATTTTCTATGATGTCAAGGACACCCGTTTTCCTCCTTATATACTCTGCTGTCTTGAGATCTCATGATTCCTAATTTGCTAGTATAATTTCGAATATTCCGAATATCCAAGGCTACGTCGGGTAGTCTAACTAGTGAATTATATATGAATCGATACTTGACGATTGAATAAAGTATTGACATCTATTCACCATTATCTTATTTTTTTCAAGTTGGTTTTTATCGCAAGTCGACTCAAACCATCAATTTACGATAGTAAGTAAACGGCATGGTCGGAAATGATGAACAAGTTCTTGGTGACACTGGAACACACGCCCCTCTACGACAGGGGAAAGTAAGTTAAACCCCTGCTACTCATATCGACTGAGTTACGAAAACTAAGTAGCAAGCAAGAATCCAAACAAAACCTTTGAACATACCCCCTATCCAGATATATCTGCGTTATGCTTGTTTTCAAACCAGTTGTATCAGTATCAGTAAAGCAACCATTATTGCCATTAGATTAAATATCGAATTACCATTGTCGCACAGAGGGTCTGACCAACCAGCCAAGTGGGCTTCACAGTCTTCTCTCTCCGAGTGCCAGCGTCTATCTATGTGCCTGTGTGTGTGTGTGTGTGTGTATCTGGGCGCCCCTGGTCACATTTTTAGGGCTAAAACCTTGGAAATTTTAATTGAGTACACCACCAGGCATCGTTTTCTTTTTCTTTCAAAACGTGCTTTTTTGGGGTTTCGATGGTCATTTTTGGATCAAGAATATCCAAATCTTATGCTGGTATTTTTGATTATTTTTGATAAATTCTAATTACTTCTGTTACATGCTCGGGCTATGGTTATTATGTGAGGTATAGATGTTATAAATAATTTTTCTTACCAGTATTTAACTTAATCTTAATTTTTCAATTGCTTTTTCATCATAACCTCTCTCAAGTCGTTGAGTTAGTAAACAATGCAATTGGAAATAAGCTCCCACTGAGATTTGAACTCATGTCCCTGTCCCCAGAAGGAAGCCTGATGTACACCCAGCTGCTATGACCACTTAGCTATGAAAGCTTCATGTCCAGCAGAGGTCGAATTTTTCCTTTTAAACCCACCCTTTACTCCAAATATCAACGCCATGTTTATTGTTCACGTTTTATAGATGTTTTCAATGGATTTTTGAATTGTTATTAGATGAAATATTGTAATCCAATGGATTGATCTGTCTACTATTCACCTTCATCTTAATTCTTAGATTTTAAAAAATCATAACTAAACTTAGGTAGTTTCTTCAGTTTTTAAGCAGGTCGGGCTGGCTATGTATGTATGTATCATGCATACAGATCGCACTATTGGAGCTGGAGAACAGAACATTTAAATCTTTACTCCTCACTATATACAGAAGAACGTTTGTATTTTTGTAAAAATATCCCCAAAAGGCTTCAAGAAGAGGGTTCGGTTTGCGACGTAAGATCATCCTAAAGTGGTCCCTTAGTTTCTGTCCGGTAGCATTCATGCTTTTATTTTTTGAAAATCAAGTCTTTTTCAGTGATCTTTCCCAAACAATAGACAAGAGAAGTTACCTAGTCATTGACCACCCCCTTTTCCAATTTTTTAAATCTATCACCCCCAATGTGACCTGCTGCCAAAAGATTTTGGCACCTTGACGGTTTCTATTTAATGACTAACCGGACCTGTCTCTCCTTCGTTTCCGACCTGCGCCGTTCGCTCGCTATCATGGAGCTGAGTTGTAATAAAAACAACTTTAAGATCAAGATGAAGGAAAAACAGTCAAAAATTAATTCAGTGGATTACCTGACCAGATGTGCTGATTTCTTTGCTATTTGAACCCGACAAGCCCACCAGGATATTCTATCATTAACAATTGACCCTAAAGAGGATTCACTCCCTTGAGTAAAAATCTGTATTGAAGAAAAAAAAAAAAAAAAAAGAAAAAGAAAGAAAAAAGAAAGAAGAATGATTGGGATGGGGTAGAAAAGAGAACGAAAGAGACGATGGTTATATTTGAATCGTGGTTTTTCAGATTGATCCAGTAACTTTGATCCGCGAAGCAGTTTCAATCACCTGGGTTTCCTAGCTCAAGGCGATGTCAGATTCATAAAAGAGTCAATCTACTAGCTGTCGTTTTGCGTTACACATCCACAAACCCCTAGACCCACACGCATAGACAGGCACCCCTACACACACACGCGCATGCATATATATATATATATATATATATATATATATATATATATCTTTTGGGTTTTTACCTTTCTTACTTTATGCTGTTTCGACTGTGAGCCGGGATTGTTTGACCTCGGGCTATCAAATCGGACAACGGGGGTATGAACGGCAGGCGCTGGGCGCACACGTGGTACACAGGGAGATAGGAGGTTATAGAAAGAGTGATGTAGAACGGGAAAGAGAGGGAGAGTTGAGAGAGAGAGAGAGGGGGGGAGACAGAGATATATAGGAGCAGGAGAGAGACTCTATCTGCGAGAAACCGGTGACAGAGGCTATTGTCATCGACTGACGTAAGAAAAAATACAAAAAAAGGAAAAAAGAAAAGAAAAATAAAGAAACGCTGTAGGAAGGGTCTCGTTCAGTTATTCATTTAGTCAGAAATCAGTGATTCATTACACTCTATTGAAAAGATGACGTCGCTGTAACCTCTGACCAGTCTTTAGGTGGGAAGACAGGGGGAGAGAGTGGAATAGAGAGATGAGGAGAGGGTCAGATAAAAAGAGTTAAAAAGAGTGATAGAGAAACGATGGAAAGAGAAAAAAGGAGGTTGAGAGAGAGTGAGAGAGAGAGGGGGGGGAAAGTGAGAAGAGAAAAGAAAGAAAGGGAGTCTTTAGGTGGGAAGACAGGGAGAGAGTGGAATAAAGAAATAAGGAGAGGGTTAGATAAAGACAGATAAAAAGAGAAACGATGGAATGAAAGAAAAGGAGGTAGAGAGAGAGAGAGAGAGAGAGAGAGAGAGAGAGGAGTGAAAGTGAGATGAAGAGAGAAAGAAAGGAGAGGGTTGGATAAGGAGATAAAAAAGTGATAGAAAAACGATGAAATGAGGAAAAGGAGATAGAGAGAGAGAGAGAGGGGAGAAAGTGAGATGAAAAGAGAAAGGTAGAAAGAAAGGGGGAGATAGGGAATACAGAAATAAGGAAGGGGTGGAATAAAAAGAGATAAAGAGTAGGGAAAGGGTGGAATAAGAAAAGAGGAAAGAAAGAAAGGAGAAAGTGATATAAAGAGTGAAAGAAAGGAAGTCTTTAGGTGGAAAGAAAGGGAGAGACTGGGATACAGAAATAAGGAGAGGGTAGGACAAAGAGAGAGAGAAAAGTGAGAGAGAGAGGGGGTGGAATAAGAAAAGATATATAGAGAGAGGATGAGCGGGGGAGAAAGTTACGTAAATAGTGAAAAATAGGAAGTCTTTAAGTGGAAAGAAAAGAAAAGAAAAGGGTGAAATAAAGGAATAAAGATACGGTGGGATAAAAAGAGATGAAGGGATAGAATAAAAAAAGAAGCAAAGCAATAGAGAGAGGGAGGAAGTGGGATAAAGAAAGAAAAAAAAGAAGAGAATGAGGAAGAGGAAAAAGAGAGAGAAGGAGATAGCTGTATAAAGAGAGAAAGAAAAGGAAAAGGAAAAAGGGAATGGGCGATGGAGAGAGAGAGAGAGACAGAGAGAGAGACAGAGAGAGAAAAATAAAGAGGAAGTGGGAAGAAAGGGAGAAAAGGCAAAAAACGAAATAGAGAAATAAGGAGAGAGAGTGACATAAAGAGAGAGGAGAAGAAAGAGAGAATGGAATAAGAAATGAGGTGTGCTTGTGTGTGTGTGTGTGTGAGAGAGAAAGAGAGAGAGAGAGAGAGAGAAAGAGAAAGAGAGAGAGAGAGAGAGAGAGAAATGGGAATAGAAAATAATTTATATTGAGTGTTTATTTCTTCCTTTCTGGTTGCAACGTTCAAACCAAATCCATTTTTTTCAACCACCCTTCTTTCCTTCGTCCTTTCCCTCCTTCCTCCTACTCCTTTTCTCTCTCTTTCTTTCTTTCTTCCTTTCTTCCCAAGTAATAATTGTTTGCTCTGGGCACGTGAGATGCCTGCCTGACTCTATATATTTAGTTGATGATCTATTCCAGTGTATTCAGATCTCTCTCTCTCTCTCTCTCTCTCTCTCTCTATATATATATATATATATATATATATATATTCCTCCATAGCCTAATGGGCGTTCGCGACTTGAAAAACCTACTTGAAGAAGAACAATAACACACTGAAGACATCGACGACGACTTTTTAATGACATAATTTCAACCCAGGGCTTCCAACGAAATTGTCAAACGTTCCAATATTACAACCTAAAACGTACCAAATACATAACACAACGTACCAAATCCATTGTATTTTAAAATATATATGAACCAATAATTATGTTAAGTCAGTATATCACTCATCGAAAGCTTAATAAAAGAAATACGAAATGGATTTTTAATTGAAGAGTTGCTCTCTCAATTCCGTTTTCTTCCATCTTATTCCGCAGATGATCTGCTGGGATCCATTTGGTGCGGATGTTTTTGCTTGGAAAGATTTTGAGTGTAGCAAGGTATATTGGTTTCTCCCTTTTTTTAAAGGGCGCAATACTCGCTTACAATGAGTTCAGACTTCCGGTTAAGACCAAAAAGTGAAAACTTTGACACGAAGGATAGGAAGAGGAGGTGAAAGAAAGACACAGATTCTATTCACACGTCGCTTACAATAACTTCAGACTTCCAGTTAAGACCAAAAAGTGAAAACATTAACATGAAGGATAGGGAGAGGAGGTGAAAGAAAGAACAGATTCTATTCCTAAGTCATCAGTTAACGAAAGAAAGAAAGAAAGAAAGAAATGAAGAAAGAGGAAAAAGAGACAGAAAGAAAGAGAAAAGAGAGAAACAGAAATAGATTTAGAGAAACAGAGTGTGGAAAGATATTTTTGAGCTCCCTTCACACTCACCTTTTGTCAAACTCCTACTGAGTTGACTTTATCTTCCTGACCTAACAAATATGATAAGTTCAGACTTTCGGTTAAGACAAAAAGGTGAAAAGTTTAAAATGATAGCGAGAGAAGGGAAGAGATAGAGACAGATTCTATTCCTACGTCACCTGTCAATCAACGAAAGAAAGAAAGGGGGAAATATAGAAAGAGAGAAAGAAAGAGAAAAAGAGAAAGAAAGAAAGAGAAAAAAGAAAGAAAAAGAAAAAGAAAAAGAAAGAGAAGCAGAGAGAAATAGAGATAGAGAAAAAGAAAATAGAAAGTTATGGGTTCCAGGCTGAATTATCTGGCGTTGCTAAACAGATTTTCGAAATTAGAATATATTGCTTTTTATTTGATTTTTTTCTTGCATTTTCATACGCTTCTCAGACCTAACTGTCCCTAATAGAATGTTGAAATTTTGCACGCGCACTCTCCTCTTTAAGCAAGGGATTTAAAAAAAGATTGGTTAACTGGCTGAAATGGTCGAGTTCAGAGTGGAGTTTGAAGCTGAAGCAGTCTGTCTTGTTAATTTTAATTTTGTTCAATAAAGAAACTGTTCTCTCAGCTGAGTGAGGCAACGAAAAGATATTCAATATCAAAGAAGACTACATATAAAACTGAGAGATCAACAAGTAATCAACGGTAGAATGAAAAGTTGATATTTAGTCAAAGACGTAAAACGTACCAAATATTTTAAGTGTGGTAAGAAACGCGCCAACTTAAAGTACCAGATTTCGTACGAATGTACCAACTTTGGTAGCCTCATCATATCCTTCTCTCTCTTCTCGATCTGCTCATCCCATTCTCACGAAACCTTGCTCTCCTTTTTTCCAACTTGGCTCTCCCTTTCCCTGGTTCCTGAAAATCTCATAACACCCTTCGTACACCGGTCTCTATGCACGTACGGGAAGCAAGCCGACATCGAAAACACATATTGGCCTCTACCACCGAGAATCTCCACGGGTGGAAATTTAATGATAATGATAATAATATTTCGTTCCTTAAATACATTCTGTTTTGCATGGGAGAGAATTGAGAGGTGGTCGATGAATTTCAGAGGAGGGGTGCATTTTAGGGAGAGTAGTACCAGAAATGGACGAGGGTTTATTTGAATGAGTATAATTTCTATGTCACGGCCTTTTTCGGTCTCCATCCCCTCCTGCTATTCTTTATACTTTTATCTTCGCACAGCGAGATCTGCCGGCCGTTTCACCTTCTCCACTTGAACTTCGTAGCCGGGTTATTTCTTAGGCAACTCTGGTCCGACCCAAATAACCTGCTTCAGCGCCTAGCATTCGCCAACTCACCAAAACAAATGCCATCTTCCACATGAATAGGGAAGAGATCAACGAGAAATGAAAAAAGGAAACAGTTATCATCTGTCTTTCCACTCGTGAAATAAAAGATGCAGAACTTTATATGTATTACTATTACTTTCTTTGATTTTCCTTTCAAACCTTTAAATTTTCCCCTTATCTTTTTCTTTGTTGATTTTTAGAAACCACCAATCAAAACTGTCAACATAGTTTTCTTCAGTTTTTAAGTCGGTCCAGCTGACTATATATGCATGTATCAGGTTACAGGCCGTACCATCGGAGCTAGAGGGCTGAAACTTCAATATTTACCCCCTAATATGCCTCCCTCAAATGATTGTTTTTTTAGATCTCACCTTAAATACGTTTTTTTAGTAAGGTTTCAATTTGCAACGAAAGTTTATGCTTAATTGATCCTTGGTTTCTGTCTGTTATTTTTTTAAAATCAGTCATTTTCTCAGTGTTCACAGCCCAGCAAGAGGCGAGATAAGCAACATTCATTGATCTTTCCTTCACCTCAATTTTTAATTGATCACACCCAATACGGCATGTTGCATGGTCGTATGACAGTTTCTATAGAGTGACTAACAAGACAGGTTATTACTTTTCTTTGATTTTCCTCTCAAATGTTAAAATTTCATTCCTTTTCTTCTCTCTTCCGCCTTCTTCTCCTTCTTCTGATGGGCCTTTTTTAAAAATTTTTCTTGCTCAAATTTTTTATTATCCTCATTCCCCTTCTCGAGTCCCAATTTCTTCTTCTTCTTCTTCTTCTTCTTATTCACACTATTTCTCCAACCTTCGTCAAGTGGCCCCCTATTCTATCAAGCCACCAGGGCTTGGAGGAGAAAGAGGTTAGTTTTGAATAACGCAAAACGGACAGAGGGCTTCAATTTTGCCAGCCAATTTAGTCCGAGTCAATACATAACTATTAACCTTCCGCGAAACCTTCTCTTTTAACTATTCACCCGCCCTTCGCTCTCTAAGCATTTCCTTACCTCCTTTTTTGATGAGGCCAAGTCACGAAGTCAAGAAGGACTAATTTGAAGGATAAATGAAATTCATAACTACAGACCTTTGCTTAAACGGATTTTCAATGAGGATGACATTTGCTCCTATCATTCTTTTTATTATTTTCTTTCACGCCTTCTATTTCTCTCCCCTTCTCTCTTCATCTCATTTCCTCCCTATTTCTATTTCTTTCTCTCCCTCTCTTTCTCTTCCACTTTATCCTAGTTTCTATCCCTTTCTATTAATTTATCACACTTCCCTCTTATTTCTCCTTTTCTCTTTCTTTCCTCCTCTTTACAATTTAATTTACCATTCTCTTTCTTATCCAAATTCCATCTTAATTCTCTCTCTTTCCACCTCTCTTTTCTCTCTCTCTCTTTCTCCCTTTCTCTATCCCTTTCTCTCTACTATTTTATTTCCCTTCTTCTCTTTCTATCTTTATCCCTCATCCTCCTTATTTCTCTATCTCCAGACTCTCTCTCTATCTCTCTCACTCTAATATTCTCCCATTCACTTTTCTTTTTTTCTTTCTTTTCACCCCGCTTCTTCCTTACTTCTCTCATTTTCTCTCTCATTCTTCCCTCCTCTCTACTACCTTATTTTTCTTTTCCCTCCCCTTCGCTTCATCCGAACCTTCCTTATCTCTCCCCTTCTCTCTTTCCTCGTCTCTCTATTATTTATTCCCCCCCCCCCAACTTTATCCAACTTCGTCAACTTCGTCAATTTCTCTTTTCCTTTATCTCACTCTTCGCTCTCCAAGCATTTTCCTTATCTTCCTTCTTGATGAGGCCAAGTCACGAAGTTAAGGAGGACTAATTCGAAGGATAAATGAAATTCATAACTACAGACCTTTGCTTAAACGGATTTTCTATTTACAATGAGGACGACACTTGCTTCTGCCATTTTGCCAGATGTGTCGGTGTGGGGGAAGGTTGGGGGTGGCGAGAAAAGCTTGGACGGGGGACAACGAGAATGGGGTTTGGTTGGCATGTGTACAAATTCAATTGTCGATTCATTGACTCTCGACCCTCAGGTTTTTCTTTCTTTCTTGTCTTTTTTCTTCTTTTTTTGAGAATGAAATCTCGTCAGATAGTTTGTGTTATTTTCTTTCTTACATTTCACTTTCGTTTCTTCGTATCCCCTTTGAGATTTTATTTGTTTGTTTGTTTCTTCCTTTCTTGTTTATCTTCTCTTTATTCCTCTTTCTTTTCTTCTTTTTTCTTTCTTTCATTTTTCTTCCTTTCTTTCTTTCATTTCCCCTTTCTTCCTTTCATTTTCTTCCTTTCTTTCTTTCATTTCCCCTTTCTTCCTTTCATTTTTCTTACTTTCTTTCTTCCATTCATTTTTCTTCCTTTCATTTTTCTTCCTTTCTTTCTCTCATTTTTCTTTCTTCCTTTCATTTTCTTCCTGTCTTCCTATCATTTTGCTTTCTTTCTCTCATTTTTCTTCCTTTCTTTCTTTCATTTCCCCTTTCTTCCTTTCATTTTTCTTTGCTTCTTCCTCTCATTTTTCCCCCTTTCTTTCTTTCATTTTTTTCTTTCTTTCTTTCTTCAATTTTCTAATTCTTGTTATTTTCTTCTTACTTTCTTTCTTTGTCCAAACTCCCTCACTTCTTCATCATATTCTTCAAGCTTCTTTCTGTATCCTCTTCTAATATCCCATCTCTGATTCTTCAATCTTCTTTGTCATAAAGCTCATCCTTTCCCCCCCTCTTCACATCATAATTTCTTCCTCTTCACTCTGTTCATCTTCTAGTACTACTACAACAGATGCTCTTCTCTTTCCCGCTGCTTCAATTCCACCCCTTTTTTCTTCTTCCTCAAATCATTTTCTCTTTCGTTTTTCTTCACTTTTTACCCTAAACCTAACCCTAACCCTCCTTTCGTTTTTGTCTCTATAAATCCATCAACCCAACGTTAATTCTATGCAACCATCCAAACACGAAAAGGAAAGAAAAAAAAATGTAATAGAAAGGAGCAAAAACTTTTATTTTTCAATATATTATCACTAAATTATCTTTTTTTTATTTTTTATTATGGGGCCTACTCAAACCCTGCACCATCACCTGGAACTTCGGGCGCTCCCTATGGTCGTATCCTCTTGAAAACGAAATCTATGTGGACGCGAATTGATTTTGTTTTGAGCATTCTTAAACAAAATAGAAAAACCATTAAATGTTCGGTTGTCGACCACTGGCAACCCGGGGCAATGTTAGGTGTCCCTGAAATTGAATGGTTTTGTCGCTATTTTCCGATGCATCCGAAGTGATGTTCTATTTTTTGCATGAGTTCTGTGCATGTTTTAAAACTAGTGATATTTCCAAGACACAAAATATGTTTGCTCACAGCCTAAAAAATCAATAATACCATTCAGCTTATTTCTACCTAGGTGCTTTCAGTAGTAAAACAAGAGAAAGGTTTGGTAGTTCAATAAGAGAGAGAGAGAGAGAGAGAGAGAGAGAGAGAGAGAGAGAGAGAGATTAACCAAAATAGATAGCAGAAAAGTGTGTTGGTGTAATAAGAGGATATTAAGTATTAAAGAGAATGGACTTAAAACGAAAGTTAGGTAGTTTAATAAGAGGATAAAAAGTGACAAGGAAGAAAGAAGTTAGGTGGTTTAATACGGGTGTAGGTAGAGACAATTTCAACGAGGAATTATAAGAAAATGTTCAACAGGGAAAGATTTGAAGAGCATTCCCGCTTTTAAATGGGGAATCTCTTGCGTTACCGGGGTTGTGTGGCTCGCCTTGCTGTGAATGAGCTAAGTCGGTCGGTATATGAGCCACTATTTCTTTTCTGTTAGCGAAAGGGAAATGACCTCTCACGTTTTTTATAAATTGCACATCTGACGAAGGCTGTAGAATGGATTAGCCAAAATGTTGTCAGAATTATAGAAGGGAGCATTGTCCTTAATTTTCAAGGCTTCTATTATAAATGATGTTCCCTACCAGCAATATTATTACATTAATAAAAGTTTGATTAAACACCGTAAACCATAAATATTTTTCTGTAAATGCTTTTAGTCAATTTTTCCTGTTTACATACAAGATAATCTAATGTCTGGATCCAATGATTGTAAATATTTCAAACATTTGTGATCGAGCGCTTTCGACTATACATCTGGCCATTATTAAGATCGGGGAAAAGTTCATATGTTTTAGATTTGGGAAAGGTCAGAAATCTGACAAGCCTGTGTGACGTGATATTTAGAAAAAAAAACTTTCACAATCATAGTTTTTAGAATGATACACTGAAATCTCCATGTGTTATTGCAACAATCCGTACCCGACAACCGTCTTGCGAGAATATAAAAACAAATGTGGCTTTAGAACGAGTGTGTCATCAAATAGTGCCGTTAGAACGAGCACTGCCACAATGGCACTTTACTGTATCTACGAATTGAAATTTATGTCCTGAAGATATGTGGCAGATCCCAACTTTTCAAAATGGAGTCTGGGTCGAATAGAGGAAAAGTAAGAGGAAAAGATTAAAGAAGGAAGAAGAATGATGAAGAGAACGGGGGTTGAAGGAAAATTCCTGCCCTACGGATCCTCCCCCTTCCCTCCCCTTTTTTTGCTTACCAATATCTCCGCCCTAATTCCCCTTCTTTTGTTGGCCCTGAAAATGTTCACCGGATGCTACTTTTGTTCAATGCAAAGACGGGGGCGGGCCCGAACGGTGTTAGTTGATTGATAGCGACAGAATAAGGATATCGAAATGAGATTCGGGATTTATAAAAATTATTAAAGGATTCGGGATGAGGTTATTAAAGGATTAAGGAAAATGAGAGAGAGAGAGAGAGAGAGAGAGAGAGAGAGAGAGGGGGAGGAGGAGGAAAGGGAAGCAAAGAGAGATGAGGAAAGACGTACGTTGAATAAGTTCGAAGCTCTCAAAGGAGAAAAAGACGAAAAGCAGAAAGACGAGGGTGAAGAAGTCGACAAGGATACTAGAGAAAGTGCTGGAGATTCCAGAAAACGATGCAACTCAATCTATAGCGATGATCCCCAGACATCTAGTGTGAACACGCAAATGTATCTAATGAAGAAGAAAAAGAGACCGTGATTATAAGAAATGCAGCATTAACAATTACGAGACCTATTACTATAAATGAGGGTAAATGTACACATGGTAAGAAACAAGGATTCTTAAAAAAGCATGGTAGTTCACCTGAACAGCTGCCATCCTGGAGTAGAATGGGGTCAAGTTTGCTTGAGGTTAACCTGAGGTCATCTGAGGTCAAGAATGGTTTTATTTCGCCTTGTACAGAATACTAGAATGAATGCAGAATCCAAAATGCACAGGAACGTATATTACTGTTCACATCTTTGTAGTTTAAAAAAGGTTTTGAAATGAAATAAATCAATTTTGAAAAAGTGCATGATGATTTTAGATAGAAGCATATATTAGTATGTGAGATTAAATTTTTCTGACAATGTATGATTTAATGATTTGGCAGTTCGGAAGAACAACTGAATTATATATTTTCATTTACGAAGTAATAATAAAAATAATTTAATAGAAGCCAGAGATCTTGAAGCATCCAAGAGAGGGTCGAATGATGTCACTGGAACGTAGTATAATCACGTGGTCCCCATAACAACGCTGGACCTCAAGTAAGTGAGAAAAATTATTTGAATCCGACCTGACAACGTTTACTAATGCAAAATTCATATCGGGAAGTAAAAAGTATATAGAAAAAAAATTAAAGTTTAATCGTTCTTCAAATTGTCAGATCATTAAATCACCTGTACAAACATAGCACTTATTGATGGACGCACAGATACTATACTCTGATCCTTTGATCTTGTGCTGAGCTCACAGATACATTGATCCTAACCAAAAGAACCGATTATTACGCAATTGATCTCGTAATTCTAGGATGAACTATGTTATGAATGTAAACCCTACACGACCTCCAACTAATGCTTGATGAACTAAACGAAGAAAGCAAAAAAGTTGGCCTACACATGAACTGCAGTAAAACAAAAATCATGTGCAATAATCACATTGAGAATAAGTATATAACTGTCAAAATCGAAAATGCAAAACTGGGGAAAGTAGACCACTACATCTATGTAGGACAACGAATCTCTATACCCCCCCCCCAAAGAAGAAGAAATAAAGCGGAGGATAATCCTAAAAAGAAGAGTATACAACCAATGCATCCTCTTGATAGTCACTTATGGAGCTGAAACATGGAACCTAACCAAGAGACAGACCTGCAAACTGAGAAACATGCAACGTGCGCATGAGAGAATCATGCTCAACCTCACATGGAGAAGCCACAAGACAACACAGTATATAAGGAGGAAAACGGGGGTCAGAGACATCATAGAATCTTTTAGAATACTTAAATGGCAATTGGTAGGTCAGGTTGCGAGAATGACAGACAACCGATGGACATCACGACTCACAACATGGATCCCCAGAGATCACATGCAAAACCGAGGCTGACAGAATACAAGATGGAGAGATGAACTGGACAAATTTAGAAAAATCTGGCTCTGTGACGCCCATGATCGAGAAATGAGGCGGGTCCTGGGGAAGGTCTACATCCAACGACGGACACTAAAAGACTGATAATGATGATGCTGATGATGATGCTGATATCAATAATAATAAAATGAAAATAAAGAATAGATATCATAGTAATAATCATGAGCAAGAGAAAGCAGATGAAAGAGTGAAAGGAAGAGAGGGAAAAAGGAAAAAGACAGAAGAGGATAGTATCTCGAAAGCGATGAATGGAAGAACAAGTTCTAATTGACTGAAAGGAGGGATAAGAAATAAGACTGGCCGATTCAGACTCAAACTTCACTCCGATCGAAACTAATTCAGCCACAAAGCCAATTTTTTGAAAAAAAAATGATAATATTTCCATCGAGGGGAATGTGTGTGTAAAATTTCAATTTTCTGTCATGGACAGTTAGGCATGAGAACAGTAGAGAAGAGAGAAAAAGAAAATAGAATTATAGTAAAGATGGGAAAAAAAGAAAATGTGATGAATTCTAATTAAAAGAATCTGTTTAGTGACACCAGATTATTAAATCTAGAACCCATGACTTCCCATTTTCCCTTTCTCTATCTGTTTGTCTTTTCCTCTCCCTCTCTCTCTCTCTTTCTTTCTTCCGCTATTCCGCCTTTCTTTGTTTCTCCCTTTCTTTCGTTGATTGATGGATGACGTGGGAATAGAATCTGTCTCCATCTCTTCTTTTCCCTCTCTATCATTTTGAATGTTTCACTTTTTAGTCTTAACCGGAAGTCTAAACTGTTGTTAGGTGAGAGAGTAGGAGCTTGACAAAAAGGGGAAGCAAGGGAAGCTCAATAATGGCGACGTTTTAAATTCCTGAAAGCAATTCGACGCCGTCTTGTCTATCAATGAATTGATTAACAAACCAATCAAACGAACTCATATCTCCAGGATTCTTCAGTTCTTCAGATTTTCTTTTAATGTATCTCAGTTATTATCTTTACGCAATCCATAGTCCTCTTAATGTCTCTGCGAGTTTGTTCACAACTTCCTTTTGTGAAACTCAAAAACTGGAGTTGACTTTATTTCTTTTCGACGTAGCAAGAACCAGAGCAACAAGAACAATACTCACTAAACCGAGGATTGTAAAACGAATTTATCCCCTGTCATGATTTGAACTCACGATCACCTGTATGCCAAGACGCAGTCTTACTAACTGAGCTAAATTTATCAGTCTCGTATAGAAACGGAAATTTATTTCATACTCCTAGATATTATCATTACACTATATATATATATATATATATATATATATATATATATATATATATATATATATATATATATATATATATATATATATATATGTTTGTGTGTGTGTGTGTGTATGTATGGTTAATATTCTTGCAACATGTCCAGCCCATAGCCATTTAAGTTTTCTAACAGTTTTTTTTTAATGTCTCGGACTCCTGTCTTTCCTCTGATATACTATGTCCGTTTCTAACCATTATCAATCTACTTACATAACCAATCTTTCCTCTTGCTCTCTCGCTCACTGTTTGTCCACTTTATATATATATATAAACAAACATTCATTTCACACAGAAAACTTTTAATCAACCTAATCTGCTTCGTTGCAAATGCACTTAACCTAACGCCTCTTTTTTCATCACATAGATCGATTATTATGCAGTGAACATTTCAGATCAAAATTCAGCCAATAAGTGTGTCACGCTTATTGATTATATATGTATATATATATATATATATATATATATATATATATATATATATATATAGAGAGAGAGAGAGAGAGAGAGAAATACATGCAGACTAGTCAGATGAATTGCATTGTGGTTGTTAGCTCATTTTATATGAAAACTGCACTTGGGAAATATACAAACACAAATACACACACACATATATGTGTGTGTGTGTGTGTGTATCTCCCATCCAATACCACGAGTTAGGATCGAAACCTTCGCTCCAGACCTTTACCCTACGCAAAACTGAACGGTCTGAATTTAAGCGATATATTTACTTACGCACAATTCCCTATCCAAGTGGAAGAGCTTTGCTATATAGCTTTAAATGGACGAAGTGACCTACTTGATGAGTGGTCAGCCCTGAAGAAGGGAACGATATATATATATATATATATATATATATATATATATATATATATATATATATATATAATGCATACAGATAGATTATTTATATAAATGTGCATGTAGACATTGGTCTCCAGGCATTCACACACTCACACTCACATATATATGTATGATGACAGTGCTCTAGAAATAATAGAGTAGGCTAGATATTAGGATCAAAGCCTGACGGGAGATGATTTTTTATCAACGATACCGAGGATCTCTGTTAATATAACTAATATTTTGTTTTCGAATCGCCAAAACGTTTACATGGTAAATAATTGATGATCTCCACAAGAAAAATCACCTAAAGTACTATAATATCTAATTCTACGTAGAATATAAAACCTTTTGAGATTCTTACACTCATTATACTAACAAATGTCTAGAAATAATTGACTGAATTATTAAAAGAAGAAATTCTTTTTCATCTTCAATGTTTAAAGCGATAAAACTTTCTAGATTATACATATATGTGTATATTCACATTCATTGCATATATAAGGGCAATAATAAAATATATACGTGTATATGTATTATTGTATTTGGTTTTTAGTTTGAAAAAAGTGCTCAAAACCATCAGTAGAGCGGTTATTAAATGAGTAAAAAGGTTCGTTTGAAGATCTTTCAAGTTTAATAAAATGTATAATCTGTAATGAATTATTGAAAAAATGTTCTCTCCTCATATATAGCTAAAATTTATCTAATACAAAAACCAATTTGAAGATATACTTACATTCTTATATTTAGACATATTTAGTCTGTCTTTGCATACTTTGCTCTGCAGACACGCGCTGACACACACACACGCGCATCCAACTGCGAGCGCAGAAAAAAACATCGATGCCTGACCTACCATTTAACAAAATATTATTGCATACCAGCAGATACCCATTTAAAAGATCTCCACAAAGAATTGCGCTGACAAATACATGAACGAAGGTATTCCCACACACTTGGAAACAAATGGATGTCGCTCCATTTTATAGGGCGTACTCCAAATCCTATTACAAATGCCAGCCTCAAACCCCCACTGCGACTTGCCCCCGAACAGCCCGTCTGTTTCGAGCGCCTCCTCTCTCCAGCGTCCGTGGCACGCACTCAATAGGCCCATAACGAACGGCTATCTCGGCCACAACGCGTCACTTCCCTCAGGTCGGATGTGGAGGTTTTAATCTGTTTTCAATTGTCAGGCGTAAGCAGGAAGGCCGACTGAAATGTTGTCAGCGAACGTCAATGGACGCCGCGGGCCGCTTGATAAATAAATAAGTGAACTGGGAAGGACATGGTAGACAACAACAAACGCAGGCATGCTTAACGGAGCGTGCGTCATATTGCGGGATGGGTGGTATGATGTTGGTGGAGCTTGTCAGCAAAGAAATCGACCGTGATAAGCTTCCCTCTCCGACTCAACGTCTTCCTCATTCCGTGTACGTCAACGATTATCTCCCCTTTTTGTTCTTCCTTCTTCACCCAACTTTGAATTGTGGATATGGAGGGTGTGTGTTATGGCTCACTAGATGAACAAGTACTGGTATTTGAAAACGTCCTGTGGATTTTGACGTAGCCGTTTCAACCGTTTAGTTTACGTTGGACATAGATAGAAAATGAAGAAAAAAAAAGCTCTAAACAAGACTCGAACTCACACTCATTTAACGGGAAATCTTGCTATGAACAGCAACTGCTCCACTGAACGAGCTATTAGAATTGTCGTACACAAGCAGGATGTCGGTTCGAGTCTCGCCTGGAGCTTATTCTTTATTTCCAATCTGCGCCATGAACTCCCAATTGTAAACTGACAGTCGGAGTGGTTGCGATAAAAACAAGTAGAACTAGAAAGCATTCGTACGGCGCAAATCTCTGACAAAGAAAGTAAATGTGCAAGGATCCGCCCCCAAATTCAATAATTTATTCCGTTGCCTGTTGCCAACCCTTCCGCTGAATAACACTGAAATTCATCCGGAACTTTTGGAGATATCATGTTGAGATATATGAACTTTTGGTGATATTTTGTAATGTGGACATAGAACTACGACATAGAGCTAATTGTAAATTCATTCGCCAGTAGCCTTTTGTCCAACCTCCCCCAAAACTTCTTTGGAATTCATTGAGAACTTTTGGAGATATTGTATGGACAGACAGATAGACACAGAAAGACATGACCGAATATATATACCTATCCAACTAGGCGGAGGTGAATTTACATAAAGGAATACCAGTCAAAAATGAGTAATGGGTGACAAAACTTTATGTATATAAAATGAATAAAGACCCTCAAAGTCAATAATTGAAAAACCGTAACGTCGAAATTTGAAGTCATTGAAGTAAAGAAAAGTTTATCGAAGAATAAATATGGCCTGAATATATTCTAATTATGACATCACTAGCATTTTCCATCGGAAAAACGTCTAAAATAGAGTAAAAAGGCATCTAGAAACATTCAAATTCTTGAGAATCAAGATGTTATTCTACCCGTTAAAATATGGCCCCAAAAGCTTGTTTCCCCAAAGTCCTGAACAACAGGGATCTAGTGGAATTAGTAGGCAAAACAGTATGGACAGGAGCGTAGGAACACCCAGACACACAATTACGCACACATATACAAAGGGATAAAACCCATCAACACCTTTGGTGGCTACGGTTGTTCAACAGGTCTGATGGGTCAATCAACTGTCCAATGTCTTTTGGCAGCATGCAGCGTGGGTGTGACTCACTAAACATTAGAAGAAAGTGTGATCAATGAATAAGTTACTTCTTCTGCTTTTTGTTGGATCACTAAAAAGTTTGAATCGTTAAAAATCAAGCAGGCGCAAGCAGACGACCGATGTAGCTTAAATTTACATAGGAAACTGAGCCACTAGAGCTAATTGTAAATATAAAACTATATAAAACTATATAAAAATATATAAAACTAAATGGGTGGAACTTTTTTTGTATGCATAATCCGTAGTGTGTAAATGTTTATTAAATTTTCAATCCTCTCTCTCTATTGCTGTCGCCTGTACGCGAAATATATATACATAGCCAGCCAGAGCCACTTAAAAACTGGAGAAACTTATGTAGACAGTTCCAGTTGTGAGTTTCTGATAATGTTATTACTAAAACTGCATTATTGCAAAAAAATAATTCATAAGTACACCACTCTGTGTGTGTGAGTTTGTGTGCGTCGATGGAGCTGAAACATGGAACCCAACCAAGAGACAGGCCTGCAAACTGAGAAGTATGCAACGTGCGCAGGAGAGAATCATACTCAACCTTACATGGAGAGATCACTAGACAGCACAGTATATAAGGAAGAAAATGGGAGTCTGTGACATCATAGAAACTATTAAAAAACTCAATGGGCAGGCCATGTTACAAGAATGAAAGACAACCAATGGACATCACGTCTCACAACATGGATCCCCAGAGATCACATAAGAAACCGAGGCCGACAGAACACAAGATGAAGAGATGAACTGGACAGATTCAGGAAATACTGGCTCCGCGATGCCCATGATTGGGAATTGTGGCGAATCCTGGGAAGGTCTATGTCCAACTACGGACGTTAAAAGACTGATGGTGAAGTTTGAAGCCTGATGAGTTGAATTTTGATCTGAAAGTTATATCGTTCAGTGTTCAGTCTAAGTGAATAATACTCAACACTGAGTTAAGTGCATCGACCACGAAGGACATTAATTTTAAAAGAATAAATATTTGTTGTGTAAAATATTGTGTCCTTTTTACTCACTGTTGTGGACTGACGGTTTGAGTAGTAAAAATAAAAAGCAACTGAAATTAAGATGAAAAAAAAATAGTCAAAAATTATTAATGATTTAACATGGCTTCTGTAAACTTGAAAATTTCATCCATGAATCTTTTTTTCCCAAAAGAAAAGAAAAAATGTTGTTTTAAAGAAAAAATGATTTAAAAAAATAATTTCAAAGGAATCTTTTTTGAAATTATCGACCGCCCTAGAAAGTTTTCTGCGTTTTTTTCTCTCTCTCTCTCTCTTCCTGCTCTCTGATTCGCGTTTTTAAAAATTAAAATTCCTATTTCAAAAATATTTTCATCACATTTTTTTTCAAAACAAATAAAGTATCTTTCTTTTCTATCGAAGAAAAAATCATATTTTTTTTTCCTTGGAAATGAATTTTTCTCTTGGCATTCGGCAAATTTTACGAATATTTCTCTTCTTTTTGTCTAAACCTTAACTTGAAGATCTTTTATGTTATAGAAATAATAAAATGATTAATTGTTCGTGCTGATAATCAACTTGTGAGAAAAAATCCTAATAATATATATCAGTAATTATTATAGTTTATCATCACTTCATATTGGATGAAATATTGAAAAAACATTATCAGTTTCCACAACTATTTTGTTCATCTTAATCTCTTAGTTGCTTTCTATTACAACTTCATTATGGCTGTTTACTCAATGCTGCAGCTCGACGGCCAGATTTAAGTTATCACGAAGAGTAACTGAAGACACGTCTGGTCAGTCACTTGCACAATGTCGTATTAGAGTTATCAATGGAAAAAGGGGTGATCCATGAATAATTCACTTGGCAGAGCAAGCTCAACCTTCAAAAACAAGAAGATCCCATTAGTCCTAAAAAGAAGGGTGTATAAAAAATGCATCCCCCCAATAGTCACTTATGGAGTTGAAACATGGAACCTAACCAAGAGACAGATCCGCAAATTGAGAACCATGCAACATGCACATGAAAGAATGATGCTGGGCCTCACAAGGAGAGACTACAAGACAGCTCAGTACTTCTGGAAGAAGACAGGAGTCAGGGACATCATATAATCCATTAAAAATCTCAAATGGTAGTGGGCTGGTCATGTTGCAAGAATGGCAGACAACCGATGGACATCACGACTCACGATATTGATCCCCAGAGATCACATGCGAAACCGAGGCCGGCAAAGTATTTGATGGAGAGACGAGCTAGACAAATTCAGAAAGCACTGGCTCTGCGACGCCCATGATGGAGAAGTGTGGCGAATCTTGGGGAAGGTCTATGTCCAACGACGGACGTTGAAAGACTAATAATGATGAATCACGGTAAAAAAAAAAGTTTGAATAGAAAAAAAGCATGAATGCTGCTGGACAGAAACTAAGGGATCAATTTAGTATGAACATTCATTGCTAATTGAACCCCCACTAAAAAAGAATTTACACGTAATCAAATAAACGAACACATGAACAAATGCAAACACACAAGCACGCGCAAATATAGAAAAGGATAGAACTCTTCACCATCTTTGATGGCAACGGTCGTTCAGTGGTCGCTTTACTGGTACTACCAAATGCAGAAACAAGACTAAAACATGGCACCGGAGACGTTTGGAATAGAGAGCCGGTTTAAAGGTTAGATTTGATCAAGTCGTAGACTTCTGGTTGCTCAGACGGTTAAAAGCAGCTGAGCGTTTACCAGGTTTACCTGGGTAAAAATGGCATGAGTTCGAATCTCACTGAGGGCATATTCGCTGCTTGGGTCGTCGGGCAGAGTCAAGTCGTGATATAAATACAACTAAGAAACAAAGATGAAGGATACTAGCAATCAAAATTAATAATATACCGATAGCATTTAGAGATTTTAAAATCGATCACACTCACTTGTAATCAATATTTTTCTCAAGTTCAAAACAATACAACGATGAGAATATTTAATTGTATGTAGCCATTTCCAAAGAATTCATTCATTAACAGTATAGCCTCATGTATAGGTCGAATCTATCTATCTATCTATGTATTTATCTATGTCTGTTCATATCTATGTCCGTCTGTTCATATCTATCTACATCCGTCTGTTCATATCTATCTATCTAGCTATCTCTTCATTATCTATCTATCTATCTATGTCCGTCTGTTCATATCTATCTATCTACGTCCGTCTGCTCATATTTATCTGTCTATCTCTTTATTATCTATCTATCCGTCTATCTATCTACGCCCGTCTGTTCACATCTATTTATGTATCTATGTCTGTCTGTTCATATCTAAGTCCGTCTGTTTATATCTATCTATCTCTTTATAATCAATCTATCTATGTCCGTCTCTTCATTATCTATCTGTCTATCTATCTATCTATGTCTGTCTGTTCATATCTATATCAGTCCATGTTGATCTATCTATCTATCTATCTATCTATCTATTTGTTTGTGTGTGTGTTCCTGTGGGAGTTGCATGTCCCTCTCCGCTCGTTGTCAACTGCGCATGTGCACTAGTTCTCCGAATCGGTGCCTCGTTTTCAAGGCGACCATGTCAGCCATTGTCTTACAGAGCGTAGCCATGGTTACTAAGAGCTTTCCAGAGATTCTCCCCCAAATGATGCTCCCGTCATTGTTCCTCGGTCTTTTTCTTCATTTCATCATTAATTCCAGTAATGGATTGGAACCGAAGTCTTCAAGGCTGGAAGAGATTCCTGCGCGAATTTCCAAAAAGTGCCTCGCGATGAAAATAGGAATTTAGTTGCTTTGAAAAGGAACAGGAGAGAGAAAAGAGACAGAGAAGTAAAAAGAAAAGAGAAAATGTGAGAGAGAGAGAGAGAGAGAGAGAGAGAGAGAGAGAGAGAGAGATGACGATTGAGAAGGAGAGAGAGAAAGAGAAAGAGAGAAAGATGGCGATTGAGAGAGAGAGAGAGAAAGAGAGAGAGATGGCGATTGAGAGAGAGAGAAAGAGAGTGAATGAGAAAGAGGGTTAGGTGAAAGGGTATGAGAGGTGGAGGAAAAGAAAGAAAAAAAAAGACACAAACCAACAAAGGAAGGAGAGAAATCGGTGGGGTCTTTGCATGATCGACAAGAAAGAAAGAAAGAAAGAAAGAGTGAGAGAAAAAGAAAAGAGGTATGAAAAAGAAAAGAGAAAGAAGACAGAAAGAAGGAATTAGAAGAAAATGAGAAAAAATAAGAAAGAAAAAACGAAAGAGAGAAAGAAAAAGAGAAAAGGCATGAAACAGACAAAAAAAAAGTAAAATGAGCGTCGTATCAACTTGGTGTATGGCCCTACGGATAGAAACTTTAAAAGCCTCCGGAAGTTCAATCCCTTTTGTTATTCCGCTTGGCTTGCAATATTCATAAGGCCACGGCTGCTGCTTATAATAACAACAACAACAACAATAATAAGTATTATCTTCATAGCAATTAGCAATCCATATAAAAGCAATATAAGGAAATTAATATGTTTAATTGTATGGTTGGTGATATGGTCGTACGTATTGTCCGATTCCTGTTATAACCTCAGAGTTATAATGGATTACCCCTTGTGAAATAGAGTAACAGAGCTAAAAAAAACAATTACAGGGTTGTAATATAATGAGATAGGCTGTTATGGCACAACAATGAATATTACGTCATAGAATCGCTGGACGTTTGAAACTAAACTAAGAGAGAGCGTAAGTGACAAAAATAAATGTTCAATGTTGAGTTGAGGCTTTAAAAAATATAATTAGGATATGTGAATTATTAGAAATAAATTACCCAAGTGCCGATCCATACATGAATAACCTTGTCATTTTCCCGAGTATATCCAAGTAACTATACTATTAATAATACATATTATATTTATAGCAATGAACCTCATGTTCATAATTGACTTATTTGAAATGCACTGAAAATTATTTATTGAAATTATCAGGTTGCAATGCCATTGAAAAAAAAAAATGATGAGCAGAAATTCCACGGTGTACTTTTGCAAACAGACGAAATGAGCCCATAATCACGGTTGTATCTTAGTACTGCCTACATTCGGACCTTGCAAACGTAAGCCAAATTTCAGCTTCTATTAAAGGTACCGACTTCATTGCTACTCGACTCCCGACCGCTTCGCCCAAGTCTGTTTCAGCATTAACAAGCTAAACATTTCTGGAAGATTCTTAAGCGCCAATTTCCGCAGGTTTTACAGCTCAATTTACTGTTCAAGGAAATGTTCACTTCCGATCTGTTGGTAATGCATTGTGGTCAGGAATTGACCAGAGCATAACAGAAAGAATATGGCTATTATACACTGAAAAAAGGGTTACGTAATAAAACTTTTAAAATACTCCAATTTGTTACACCTAAATTTATCCTAAAGAGAGATATTGTTAGTTGTCAGAAATGAATGTAAGTATTACTGATAGAATCTTACTGAAATACACCAAATCTCTGTCTGTTATTGCATAACTTGAAGTCGACTATAGCAATGGAACACCATTTTTTTGTTGTTACTTATTGGACTTATTGACTATGTTTCAGGTAATAAAGTTTTTAACATACTAAACATTTAAAGATTTTAGCTAGAGATTAGTTAAATAATATAAGCATAATGCAGAGCTGAAAAATTACTCTATGTCCGTTTGGTTAATTTTAACCGAATCTTCATCTTTTTTGTAACTGTGTAAAGTAGAAATCAAGCTGAACAATCCGCCCTCTAGGCGTTTTTTCCGGTTAGCATATATAACGTAAATCCATTCCTCGTGATATTACTATATAAATGCATCGAAAACAAGGACGAAAGGGATCGTCAGTGGTTAGGAATTAATGCAATCATTACTGACAGAGTAGGATTATTGTATGTATTACTAGTGCACCCTTGTCGTAAAAAATGACGACTATTTCATTAATTAAAGAAAATGGTGCATCCGTTCAAAATGGCGTGTCGAACCTTTGATAACAAAAATGCGAGTGCCATAGAGATTTTCCTGTTTTCCATCGATATTTATCAGTATTTTAAGTTTGAGTGAGCTTGGAAAATTCTGTTTTGTTGATCACCAAAAGATATTCATTTTTTTGTTTTTGTTGAAGAACCGTAGACATCAAAGATGACGAAGGGTTCTATCGGTTTTTGATGTAAGTGTGTTTATGTGTTTGTTCATGTGTTGGTTTACGTTTTTGTTTTATCTACAGTCTTAAAAATCGGCATCAGTACTACACTAAAGATATTTCCTTTCATTTTTTGGAAAACAAGCTCATTTTTTTACCTTTAGGGAGCCTTATCTTGACGTTTCTATTGAAAAAAAATTATACGCCTCAGAATCTAGATGTTTCTAGATGTTTCTAAATGTTTAAGAAAACAAAACTTTTTTGAAGGTTTTCGTGTGGAAAATGTCAGTGACGTCATGAATAGAAGGGGAATTGTTAAAAAACCTTTTGACCTTTGGGGGCCTTATTTTGACCTCTTATAGTTCATTAATATAATCTAGATTCTGGAGAATCGAGATGTTCTTTTATACTAAATTTTAGATGTTTTCCAGGGGAAAACACCTGTCGTCATAAATAGAATTTAATCCGACCATACTTATTTTTCAATGGACTTTTATACATGACTTCAAATTTTGCGGCCAAGGTTGTTCAATAATTGACTGTGATACCGATTTTAACTACTTTTCTATTATTCTTCATATTAAGCATTTTTATTACATCATCAAAACATGGATACCATTCTTTTTTACTACGTCATTTGCATCCATTTCCGTAAGAGCTGCACGTTGCTAATTATTATATTCGTGGATAACTATAAAAAGAATGAAAGATAAGAAACCGTTGATTCTTACTTGGTATAGTCAAACTCACAGTAGATATTGTCGTGTTTCAAATAACACGATTGTTGTTCCTCCAATGCCAGATTGCACACACAACAACGAAGGCAACTGACGTGCCAGTATTGATCGTCGACTTTTAGAAGAAACTTTTCACGAATAATCTCGTTGCAACCACCACAGCGCTTGCCCTGTAAAAGAGAAAGAGGAAAAAAAGTTGACAAGACAAGTTCAGAAAAAAATTCTTAGCTGTCGTTGGCAGCCATTTTGGTAAGGGCAGATAACTCTTAATCTTTTCACGGCTGGAGGGACATATGGCCCATAAGAATGAAGTATGTTTAAGTTTTATACAATACTCCATAACCTGAATGGTTTTTCGCCGAAATTGAAATTTTTGATAAAATCATGGCAAAATTTGAATTCTCTGCGTATCTTTACCTCCAATAGATATGAATTGTTTTTTTTTTTTTTTAAAATTCATACCATATGTATATCCAGCCTTGAAAAGGTTAAACAATCAAATGAAAACAGGAATTATTTTATTGCTTTTTTTCACTATTAGATGAACATTATATTAATTTCGATCGCTTTTCACCTTTATCCTAATTTTCGTTTTTTTTCTTCAAAATTATAACTTAACTCAAGCTGCTAATCTACCACAACAGGCAAACAAAGAAGAGTAAGCCCGTGCTGGGACTCGAACTCGCACTCCCATTAACGTACCTGCTGCTACAGCAACTTAAGTACAAGTCAAGAGAAGAAAGTCTAATGTAGTCAGATTTTTCAGGAATATAAGATGATATTATACTGTGTAGGGCGTCGAAGTTCTGCTTACTCGGGGCGCAACAAACCCAAGGACAAGCCCTGTGTAGAGTGAAGACTTTACGAAGTATCAATTTCATATTTGCCGCCATTTTGAAGAAAAAGATACGCTAGTTTGAAAATATGATTAATATAAAAAAAAGGACAATGATAATGAACAGAACTGGTTAGTCACTCAATATAAACCGTCACGTAACTGTCTTGGGATGATCAATTAAATTCAAAATCTTGGGTATTCATTCTTTTAATTTTTTTTTTTTGAACATTCTAGAAACAGGTCTGTTTATTCACTCGATAGAAACTATCACCTGACCCACATCTTTTAGCAGCATGCTGCGTTGGTCGGGATAAATTAAAAGATTAGAAAAAGGGTGATCAATGAATAAGTCACTCCTCTCACATGAGCAGTAACCTCTAAATAGTCCGACCTCCCCCCCAAAAAAAACAAATAACCTCAAACTAAGGGATCAAATTAGCATAGAATTGCATTGTAAATTGAACCTATTGAGGAAGGATCTTCAAACAATAAAAAAAACTTTCTTTTCTAGATATAATAAGGAGAGAATGTTGAAATATCAGCCCTCTAACTCCATTGACACAGCCTGTTCACGTGATACATAAACACAAAGCCAGACCTACTAAAAAACTGAAGAAACCTATGTTGACAGTTTTGGTGACAGTTTCGGTCAACGGTTTCTAATAGACTACCAGGTTCTCAAACTTTACCATATAACGGCACACCAAGAAATATGTTTCACTTATATGGCACATCAACTGTAAAAATCAAATGAATCAGACAAAAACATTTCAGCAGTCTATGAATGAAACTTTTGTATCAGTATATCGATATACGTACTCATCACTATCTTTTTTATACGTCGCTCAAACGTTTTTATGAGATTAGAATCTAGAAAAATTCATTCATACACACACATTCATAAGTGTATATATGGAATCGTACCTTAGCATATATGCCGTAATTTCTGACGGCATGGATATACTAGTAAATAAATGAGTAAAACTAAAAGCAACGAGGAAAATTTAGATAATATCAGGCTCCCATATCATCGTTGTGAATCTACTATAATAATACACTATGTGTAGTTGAACATTTATTTTTGTCTGTAACACTCTATCGGGAAGAGAAAGGGGGTGATGAAAGTATGCTAATATAACAGCTACGTTCATTGACTACAGAAATTTTTTTTTGTCGAATTCATTTCATTTGTAGAAGTTGGTATAGTGAGGACTTAACAAAATATCAATTTCAACGCATCCGTTATTTTTAACGGCACGGGTACACTTGGTAAATAAATAAATAAGTAAGAACAAAAAAGCAACGCGGAATATTTCGATAATAAAAGGCTCCGATTCCATCCTAGCAATCAATGGCAGATGTAAAAACTGTGACCGTCTCCTGCTAATCTCAAAAAATACAACGGAAAAATTGGATGAAATGGAAGTGTGAAAAGAAAAATTGAAGTGAGAATTGGGAAGAATGAAGGGTTTTTTTTCATCTAAATGAAAGGATTTTCAGGTTGGCCGTAATTTCGATTAAACCAGTCAGGTTACGTTGGATGAAGAAAAGGCGATGAAAGAAAATGGAGGTGAGATTTTTAAGTCGAAATGATCACTGAGGGATCATGGGAAATTTTTTTCTGCACGCAAATTTTTTTTTGTAAAGTACAAAATTACAGATGACGGGAGAGCGGGTGAGACGGTGGAAGGGAAGATGGCAAGAGAGGGGGAGAGAACGGAGTGGATGAGAGAGAAAGAGAGGGTTATGAAGATATATATATAGAGAGAGCAGGTGAGGGTTAGGGAGAGATGAAGAGATAGATTGAGGAAGAAGGAAAGTGAAAGGGAGAAAGGAGTGTGAGGTAGGGAGGGGAAATAAATAGAGGGAGAGAGAAATGGAGAAAGAGGGAGACAGAGAGAGAGAGGTGGGAGATAGGGAGATAACGGGTGAGAGAGAGAAAGAGAGAGAGAGAGAGAAAGAGAGAGAGAGAGAGCGAATTTACACTTTTTGTAGTCTTTTCGAGTGGTGTCAATTATTATGTCATAAGAAAACGGGACTTGATATTTTAGAAAAAAATTGTGACCCAAGAAATATAATAAGTCAATGAATAGAAAAAAATGTAATAGGTATATAAGAAATAAGTGGGTTATGTAATGAACAGATAAAGATACTAAAGAATGAAAATTATAAAAGAGGGAAAAGAATAAGAGGATAAACAGAAAAACGAAAGAAGAAAGAAAGAGAGAAATGAATGAAGAATTGAAAGATGAAAGGTAGAAAGAAAAGAACAATCAATCTGTTCGAATTCTCCGAACTTTTAGGCAGCCTTATATATATATATATATATATATATATATATATATATATATGCAGACATCCTCACCCATATATATATATACATATATATATATATATATATATATATATATATATATATATATATATGTATATGTTGTGTGTGTACATAAGCAGAAGAAAGATGGGAAATTAACTCTCTCTATATATATCACATACACTCACACACACACACACACACATATATATATATGAGTAAGCAAAGGAAAGAAGGAGTTAAAATTCATAGATATATATTTCGTTTTTCATTCTTTTTTTTCTAATACACACATACACGCACACACACACACACACACACAAATATATATATATATATATATATATATATATATATATATAAGCAAAAGAAAGAATGAAAGAATGGAACCTGAAGAGAGACACAGAGAACAAAGCCGATTATAATTTATAAGCTATCGCCTCTAAAAACTGTCCTATCAGAATTAAAATATAACACTCTTCTTCTTAAAAAGATAAAGAAATAAAAATAAAAAAAACAATGGCGCATTCTTTCCAAAGAGACAAAATCTTCGAAAAGAACAGCTAAAGAACTTCTAAAAGAAATGCTAAAAAGTTGGCCCCACCTTTCAACTCACGAAATTATTCAAAATTGGACGATAACTCTTCACTTTATTCCAGTGACTTGTTTTATTCCGCCACCCAGCCTTTGATGCTAAAGGGAGACAACTACACATAATTCACCTTAAATACAGGGCTTAATTTTTCATTTTTCCCTCTATTTTTTATTCTTTTTACTCTATTTCATTTCTCCTTTCTCCCCTCCAATGATTTGAGCGCTGATTTGAGCGTTGATTTGAGCGCTGCTAGTTTAAATCGTTTTCATTAGCAGATGAGTCGTTATCTGCTCTTCTTGAACGCGCTCAACTTTGCTTGAGAACAAATTTTTATTTTTGATCTTTTTTTAGTCACTGGCAAATGATTTGAAGATGTGCTTGTGCTTTTTAGAGGGTGGCTCAAATTGACACCGAGGCGACATTTGCGGGTCGGTTCAATTTTGTTAGATCAGCTGAGATGATGGTTTGATAAATGGAAAATGATCCCTCGTTGTTAAAAAAAATAAATCCTTTGTAGAGAGGCTCAAATCAACTTCAAGGCAAAACTTGATCGCCGGTTCAAATGTTGTCTTATCGACCTAATTGTAAATTATACTAAATTGAAACATTTTGACGTTAGGGGATAAAAGCGACATTTTGTGGTCGGCACGATTCTGTCTGATCAAAATACAATACATAATTTTTTTTCAAGTAGTTCTAAGTTTAACATTTTGTTCAAGAGGTTCAAATTGATTCTCCGATTTCGTTTTGTCAGGTCATTATACAATTTTTTTTAATGAACGACTTGAATCATCTTTCCTCTGCCAATGAAGTTCTAAGAGGTCTGTCTGCCATTTTGTCCACACAATATCTTCAAGAGTTCTCCCTGGATTTCAATGATATTTTGAGAGAGAGAATTGGTTAGATTTGAGTATGGATACAGGATTGTTTTACAATTTACTCCCCGACATCATAGTCATGTATCCACACAATATCTCCAAAAGTTCTCTATGAAAATTTCTGGAAGTTCAGGTTGAGTGGTAAAAAAGAATTAGTTGAATTTTGGGGCGGATCAAGGAATTTTTTTTTTTCAATTGAAAGATATTTCTCATTTTTTAATTCATTTATGTATTTACTCATGTCTTTCGACAGTGTTTCCAGAAGTTCTCCCTGAATTTCAATGATATTTTGTGGACGGGTGGGCAAAGGAAGAATTGATTAAATTTTGTTGAATTTTTTTTTACGTCTATACCCTCCGTAGCTATATATATATATATATATATATATATATATATATATATATATATATATACATATCCAGTTTTGCGATTGCGTTGGCAGTGGTATGCGCTCTGTGTGTGCTCTCTAGTTTTTTCGTTTTTAGATGTGTCTACGTATCTCTATTAGACGCTTTTCGGTCGGTCGGCTTGTCGGTTGGCGCCACTTACATTAAACAACAGAGAGTAGGAGGGGTTTTTGTTTTTCATTTACCAGCTGATATTATGTCATAAGAGGTGTGATGTCGTAAGAGTTGTGACGTCATTAAAAGATGACGTATAAAGTGTTTGTTTTTTCACAACGTTACCAAGTATCGTTTCTAATTAGTGGCCAAAAGTATCTACAAAACTGGCTAAAATCGGCTGAACTTTTCAATTTCCAGTTAATTTTATTGCTAAAAGTGTTATATATACTCATTTAGAGGGTACTTATCAAATGAAATATCCATACTATAGGACTTCAGAATAAATCATTGATAAAAACTGTGCATTTACTTTCATTTAAAGTTGCTAATTGTTTTTTAATAGAAGATTTGCAGGTAAACCATCTTAACCTTCCCTTTCCGCCTATTATTACCACGACTAATAATGCTACTACTGCTTTTGAATCCCTTTGAAATCGGACATCACAGATATCGACGTGGAGATGGTGGACGCATCGTTGAACCTATGGTTCTCGTTTCTTGTAAATGAGAGGTTCAAATCGATCCTAGTTGCATTTTGTTACGTTTTATCTAATGAATATTCCTTTCGACGCTTCCACCAAGACAGTTCTTCCTGGGTATTATTGAAAATATTCACACACCGTAGGTACGTAGGTAATTGGGAACTGAGAACACGCTAGTAAGACGTGCTAACCGGATAAAACAGCATTTTAAATTGCAAAATCTAGGTTCCCCTCTATCCGAAAGTAGAGCATTCCCATAAATTAAACTTTCGTAAGCCGAAATGGTATAAAGCGAAGAAGCAATCAGCATTATTTTTTTAAAGAATATTATCTGAGTACTGTCAAACTACCAGAATTGTGATGATGATATATCAGGCTGAGTGGTCAAAAGTTGTTAGAGCGGGATAAGGGAGAGTAGAGTGTGTGGGAGAGAGGTAAAGGTGTACATCGCCTCTGTAACGACTCATTGCAGCACAAAGGTTGAACGGTATTTCGCTTTTCACCGTTTTTTCGTAAAAGCGAAAAAGTAACAGGGGGTGAACTTACGTAAAGCGGGGTACGTATGATAAGGTTTATTTTTTTTGTTCCTTTTATTTTTAGATATGTGGATAATGTGGATATTAAACTTACTAATTTTTTTATTATCAGATTTTCGGGTGAACCATCCCCACTTTCCCTTTCTCCCTTCCTTCCACTATTACCACAATTAGTAACGCTAATACTGCTTTGTTTAAAATCCTGGGTGATTATTAATCCTTATCCAGTCTGGCTCAAGGTGACAATGGTGGAGTACTTGATGAGGATGACATCTATGATAGGAGTAATGGTCTGCATCAATAACTTGTTGATCCTTAAACCAATATTTATACACAGGGATGGTCTCCAGTTCCCTCCCTGCTGGGCAAAACAAATACACTACATCTGTCTGGTACGATAATGTACGCTTCTCCCTTCAATTTCCTTATTCTTCAGAGTGGAGTTGTCGCCTGAAGTAGCCAGTTTTGTTTCTATTTCTTAATGGCATTAATATATTGAATTTTCATTCAAAATTACCCCAATCTTCAGGTTTATGAATGGTTCATGTATTAAAATGAGACTACTCATAGATGTAGAATATTTGAACTATTTAAGGCTTGCTGATAGCATTGCAATAATACCAGAATCATCAGATTAATTACGAAACATACTAAGTGTTATAGGGAAAGCCCTTGAAGAAGGTTATAGACGAATTAAGACAAAAGTTATGTTCAACAATAGCATCCCGAAAAAAGACCATGAGAATAGAGGATGGATATTTGAAAAGGGTTAAAGAATACATAGGGACAATAGAAGTGAGATAAAAAGACTCAAAGCGATTGGGTGGAAAATACCTGGCAAATAGAGACATAGTAAAAAGGACCTTGCCAAGATGTTTAAAATGTATAGTGTGTAATGGGTGTATGGTAACAGCTATGGCGTAGAGATGCGAAACGCAGAAATAAACAAAATCATTTGAAAATAAACTCAGAATCACACAAAGAGCGACGGAAAGAGCAATATTAGGAATAACACCAAGAGATAGATATCTGCTGCATATGTAAAACTATGATTTTAATGGTTTGGATTTACTTATATTGATTTACAGAAATGATTCTCAACCTATTTTCGCTCAGTTTTGTCTCGAAACTATGTTCTTCCTCAAATCTGGATTGTTAAATGGATGGCAGATCTGGGCGATGTGATGGTTATCAAGAAACCATGCACGAGATGTGAAGAACACGGTGACTGTGAATGCGACGGTCATAGAGTACAGCATCTCACTCAATGGCGTCTCATAGCTGACTGAGTAACCCCATGGAAGAGAGGCTATTCATGAATGCGCAATAAGGACCTTTCTGATTGATAGTCATGTTACATCAAGGCCACCCAACCGGTTCTCGGAGAATTTAAAATGGTCAGATA
The DNA here is from genome assembly GCA_963457665.1 of Thysanoteuthis rhombus. NCBI lineage: Eukaryota > Metazoa > Mollusca > Cephalopoda > Oegopsida > Thysanoteuthidae > Thysanoteuthis > Thysanoteuthis major. The sequence goes on along the minus strand of OY735240.1, from coordinate 16,957,047 downwards.
CTTTTCGGACGGACGTCGAAAGTTTAGTCAATATCTAAATTGGCATACCCGAGAGAGAAATATGAATTATATATCACTACGCATCAATGGAGTTAGAGGGCTGAAAATTTGTTATTGAATCTACAAAGAAATTTTTTTTTATATACTCCTAAGAGGTTTTTTTTTATGTAGGGGTTCAGTTTACAATGTAGCTCTATACTTAATTGGTCCCTCGTTTCTACCTGCTTGTTGTTTCAGTGATTACCACCCGAAAGACGTGAGCAGTAACTTATTAATTGAAAATCTTACATTGTATTTTTTAATTGATCATCCCCAACACAGAACGCTGCTAAAAAACGTTGATCACGTGTCGGTTTCTATATAGTGATTAAACAGACCTACTATTTTTTTGGGGGGTGAGGGGGTTAAGTTTTCTTTGGTGGAGAAAGGGGAGGGGCAAGGGGGTGAAGATCTCTTTTAAAGACTTTATTTTTAACCTCCATCCTTCGTTTTTATTTCAATGCAAAATACACATTTCCGCGGTTAGGAACTGTGCCGCATGCTGGTAATGTTTCGACTGTAACCAAATGGCATGATCAGTGCCAGTCCTTCCTCTGACTCGCCGAACAAAGGGAAGAGAGAAAAAAGAAAAAAAAAAGAAGAAAAAAGAGGAAAGAGAAGAGAATAGAGACAAAGGTAGGACCTAATAAAAAAAGAAAAAAGAAAAGGGAAAGAAACAAAGAAATAAGTAGGACCTAGCATGAGAAAGAGATGAGAAAGAAGGAAAAAAGAGAAAAGGTAGAACCGAACGAAAGAAAGAAAAAAGAGAGAGAAGAAAGAAAGAAGAAGGTAGAACCCAACAAGAGTACGGAAAAAGAGAGAAGAGAAAGAGAGAGAAAGGTAGAACTTAATGAAAGAAAGAAAGGAGGGGAAACAATAAAGAAAGAATAAAGGAAAGAGTAAGAGTTGATAAACAGAAGAAAAAGAGAAGAAAAAGAAAAAGAACGAAAAAAGAAAATGGTTGAACCTAAGGAAAACAAAGGAGAAAAGAAAGAAATGTTAGAACCGTAACATTACTTCCTCATCCCCCCAACCACCGAAAGCTCGAAATATTCTCTTTCAATAGGAACCCTATTTTTAAACAGCCCTAAATAGTCCAGGTACGTTCACTTTCCGGTAAGAATAAAACTCAGTTTCTAACTTTTCATCTCTCTTTTTTCTTTTTTTTTTTTTTTGATTTCTGTTTCGTTGTTGTTCCTCCATATAGCTGCCTTTTCCAGCCCTCTTTCGACCCTCCCCCAAGCCGCAGAATCTCTCTCTTCAGAGCTTCTGGAGAACCCCTACTTTTCTGCAAGGACCCCAACCACCATTTTTGGTTCCCTTGTTTTGCATCCATTAGGAAATATAAAGCGTTATGGCGTGTGGAAATGCGCAGGTCCGGAAGTGGAATTTTCCCCTGGATCGTACGGGATACACGTAACGTTCATTTCTACTCACTCTCCTTGTGACACGCCACTTAACCTTACGAAGGAAGGGGAAAAAAAGGAGAGGAAAAGGAGAGAAGGCTAGGAAAGGAAGAGACTTATAAAAGAAGAGAGGTGTAGATGAAAGAAGAGACGAGAGAAAAAGGAATAGGATGAAAAGGAAGAGAGAAAAAAGTAGAGCAAGTTCAATTTTCGAGAACTAGAGGATCCATTGGTCTTGAAAAGAGGCTATGAACAGTACGTTATCTCAATAGTTAGTTACAGAATGTAAAGAACTAAGACCCATGCAACGTGCACAGTAAAAATCATGTTGAATATCATTTGGAACATTTAAGGGCAACCATAGGTCTAAGAGCTAGATTTGGCCAATAGCAACATTTTTAGTGACCCATGGCCAATCTGGGCATTTATCTAAAATCTTATATAGATTTTTCCCAGAAAGTCAATTTAATAATTTATATTGTGAAATTACTATTGCTTTGACTTCACCGATCAAATTGTAATTCTTATATCTGTTTAAAATAGAAATTAAGCCCTCTGTCTGTAACACACTATCTGATCGACTTTTTTTAAACGAATGGGTGGTCCGAATAAAGCTGGGAAAATATCTTATGTGGTCTGCTCGATCGAAACGGATACCCATGCCTGCCCGGAAAGATCGGGAAACAGTGCAATACATTTCTGAGTAAAGAGGTGCCAGAGATATCCCAGAAGCCATTGGTGATGATTAATTGTATTCTGCGGCCATAGTAGTTGAAACATCTTACAGCAACATTCGGTCTTCGTTCATTTGAGGCAATAGCAACTTTCCCCTGGCGAGCCTCTCTAGTTTATAACCAGTATCTGGTTGTATCCAACACAGTGTCTTGCTTGAAGAGGGGAGACATTATAAGGGATGCCTCTATACGCGGTTGCTAGCTCACAATTAGCAAATGACAATTCGTCATCACAGACAATGAGTGAACAACCATAGCGTTAATATTTGAAGTCACGTAAAAGAAAATCTATTGGAGAATAGATATGGTAAGAATAAATTCTATTTCTTACTACATTGGCGTATTTCACCGGAAAAAAACTAAAATAGAGTGAAAAAAGCAAAAACAAAAGAAAACATCTAGAAATATCTAGATTCCGGAGAATCTAAATGTTTTCAAGTAATCGGTCAAAATAAGTCCCCCAAAAGCTTGTTTTCCAAAAATAAAAATAAAAACTTTTATAAAAGGGATATAGAGGAGTGCCGGTACCAATTAACAAGTCTGTAGACAAAACGGTATGGCCAAGGGCGCTAGAACACACAAACAAACACACAAACGCACATCTATGAAAAAGAATAGAAACCTTTGCCATCTCTGATGGCTACGGTAGTTCAATGGGCCGGTCATGTTGTAAGAACATCGGACTACCGCTGGATATAGTGATGCAGAATTTAGATCCCTTGCGATCAAAAGCGAGATTGTGACCGGCCAAAAATAAAATGATGACTTGAATACCTTCAGAATGTTTCGGTATCGTGATGCTTGGGGTAAAAAAAAACAAAAAAAAACAAAACTAGCAAACCTTGGGTAAGGCTTATATCCAACAACGGACTTCAACAGACTGATTATTAGTAATAGCCATGAGCGATCTTGTGCAAGAAGTGGAAAGTCTTCTCAGATAATTGTTTGTGAAACCAAAACAAAAAAATAGTGATAGAATTTATCAATAACTAGCATATGCCCGTCAAAAATGACTGTGTTATATAAGTAAGGATCAGCACTCACTAATATTGCCAATTTAGCCTTCCCCACGCTATATTTAGCATATTTCTTGTTTTGGAAGCGTGAAAATTCAACTTTTACCGCTATTTCTAGCCCATATATGGAGCTTCTTTTTCAGCAATCTCAGCCAATATTTAGCTATTTCCTAGCCATTTTAACCTGAATCAATCAATTTTAGCTATTCAAAATGTCTATAAAGTGGCCAACAGTGTTTTTATCGCGTTTTGGCGTTGAACGACTTTTTTGTCGGTCGAATTAGCGCGAAGAAAAATTTTGACCGGACAACACAGATAGGCATTAAAGAGCCTAAGGGTACGTTATTAGGTAATTTATTCTAATAATTCAAATATCCAAATTTCAAGTTTTTCTGAGTCTCAACTCAGGCTGTTTTAAAGTATAATCGGATATAAAGCTCTTAGTCTTAGGTATAACATTAAACAAACATTAAAAGATGAACTTTTCTTTTGGTTATACACTCTTGTTTCTCTTATATCTTGTTTCAAACAATCAGCGTTTCTATAACGTATTCTTCGATATTATAAGAATAGACTATAATATTCAATAACCCTTTTATAGTTTTTTCAGCTCTCATTTCACATGGACTAATCCATTATAACCTTTAAGTTACGACAAGTCTCTGATCACAGAGAAAATTATACAATCAATTGAACATACTATTCTGTACATGTGGTATATTAATATATATATAGATTAATCTATAGTTTATCCATCATCGTATTTCTTTTGCTTTTTTATCGCAACACATTCCTCCCTTGTAATCCAAGTTTCTTCAACTTCTCGCACAATTCAAATGTTAACCAAGAAATTTTCCACTATTATACTTCGTACAATAAGTTCCTCTCCAGGCCCCAATTCTTACCCTAAGGCGAATTCCTTCCAAATTTCTCCCTTGGCTAAATTTTCTCCCCTTAGGAAATTACTCCCTAGGGGCCAAATACCTCCAGTTTGAAAATCACTGCTCTACAGCTAATATTACCGTTTCCGATCATCAGAACTACGTATGATAAATCTGCTCTCATAACTGCCAATAGAACCATTGAAATTACTATTACTATATAAAGTACTACCACTTTTTATGCTACTAATATTACTATTGCCACGACTATTGCCAACTTCTACCGTTCAACTAATTACAGTTTTAAAACATACACCAATGCCAATTCTCCAATAACAACAGAGGGAAAGAAAAGAAAAGAAAAGGAAAGGAAATTAAAAAAAAATCTGAATATCGAAGAGAATTTCCTAAAAGAACGCTTTTGGCAGCCATGTTTTTTTTTTGTTTTGATTTTATAGTTGTGTTATTTTTGTAGAATCGATTTGAACATTTCATTCTATTTTATTCCTTTACCTTAAAAAAAATATTTTTTCAAATCTTGACTTTTTGTCATTTTTCTACAGCGATCGATTCTATTGCATTTCAAGAAAGCAGACGGCATTTTCTTTCTTTCGTTTTTTTTTTCTTTTCCCAAAATTTGAGGCTTGGCATTGCTGTAGGTGGAGCGGGCGGACGACGTGAAAATTGTAAGAGCATGAATTTGAATATAAAATTCGGTAAAATGAATAAATAAAAATGAATACTAAGAAGTACTCAGAGAGCGCATACCTCCGTCAACGTTGTATACTAACTAGCTAAAAACTGAATGAAAATAGAATATTTAAAAAAAAACAAGAAAAAAAAAACAAGAGAGAGAAATTTAAATGTAGAAATATAGAGTTACTTTCTTTGAAACCTAAATTCAGCTTTTTTATTTACTGATCTTTTTAACTTCTTTTCCAACCGAATGATAAAATATATCTCAATAGTAAACGAAAACCTGAATCCACTCCGAAATTCAGTCATTTCTACCATAGCCATTGCTTACTTTCCTCAAAATGTCATTGAAATTCACTGATAACTTTTGGAGATATCGCGTAGATAGACGGATAGACAGATTAACTTGTGAATACCCATTGGTAGGGTTCAAAATGCAAATTAAAATAATCGATAGAGCCGAGCCTTAGCGTTGGCTCTTTATGACTATGGCTATGTTCTCCTTACTAAAATTATGTTTTCCTCACAGACCTAAGAAATCCCAACCGTTTTGTGAAATGATGAGATTCATCAAGAATCGTTGGAGCTCCGCACTGAATGGAAACCCATAGCACTGCACAGAATAGAAATATTCTTGCTATGACTAAACTCCTTATCAAATCTTACTGTTTACACCAGAAAAAGATAATATATGTATATAATGAATATATATTAGCAACAATATCTATGTAGCAATATGTACATATTAGCAACAGATTGCTTGTTTTATCTAACGTAATTAAAGTAGTTCACCTGCGCATAGTTAAACGTTGTTTTAGCGGCCTGAAAAATAAGAGTCACCTGTGTTTGCGAGTTGAATATCCATCACATTATCATTCTATTCTATGATTGTTGCGTTATATATGTATATATATATATATATATATATATATATATGGTGCAGATCAGGCTAGCAGTATAACATAATATAATGATGTATCAAAAATATAAAGCAACGTCTGATACGTGATGGATTTATTTCATAGAGTGCTCGATACATACAACTTTTTACTATGGAAGTCAAGTTGTTCTAGAGTAGAGCTGGAAACATATATATATATATATATATATATATATATATATATATATATATATGTATATTTGTTCATCTGCGCAAAGTTATACGATGTTTTAGCGCTTAAACCAAAAAAGAATATATATATATATATATATATATATATATATATATATATATATATATATATATATATATATAAGTATAACTTAGCTCCATGAGTTAAGCCTATATCTCATATTAATAGTTAGTGACATGTTTTAATATTGATTGTTGAACTTCCCTAAATTCTTAGATCAAAAATAGCTCCAATAGATAAGTCAATTCTTTTACTTTTTCTCGCCGTGTCTCCATTATTTTGTTCGAACGGAAGCACGAATGTTATACACGCACGCATGCGCAAAGCACTTATTCGTCTATTTCGCTGGAATTGTTTCCTTTTTCATCTTCCCTTTTTGTTTCTTTGGTTTTCTCTTCGTTTCGCTCTTGCTAAATGGCAAATATCATTCGACTTCATTTTGTTTGTTTCAATTCCTACTCTTCTTCGACCAATTTCTATTCTCGCTGTTGTTACTCCTTTCTAATTCCATTTTAAACAGGATACACCCTTTCGTAGTGACCGAAACCAGATCCGCTTTTATTACCGATAACAACTCAGAATTTTTTTTCCAAGCTAAGACCTTGGCAATCTGCGCCTAGTTGTAATCTCTCTCTCTCATGTCTACCCGTAGGTGTATATAATATGATTTTTCTCCGTCCACATCGCCATCCCCATTTCTTCTGGCCTTTTGGCATGGAAAAATCATTTATTTCCAGAAAGGGAAGAAAAAAAAATACATAGCTTTCCTCCCAGAAAAATCGGACTCAAGGTCCAATGGGGGAGTGGGGAAGGCTTTTTGGTCATCACTATCTTTACTTTAAACTTAGCCAGTCTCATTTACCGACCCTATCGTACCAACATTGTTCCTTTCACCGAAACATCTCATGTGTAGTATCTGTTCCCCGAGGCGCCGATACTGACGCTTGTGCTGTGGTTGGCATCAAAGACCGAGTGCGCCAATGAAGTTACACTGAGGCTGCGCATTGCTACGTGCATTGCTACGCGCATTTGGGAGCCTTTGGATTCGTCCTTAGGCTCTCCAACTATTACTCGGCCCAACTGTGGGGGATACGGCACCCCGGGGCAGCACTGTTCTATTGCCCTTAATGGAACAGGTCGGGCTCGTGCCTGACGCTTTCTTGGCGGAGGTTGCTTTGGTTGCTTGGAAAGCGAAGTCGCGACGGCTGGAGCTAGTTTTCAAGGGCAGCACCTATTTTCCTCACGTAAAGCCCCGACCTTGTGTCACATTTTGCTCTGCTGGGAGAGTAAATAAATAGCATGCGCCTCCCCATTTCGATGTGTATGGATGCACTGGCGTCTGCAACCAGTTCCCCATGTGTGTGAGGGGGAAAATGATATATTTTCGAGGGGGGGGGGTGTGCAAAAAGATATATTCGGAATATTTTTTAGTGAAAAAACTTTTACCTACAAAGAATGATACCATCTTTTTGTATGGATGCCCAAAGTCGGGACAAATAAAACAATAGCAAAGCACCATTATCCTTTAATAACTATAAGGTTTCCAGGTGAGATAGCCTGGTCCACAGTAGGCGAATGCCCTGCTTGCATTCCTAGCGGGCACCCATATTTTTTTCATAGTAATAGAAAATTTTTTTTTACAAATTCTGGAACTTGTGTAGATGGCTCTTTTTACAACAAAGTTTTCATGTTTTTAGATCAAGATTAAGAAATTTTGCCTGAATTGTTTGTGTAGCGCGCCCACCAAACTTGAGAGCCCAAGGCGATTACCTAATTTGCTTAATGTGTAACGCCAGTCCTGGTTATGGGTAAATAGCAGTGCAAACAAATCTCTTTAGCCATGGTTCTCAACTAGTTTAGGAGAGGGACAACTCTATTCTAAATCAGGGAGCGCCACCCTCAAGTCCGGCCACGCCTATGGTGCACGATGAACATGGTGTGACAGGCAGAGCACCCTGGTCATCCACAGGATCCCGGTCCATGTCCAGCCATACTGACTATGCATGCATCTAAAATGGCATATCTATCCATCTTTGTCTCTGTCTCTCTATCTATACATCAATCTTTCTCTGTCTGTCTGTTTCTCTCCCTCTCTATATTCATGTATCTGTTTCAGCCTCTCTCTCTGTGTCACTGTCTCTCTCAGTTAGTCTGTCTATCTGTATGTCTCTCTTTATATATATATATATATATATATATATATATATATATATATTAGTACAATGTGGATTTGCTGCACTAACAAGCTCATGTTTCTGCCCTCTCCAGGCCTCAAGTGGCTTTATATTATCAATATATTATGTTATACTGCTAGCCTGAGCTGTACTATGTACACACACACACACACACACACACACACACATATATATATATATACAAATATATATATATACATACATATATATATATATATACATATATATACATACATATATATACATACATACATACATATATCTTTATACATGCATATATACATGTATATATATATATACATACATACTTATATACATATACATACATATATATATAAGATTACCTAAACCCAGGCATTCTTTTTTTCTGCAAACGTATACATAAATATAGACATTGGCGTACACTTAAACTCAAAACATGTTTTCTAGCCGATATACCGACCCACACACAATGTGTGTTCTACGGAATTAATTTTGACTAATAATTCATATGTAAAGAAAATCTTTCAGTCCGCATTTTTCTAAACAGACCAATTTATTATTCCATTAAGCTAAAAAGACATTTTTGCTTGAAATGAGAGAAAATAAAAATTTCAATTCTTTATGCGAAGAAAATTTGTCATCTTAAAGGATTTTCGAAGTAATGGTTTTTAGGTTCTTTTGAAAAAGAAAAATGTTACTGTTTTTGAACGTTTAAAGAATTTTGCGTTCAAAATTATGAAAAGCGAGTTGGTTTGATAGAAAAAAAAAGAGTGAAGAGAAGAAGGTTTATGTTTTTGTAAGTGTGTGTGTGTTTATATAGAAAATTACATGTATATGAATAGCATGTTTGATGAAATTACATGTATCAAAATGC
>OY735240.1:16893091-16943091 GCA_963457665.1 Thysanoteuthis rhombus | reverse complement strand
ATATATATGAACAAACTGATATATATATATATATATATATATATATATATATATATATATATATATATATATATATATATATACGTATGTACGTACATGTATGTATATATGTATATACGTACATATACACATATATATACATATATATGTGTGTGTGTGTGTGTGTATTTAATTATAGTCTAAAAAGCATTACAGCTTTAAATACTATTGATAGAAAATATAATATTCAAAATTTATGATATATTGATATAGATAGATAGACTTACTTTGATAGATATGAGCAGGCTGAGATAGATATGAATAGAGATAGAAAGGGACAGACTGAGAATACCATATATATATATATATATATATATATATATATATAGATAGATAGATAGATAGATATAGATATAGATATATAGATATGGATAAAAAGATAGATAGATTGATATGAATAGACTGATAGATAGTTGTAAATTGATGATAATGAACAGACTGTGAGACAGACAGATTGGTAGATAGATAATAGAGATAGTTATGAATAGACAGATAGATAGATAGATAGATAGATAATGGAGATGAATGGGCTGTGATAGATAGATAGATGGATTGATAGATAACTAGAGCAACATCAGCAGCAGCAGCAACAACAACAATAATAATGATAATGAGCAAGCGAATGGTGACCGAGAGGAGAGTGATAACGAGAATAGCGCTAATGGTAATAACGATGCTGAGAAGCATGAAGATGTGGAAAAAGAAAATTGACTCTAGCGATAATAATTATAATAATAAAACAACGATTCAAAATGTCGTGAATGAAAAGATGAATTCGAAAAAGAAAGAAAGAAAGAAAGAAGGAAAGAAGCTGGAAACGAAGAAAAGAAAGAAAGGAAGGGGGCACAATCAAGAAAGAAAACTTTTAATGTGAGAACGGGAGAACAAAAGAAAGAGAGAGGGAGAAGTAATTGAAGAAGGGATGATCAGTGAATGAAAGAAAGAAAGAAAAAGGGAGAGTTGTCAAGAAAGAAATTTTCTGGAATGAAAAAAAAGAAAAGAAAGACAGAAAAAGACTAAGTTAGAAAAATAAATCATTCTTAGAAGAGAGAAATAAAGAGAGAAATTTGTCGAGAGAGAAATAAATAAAAGAGGAAAGGAATAAGAGGTAAGGTGTAGAGAAGAAGAAGAAGAAGAAGAAGAAGAAGAAGAAGAAGAAGAAGAAGAAGAAGAAGAAGAAGAAGAAGAGGCAGAGAGATCAAAGTAAAAGAAAGAAAAAGGAGGAGGGGGAGAAAATAGAAAGAAAGAGTGAAATAAATGAAAAATGAAAAATGAAGAAGAAAAAGACGAAGAAGAAGAAGAAGAAGGAAAAGAATGAAGAAAAAAAAAATGTCAGAAAATGTTTTTAAAAAAGACTTGGCGGGTGGGGACAAATGAACGGCTGATTCGAAAAATATTTTTGGTGATAATAATGATTGGAATTATAACGATGTCATTTCAATGCAATAAAACTGAATCGAAAATAAGTTTCCATTATATTTAGGGCCCCTTCCTTCCCCCCTCCAATTTTCCTTGTTGATAGAAAGGGAGGGTGGATTCGATGGTATTACGAAGCGGGGGGGGGGGGGATAAGAGATTGAGAGCGAGTGGGAGAAGAGAGCTTGGAGGAGTAAAATGAGTTATAGCAGGTTGAAAACAAATAAAAAAACCCTGAAGACAGATATGAGTAATAACCAGATAGATATGAATACATTGGGATAGATACGAACTAAGTGGGACAGATATATAGATAAATATAAATAGACTGAGATAGATAGATGGTCTCAGATTGAAATAATGGCGGAAATAGTAGCTTATTTCAATCTGAGGCCAGGAATCGGTGTTCAGGACAAAGTAAAAGCCGGAATTATTAATGCTGATTTTCCGAGTAGGCAGATTCTCTGGTTGGATAAGCAAAGTTTGGAGGATCTGCACAGCAAATTGGCGCTGCATAATCTTTCTATAACCCATTTCCCATATATATATATATATATATATATATATGTTCATATGTATATATATATATATATGTATGTATATATATATGTATGTATATATATATATGTATGTATATATATATATATGTATGTATATATATATATATGTATGTGTATATATATATGTATGCATGTATATATATATATGTATGCATATATATATATGTATGTATATATGTATGTATATATATGTATATATGTATGTATATATATGTATGTATATATATGTATATATGTATGTATATATGTATGTATATATATGTATGTATGTATATGTATATATGTATGTATATATATGTATGTATGTATATGTATATATGTATGTATATATGTATGTATATATATGTATGTATGTATATGTATGTATGTATATATATATATATATATATATATATAGCAATCCCTCATTTAAGTTTACATCGTTGAAAATAACAGACGAACTCTATTTAATTTTTTTGTTAATTTTCTGGTTTACCAACAAACCCTTTTATGACCAGTCATGGTCGAAAGATTTAGAACCAACTACTAAGGAAACAATTTTAGATAAAAATTTTATGACAATATTCAATAAAGAGTTTCAAATAGTTCAACGTATTCATAGATATTCTGTCAAATTTTCTCTATAATAATAATGATAATAATGATAATAATAGTAATAATAATAATAGTAGTAATAATAATAGTAATAATAGCAGCTTTAAACACTAAAGATTTAAAATTATTTTTCCCAAATTTATTCCATTTCAATTAATCATTTCCGAATATCTTTCAATGCACTTAATGTAAGGGTACTATATTTCACATAGAAGTAGATATTATGGTACAATATGTGAATTTTTCTCGTGGGTATCATCAGTGTTACCATTCAATCATTTTGAGGATTTAAAAACAACACACACACACACACACACACACACACACACACACACACACACACACACACACACATATATATATATATATATATATATATATATATATATATATATATATATTTATATTAGATGGGATACCCAGCATATCCCAGACGAAAAAAGGTAAACAGTACTGAAAGGTCATCGTGTGGTAAATTTCATGACCAGCTTTACATAGTAGGGATTGCTACTCCTCAGGTGGGTATAAAAATGTCAAAATCAACTTCTTCTGATAATCCCCATACTAACCTGACATCTAATTGATCTTCAGAGGTGATCAGAAACAGTTCCACCTATTCTACTTCCATACTGGGGACAAGTCACCCATACATACAATTTTGTAGTCAGTAGGGTGTAGCCGTCTCTCTTTAAAAATGCCAAAGTTGATATAACCCTTGATTGACCTTTATGGGTCAACAGAAATCAGTACCACCTATCATGTTCCCTAACACTCATATGTAGAGTAGTCAGGTTGCGATCATCTCGATTAGATTTAAAAATGCCAAAATTAACTTTTTTTTGGAAATGCCAAAGTTAACTTGACTTTCAGTGGTCGCCAGATATCAGCACCACCTATCCAATATTCATCATCGGGTCAACTTACCCTTGTACACAAATTTGCAGGCCTTTGGTTGTACACGTATTTGCAGGTACACCTGTCTACGTTAGATTTGAAAACGTGTGCCAAAATTGACCTGACCCACTAAAATTGACCTGAACTTAAATTGACCAGTAGAAGTTGCCATAGGTAACACCACCTATCCTATGTTTATCATTTGCAGCCTTTAGGGTACACCTGTTTGCTTTAGATTTAAAAACAGAAACAATAACATATATATATATATATATATATATATATATATATATATATATATATATATATGTGTGTGTGTGTGTGTGTGTATGTATGTGTGTTTGCCTAGGTGCGTGTGTTATATAAATATATATATAAAAATTACAAATTGCCGGTTACCGATGAGTGCGGTAGGCACGAAATATTAACATTCACCAGATATGATTTACCCTTGTGAATTCCATTTTTATATATTAATTGCTCTATTTACTGTGATAAATATCGAGCACTGTGATTAAACATCTACGACAGTTTGAATATTTTCCATTCGTTTCTTCTTGTATTTCCACAAATTAAAAACATTATGAACAAAAAGCACACACACACACACACACATATATATATGTATATATATGTATAACCGTTCTTCACGAGAATACAATAGACGAGTTTGTTTGGCTTGCATAGACTGAAAAATCGTTCAATTCAATAGAACACATGGCAGTCTTCAACTTTTGTGAACAAGCAATAAATGTGAATCATATTAAATTAATTGATAATATGTAGGGAATTGACCCTGCATTAATTGGACTTCATGAAAATGCAAACAAAATAAAGATTGAAAAAGGATTAAGACAGGGGGATATAATATCACCGAACCTACTTACAACAAGCCTTCGAAGCACCCTGGGAGAAGATGGGAGTAAACGTAGACAACGAATATTTGAACAATTAGAGATACTGTGATCATATTGCATTGATGACAGAAACTTCAGATGATCTACAAAACACGTGGAGTGATCTATTAGAGAAAGCAAAAAAAATATCTTTATATTTTCTAACTATACTTATATGCAAATATGTCGGCTGTTTGTTTGTTTGCGCTCAAAGGGGACGATCTCATTGGTTATCTCACCTTCCTAACATAGCTGAACAATAAAACATTACCTCATTGAGAGTCTTTAGAATCCATGTTTGATCACACATTAAAACAGTTGGAAATTAGTTGAGACATTGAGAACACTTTTAAGTAGGATACTTGAATGATTGATAATAAATTACCAAATAAAATAGCGCTAGGCTCCTATCTTTACATAAATATGTATATGCTAGTTTCAAATATAATTACCCGATGTCAGAAATGCATGCATTTATTCCTGGCCACTGACAATTCCTTTTTAGATTCTAGTATATATATTATGTGTATTTCGGCAGCAATTTCTCTCTTCCGTATATTTCGTTAAAAACGACAGAAAAAACCCAAAGAAGTCAACACGGCAAAATTTGTCTATCATTTTTACCAAAATATATATTTTTCAGTTTAAAGCGACGGTCGAGGAATGTCGATTCAATTTTTTCTGTAGTTTTTTCTTGTTTTCTCACAAGAGAGCGAATTTCAGGATCAAATTTATGTGAAAATCGATCAACTTCGGATCAAGCACTTTCAACTGGTTCCACTCTCATTATCAAGATCTTTTAAGTCACAATTTATGCTCCCCTAATCACCTACCATTATAGAACCTGTAAGTTAAAAAATCTTACCATTCTCACTTCCACTACTTACATCAGTTTGACCCTGAAATCAGCTCTCTTGCGAGAAATCAATAAAATAAGATTGGAAAAGATTAAAACGAAATTCCTTGAAAAACCAGAAAAAGATTGCAAAAACTTTTTAATTACAATTACATTCTAATTTAACAGTAGATATTAAATGTGATTTCCTCTAACCAGGATGCAGGTTCATAGCAGTTTCATTATATAAAATAAAACGATAGCAGTGGCACAACATGAAGAAATGGATGCTCACATGAGGCTAGCGCATGATGCGATCATTTTAACTGCTAAATACTGTTGTGTCTACGTTGCTACGTGATAAATATTGTAGCACGGAATTTACTCGCGCACGAATTCCAAAGGCTGTGATAGATAGACATGGACAGACTTATGCAGACAAATGGATAGATATGAACTGTCTGATAGATAAATAAGTGAGTATATATATATATATATATATAAAGAGAGAGATAGGGAGAAGGAGAGCGTGTAAAAGGTGAAGAGTAAAAAAAGAGGCTACGATTAGAGTAAGGTGGCAGTGAATTTTGGTGGGGGTGGAGCGAAGGGAGAGAAAGAAATCTATCTTTTGTGCGAGCGTTCTCGATCGGCCATTTTGACTGGGCCGCGTGCGGTAAGATTGGAACGCCAGAGGTGGGAGGAGGGGAGCGTTACGTGCAGGCTTTTAGTGCATGCGTGAGGGAGGGGTAGAGGAGGAGGAGGAGGAGATCATTAGGAGCGTGGAGGAGTGGTGAGAAAGAAGGGCGAGGCGGATGAGATGAGCAAGGGGGGAAGAGGAGGAGTGGGAAAAAAAAGAACACAGTAATTGGTCGCCTCGTTCTGAAAGCGGAAGAGTGATTGCGCAAAACGGCCGTGGCTTATTTAGAATTCGGATCGAAATGATTTCGCTTGAGAATCCGCCGTAATAATAGAGTTTGGGACACACAAGCAAATATCATTACATGCAATAACCTGGTTATTATCCGAAACTGTTATTATCTAATATATATATATATATATATATATATATATATATATATATATATATATATAGAGAGAGAGAGAGAGAGAGAGAGAGATAGGGTTAGAGATGGATAGATATAGATATGTGAATATATATATATATATATATATATACATACATGTGTGTGTACGTGTGTAGACAGATGCCTAGATATATTTATATGGATGAATAGATATGAATTGATAGATGAGGAGAAACTTTTGTAAATATATGTGTACTTATGACTGTAATTTCCTGTATATATATATGTATATTCAAGTCTCTATATATACATATATATATACGTATATACATATATACGTATATATATATACATACATATATATACGTATATATATATATATATATATATATATATATACATACATATATATACGTATATACATATATACGTATATACATATATACGTATATATACATATATACGTATATATACATACATACATATATATATATATATACATACATACATACATATATATGTATATATATATACATGCATATATATATATACGTATATATATATATGTGTGTGTGATTGTGTATATATATATATAAATAATTATACATACATTATATATATATATGAGATATATATAATTTATATATATATATATACATATATTATATATATATATACATATTTATATGTATATGTTAATACATATTTTATCGCGTATACATATACGTATACACATAATTTTGGAATTAATTTTTTGTCAACATAAGATTATTATATGAATAAAAAGGATGTATACTGCTGTAAATATAAATGAGCACTCAAGTATATATATATATATATATATATATATATATATATATATATATATATATATATATATTACTGTATTCATGATACTCTCCCCACACATACCCACATATATACACTCAAACAAACATATAGAATAGGGGAATTTGATCAACATATGAGTGTATATATATATATGCATAACTATATATATCGAAAATTTATTACTATAAGATACATACATATGTATGTACATATATATATGTATTAATTTCAGGATAACTATATGCATGCGCAGATAAACATTAACATATTCAAATACATCGTTTCATAACAATCCCCCGCACAGACACACACACACACACACACACACACATATGTACACACACACACACACACACATATATATATATATATTGAAATGTTGAATGCATTGAGCACTCCATGAAATCAACCCATCACACATCGTATGTTGAATTACTGATTCGCACTTTTGTATATATATATATATATATATATATATATATATATATATATATATATATATATATATAACGCTGCGTTGAAGCGATTACCTTATTGGACGCAGGTTTGGTTCCAGTGGAAATTTCTCTAATTGTTCACTCTATGTACGCTGTTTAAGCCGAGTGACTCATTCTGTGACAACAGTAGATCATTTCCAGAAGAGTTTCAAATTATATATGTATATAAATATATACGGATACAGATGGAGGAACGTGTAATACATGAATATTCAATGACGTATATATGAACTATATATATATATATATATATATATATATATAATAGTAAGTGGATTCGCTATACAAACTGGAGGGCAGAAACATAAACTTGTTTGTGTAGCGAATCCACTTTCTCTTATATTTCCAGCTCTACTCTAAAACAACTCAACTCTCAGAGCATCAAGTCGAATGTATTGAGCATATGAAATAAATCCATCACTTATCAGACGTTGCTTTATATTATATAATATCATACTACAGTGCAAACCTGGTTTGTACAATATGTACTATGTGAATTATATATATATATATATATATATATATATATATATATATATATATATATATATATATATATATTGTGAGTGAAATGAATAATCAAACGCAAGTCAATAAGATACTTTTCAGTCCGTCAGTCGGCCAGTTTAACTTCCATTAATCAGCAGAAAGAGGGGGGATTTGTATTTTTTTTTCAATAGCTGCTATTATGCCTGAAGAGATGTCATAAAAATGTGTGACGTCATTAAAAACACATCTATATGGATCAATTGATGATGTACAACCTTCTTTCTTTTTCTACTGTTACCAAATATCGCTTCTTAATAATAGCAAAACTGTCATAAAAAATGGTTAAAATTGACCAAACCCTCCAATTTCAAGCTAACTTTTTAGCTGAAAATATTATATATACTCATTTAAAGTCCATTTTGTGTATGTGTGTGTAATTCGAAAACATATGAAATGTACACACATATTCATATAAACAGAATCATATTAATGCATACATGTAGCTCTCTCTCTATATATATATATACATATAAAAATAGATAAGTAAATTCCACAATAAGGGAAAAGTGTAATTGTGGGTATTGTGGGGTTTTTTTTATAAGCCTTAGCTGGTTTCGTACATTCTGTTCTAGAATCATATCAGCCTTCTGAAGACATGTACGAAACCGGTTAAGGTTTATAAAAAACCACGTAACAAAAAGTTTGGCTTCCCTTTTTTTAACACCTTTCTTGAATATATATATATATATATATATATATATATATATATATATATACATATATACATACATATACTTATATACATAAATATATATACATACATATACATATATATACATATACATATATTAATAGGTAGATAGATAGGGAGAGAGAGAGAGAGAGAGAGAGGCAGGAGTGAGTGTAAAAATGATTTTATTTCATTTTTACATGTATTTCCTGACAAGTTTGGACCGTTAAAAGTGTGTGCGTGCATGTGCATATATATATATATATATATATATATATATATATATATATATATATATATATATATATATATATTGCACTGCTAATAAGTACTTGAATAACAGAAGTTTTGCTCGAGAGTTGAAAACATGAACTTCGCGAAAGGAGAACCAAATTTTATTGCAATAAACAAAGCCATAGATTTTGTCAAGTTTTCCGGTTCTGGCTGCAAAATTTCTGGAGAAGAAATTCAACAGAATAAAATTGGCAAATCATTCAAATCAAATATTATATCTAACCAACTAAAATCTTTTTGAGAAGATTGAAGAGGCACACTAACATTGCTATTTGGATGAGTAACCAATTCAGTAAGTTAAATAGCCCTTAACTAGTATTTGGTTTATGTATCTGTGCGTTATTCTGTTATCAAATAATCATCTTGCTCATCCAGTTGTTTTTATTTTGATATATTGTATGGTTATATATATATATATATATATATATATATATATATATATATATATATATATATATATATATATACACATACACACACATATATAAATATATATATATACAAACACACATATATATACACACACATATATATATATGCACACATATATATACACACACACACACATATGTATATATACACACACGTACATATATATATACAAACACACATACACACACATATGTATATACACACACACACACATATATATATATACACACATATCTATATTCATATCTATCTATCTATCTATATATATATATATATATATATATACTTATGGACGGTAATTTCATGTTAAGAAACATCATTTGTATAAGAAGTATTGCTCTTAAGACTGTTCATTTCTTTCGTTTTTCCGTTCTTTCTATCCATGTATTCATCTATATATTTATTTATCTATCTATCTTATCACCCTTTCTCTCCCGTTTTATTGCATTTATATGCTATTTACCTTACCGACAAGTGCTCGTTTTGGACATACCTGCCTATACCTACTTATATCTCTACACCTCACGTTTCTTCGCTCCACAAATTGCAACTCCCCTACACCACCCGAGAAGGATGCTAGCTCCGCCTCCCCACGTCCCTGTCCATGTTTGCAACGGACCCCCAACAAAAGCCTGAAAAAACCCTTCGTCCGCATCTCCCCTCCCATTGTTCGGCTGAATCGTTGAGAAACAAGTTAATAGGGTAAAAGGAGAGAGAAAAAAAATGAGGCACGTTTCTATCCCCACCCTTTTTTTCTGGGAGCCGTGTCTATATTGAGGGGGTGAGGCAAAACGAGGCGGCGGGAGAATCATTATCTACATCTTCCTTTCCTCGCTTTAGAGGACTTGTCCATGTTTACAGATTTCTGTTTTCGAGGGAACCCAGAAAAATACAGACACAGACGCACACACATATATATATATAGCTGTCTGTGGATGACACAATATATATATATATTATATATATATATATATTTATAATATGAACTATAAGGAGTGATATAGACTCGAGAGTGAAGTGTAGGGTAGTTAAGTTTATTTATCTGTAAATGTTATTATTAATGATCTAGACATGTTTCGGGAGATATTCTATCTTCAGTTGTGTGTGCTGTGTGAGTGTATATATATATATATATATATATATATATATATATATATATATATATATATATATATAGATAGATAGATAGATAGATAGATACAGATAAAGAAATGGATATATAATCCGACATAAATAATATATATATATATATATATATATATATATATACGTAAATAGATAGGTAAATTCTGCAATAAGGGTTGAGTAAATTTAAGAAAAGTGTTTAAAAAAAAGGTAAGCTTAACTTTTCAGTTATGGTTTTTAGGTGTATCTTTAAACTATAACTAAAAAGTTAGGCTTTCCTTCTCTACACTTTTCTTAAATATATATTATATATATATATGCCCGTGGATGACACAATTATTTAATAATTTTTATAATTAACGCTCCTTTATTCAGGGTTGAGCACTCTCTAAGTGAGGTAACTCGTACATTATAAGCTTATACAATGCTCTTCCAACTTAGGAATAGAGCTCTCTGGTGGATGGGGAATATATGCGTGAATGAATATATCGCTTAAATTCAACCTTACTGATAGTCAAGTTCTGCATGGGGAAGAGATCAGATGCCAGCTGCAGGGTCTGAAGCAAAGGTTTCGATCCTACCTCGTGGAACTGGATGGGATAATGGATTGTAATACAACAGTACAGCTGTCTGTGGATGACACAATTATTTAATTAATTTACACTCACACACACATATATATATATATATATATATATATATATATATATATATATATATATATATATATATATATATATATATATATATATATATATATGTGTGTGTGTGTGTGTGTGTGTGTGTGTGTGTGTTTGTGATAATTGTAGTAGCATTTAATTTGACATTACTATTAGATATTTCGTCCGGCACCGGCAATGATATACATATATATATGTATGGTTGATAGATTAATAGATATGGACAGTTTGAGATAGATAGATAGATAGATATACGGAACGTATGAAACAAAACAGATTTAGTCACTTTGGTGGATTGACTGAGCTGAGTAGATATTGACCACATACACACACACATACACACATGCATAGTGTTGTACCGAATCAGAGAAATTACCTAATTTGTGAAATTAACTAATCTTTACTAAAAATAAGTTTGATTCACTTAAATTTCATAAAGATTTGATCGAGAAAAAATATTTGTTTTGATAAAATGAACTTTTGATCAAATTAGAATTATCCTTTTATTTTTTGTGTGAAAAGATTTAAAACTATGTATTTACTTATTTTTGTGAAAAAGTTCGTTTACACTAATTTTTTTATTGTAAAAAAAATGTTTTATATCTCTGTTTTGATTGAATAAACTTTTGATCAAATTAAACCTATATATTCATTCATTTTTCTTGTGAAAAAAAAAAGGTTAAAAATTTGCCAATGAAACAATTATACCTACTTTCAAATGTTATGAATATTTTTGCTTAATGTGTCTTTCACATAGGAATACTTAGTAAAAGCTCGGAAGCACTCAGAGAGCACATAGCTCTGATAACGCCATTGTTACTGAAAACAATGAAAATTGATCCATATGTAGCTACGATGCAGGTGAGGTAATTGTAAAACATTCAAGGATCCGTACCAAAATTACATCGATTCTTCTTTAGTCCATGATCTACCTTTCACCAAAAATGTCGTTGGAATTCATTCCAAACTTTTGGATATATTGTACGGACAAACTCGAGCGAATGCATGAATATATAGATCAATGAATATGGGTATCTGTTAATCGAAAATAATCCTGGATCCACCCAAAATTCAATCAATTCCCCCTTATCCCACGGCAAACACATTCCGGAAAATTTAATTGAAATCCATTAAGAACTTTCGGAGATATTCTAAGGACATACTATGATATGGAAGTAACTATTGAAATTCCTGAATCCACCCCCAAATTCGATCATTTCAACCAGAGCCAATTTCCCGCCCTTCCATAAAATTCCATTGAAATTCATTTATAGCTTTTGGAGATATCGTTTGGATAGACAGGAGGACAGACCGACGCACAGACAGACACGAGCATATATATATATATATATATATATATATATATATATATATATATACCATTACCAACTTCGTTGGCAGAGTTGAAAAAATCTCAAATCAAATCCAATAAATTCCCAAGTGTTCGAACTGTTAGTATCGCCCATTGTTAAACTCCTCTCACCCATCGCCAAACTTCCTTCACCTCTCGCAGAAAGATCGTCACTAATGACTTGGGAGGGTTTAGTTCGATTTGAGCCTCCCCTGCAGGCACGGACCGATCAAGTCATCCGCGCTGAGTTGAGCCCAGTGCCTAATGAACCAACCCGGCTCAACTCCCGCTGTCGACATCAACGGACTTTTTCTCGCAGACCCGAAGAAGCCAAAACCACATATTCCACATTTTGAGGCAAACAACCAATTAAATTACAGACACTGGGTGAGCGACCGAACGAATGTGCGGGTGAGGGGGTTGGTCGAGGTCGGGGGTGATGTGTGTATGTGTGGAGGTATGGATGGCAAGTCTGTGAGAGAAGATGGTTGTTTCCATGGTGATCATTTTGACCTGCCTTTACTCCCCCGATTCACCCGTCGACTGAAAGTGAAAGTGAAAGTGAAAATAAATGTGAATAAATGTAGAAATAAAAATTTCCACTAATTTTCCTACTCCGCCTCTCCTGTGAACCACCTTCGTGACACTTGTTACAAAATTAGGGAAACGCCTCATATCACCATCTATTTTGTTCTCCCCCCCTCCTCTCTCTCTCTCTCTCTATCTCTGTCTATGTCAGTTCATCTATATATCCATCTCTGTCTATGTCTATTCATCTATCTATCTATCTATCTATCTATCCGTCTATCTATTAGAAACTGTCAAGTAAAACTGTCACCATTGGTTTCTTCAGTATTTAAGCGGGGCTGGCTGGCTGACTTGCTGGTTGACAATGTACCACGCGTACATCATCATCATCATCTTCATCATCATCATCATCTTCATTAGTCTTTTAACGTCCATTGTTGGAGATAGACCCTCCCCAGGATTCGCTACAATTCTCTGTCGCAGGCGTCGCAGTGTCAGTATTTTCTAAATTTGTCCATTTCATCCCTCCATCTTGTATTCTGTCGGCCTCGGTTTCTTATGTGATCTCTGCAGATCCATGTTGTGAGTCGTGATGTCCATTGGTTATCTGTCATTCTTCCAACATGGCCTACCCATTGCCATTTAAGTTTTTTAAATAGTTTCTATAATGTCTTTGACTCCCGTTTTCTTCCTGATATACTGTGCTGTCTTGTGATTTCTCCATGTGAGGTTGAGCATGATTCTCTCATGTGCGCGTTGCATGCTTCTAAGTTTGAGGGTCTGAGGCCACACTAAAGGAGCTAGAGGGTTGAAAATGTAAATATTTACTCATTATGTCCAGAGAAAAAGAAAACGATTGTTTTTTTATTGTCGAAAAAACCCTCCCAAAAATAGACTTTGAATTGGTTGGTCACGTGATGTTTTTATTTGATGACTAACCAGACTTATCTATTTTTTATCTATTGATCTGTTCTGGAAATATAAAAAATCGCTGGATACTCCCCAGACATACCTTCTATTCTAAAAAATAATTTAGAGTACTTGCATGGTCTGTCGGAAGACGTCTTTGCACCTGAAAGGTTTAAAATGATGGTATCTGCTGTAAAACGGATTTTTTTTTCGAGTACATGAATAAGCAAACAGCTTCACAACTAGCCTGAACTTCCGTCTACATAAATATCTCAGCATCTTAACTTTTTGCAATCTAGGCCAGGAACACCTGCCCACACAGTAAATTATTTTGGAGTTGCAATTTCAAACGTTAAACACCTAATTAGACTTATTGCAACAAGCGACAAAAGTCGATTACAAGTGAGAATGAAATATGGAAGTTTTTCTAAAGACAATGCCTTTCAGCTTTCAGATCTACCATGTTGATTCCGACACAACTAATTAAAGAATAACTGTCTCCAGCAGATTATTCGTGTCATCAAGCAGTCGAACCAAATGAACTTGTAAGAATTTTTGAGAATTATCGTATTCCCCGACATCAAAAGACGCTATTCCCAAACCCCGAAATAAGTCCCGAAGATGAATCTTCTGTCTTACAGACGAAAGGTTTCTTTTTTCATAGGCCTATTCAGATGCCTCATAACTGAGGCGTAAGAATACAAATTTTGTAGAAAGGTTTTTAGTGCTGTAGACCCTACTGTTAAAGATTCAGTTCAGAATTTCGATGCAATAAAAAGTTATTCTAAATTTTCATTGAGCGTGTTTTTTTTCGCGACAAACCATAGAATAGTAAATAGACCAGAGTATAACCAATAAGTAAAAGATATACGTAA
This sequence comes from Thysanoteuthis rhombus, assembly GCA_963457665.1. Classification (NCBI taxonomy): domain Eukaryota; kingdom Metazoa; phylum Mollusca; class Cephalopoda; order Oegopsida; family Thysanoteuthidae; genus Thysanoteuthis; species Thysanoteuthis major. The sequence continues at coordinate 16,928,091 of OY735240.1, read as the reverse complement.
TGACAAAAATCTTTTCCTGTATCGATATACTACGGTACGATGTTTCTGTTTCATAAGCGGGAAGAAATAACAAAAACTATAAGTTGTCAAGGGGTCTGGATGTCACTGAACCACCCACAAAACATGTATAGGGTTGCCAATATAGATTTCTTTTTATTTGAATTTTCTGAATTTGTGAGTGCAGTGTTGACAATATCTAGATTTAACTTATTTTTCCATATTTCAAAGTCCATTGTTGCCAATGAAGACGTTCTTTTATTTGAATTTTTTGAATTAGAGAGTGACTTCTAGAATCGAAAAATTCAAAAATCACATCTGAATTGTACAACCCTAGTGGGGTGGGTGAAAGTGCCAAGACCTTAATTTTATGTTTATCCCTTTTCTTCAAACGTTTCGAGTCCAAACGGGGAGGGGGGGGGCATGAAACCAATCCCCAAAACCAAACATTTTAATACCAATTTGGTGACTTGAAGAATTGTCATCTTTACTTGGTGAACTATTGTATCAACCCTAAACGTTCGAGCCGGTAGGCAAGGAGCAAATTCGGTAAAAAGAGTGCAAAATTTCGGGCAAATCAAGCCCTTTACACCCTTCAATCAAAGAGCTTTCATACGCTCAGAGCACGATTTTTATACCAACCATGTTTATACCCCAACCTTGTACCTACATATCTAGCAAATAAATCTCGTAAGACCCGAGTAAAAATATAGCTTCATCATCAGTATTCCTCGTAAAGCACTCTGTGTCTTTAGAGTGCTTTTAATTATGCTGATAACGTTGGCATATAAAAAGCGTTAACCATTTTTTATTTCTCATTTTCTTTTTCTTCTATATGGTAGATAAACGTAGCATTGTCTAAATCTTTGATCATGAATTTCTACAGAATTTGTATCTTTCATTGGCGAATAGGAATTGTTTCTAAATTGAAAAATTAGGTAATCTTGTTTCCTGGGTCACATATTTTAGATTTTGTACTTCGTAAAAATCAGATATTGGCATTTTTTTTGTTTCTATTCGTAGGTCTATAATTATAGCAAAAAAGGTTTCAACATCGTGGTGGAATTTTAGGGTCTTACGTGGAGCGAGGGTGGGTAACAGTATGAAATTGATATTTTGGTATGTTTCAACATTATGTGTATTATTTCGAGTCAGACCATGTCAGTCTGAAATATGGTTTAAAGGATGCATGGTCAAAAAGGTTGAGAACCAACGCAGTCCGAGCTATGTAATGCGACCGAGAAAGAAAAAACTCCCACCAAATAACAACATACGCCTTAAGTAGGTGCTAGACGAGCCCTGACCCCAAGACCAGAAGGAAAGGGGCAGTCAACATGGGCCATCAATTTTTAAGGGGCCTACACGTAGTAGATGCAAAGGGGGCTTATCTAGCACTTAAGCAGAGAATATTAATATTTAAAGAATATTCATGTGAAATTGTTACAAATAAAATATAGAATAAACAGTAATGCATTATTATATTTACTGCTTCTTATTGCAGTACTAAATAAATATGATCAGAATAAATTCTATTTATGACATCACAGGTGTTTTCCACTGAAAAATATCTAGAAACTCCAGATAATCTACACGTTATCAATAAACTATACCTGTCAGAATATGGCCCCCAGAAAGTCAAAAAGGTTTTTTTTTTCAAAAAATCATTCTTAGAAAGGGTCTAGTGGAGTACTGATGCTAGTTTTCCGGCCTGTAGACAAAACGATATGACCAGGAGCGCTGGAATACACAAACACGCAAAAAACACACACACAACTAAAAAAGAAAGAATCTTTCGCCATCTTTCGTGGCTATGATTGTTCACTTGCTTGCCGTTACCTTTTATATAAATTGTTCTAGTTATTTTTGTCAAATCCCGTATAAAGTCTAACGTTGACGTTGTTTTCCAACCGAAACATCAAGAACAATCCTCATCAAAATGAGGGTTGTAAACCGATATGTAAAACCTTATCTAGATTTAAATTCAGGACAAACTGATTGCCAGCGGGCTGTCCCACTGACTGAGCTAAATTGACAAGTCTTTGATATGCTTCAAAATTTATCATACATATACGGACGGGCTTATTTCATTTTAGAAATAAATACATTTTCACGAGAAGTATATGTTTTTATAATTTTTAATCTTATTATATGTACAATATTAAAGTTGCATTAATCATCTTCAGTTGGAATAGAAGTTGGAGATGAGTTCGACTCTGAAGTAGACAGTTTTGTTTTATAATTGATAGTACATAATGTAAATGTATTCAAGGCTGATTATAAAAAAATATTTAATTAGTAATTTTAAATGTGGCATACGTATCCCATCTGGCCACGGCCTCTTACCAGCTTTAGACAAGCCTGCTAGCCCCAACCCGAAGCTTCATGAATACAGTTTAGATTCCTTCTATGAAAGCTGTTTCTAAGAACAAAGCAAGTTTTACATTCTTGATATGAATAGATCGTAAAGAAAGTTAGGGAAGAAAAATAACGTTTTCTATTGAAAAAAAAATGGAAAAAAGGTGATAAATGTTGAACGAATAAAGAATGTTTATGTTTTAATTGTACGTCTGCTGCTTCCATTTTTTTTCTAGCCTCAATTCCATTTTACGGTTCACGTCTTTTTTTTACAGAAATATTTTGGCTAGACATTTGGTTGATAAATTCCCGGGTTATTGTGATATATTGTGATTTTTAAATTTGAATGAATTTAAGTCGATTTACTTATTTTTATTTTTAATTTTTTTTCTCGCGGGGAGAAACTTTTGAATCTGAGATGGAGGGGGAGGAGAACTTTATTGGAGAAGTAGAAAGAGTGGAGATAAGAAGGTGTGAAGGAGAATGAGAAGTCAGTGATTACATAAGAAGAGTGGGAAAGTAAATGAAAAAAATCGTTGAGGCTGACAAGAAAGTATAATAGCTCATCCAATATATATATATATATGTGAGTATGCATGTGTGTGTGTGTGTAGAGAGTAGGGGAGAGAGAGAGGGGGGGAGAGACTTGTACTGTAAAAAGTCGGAGGGTGTTGTATATACATCGTTTATTTACATGATTATTCCGACCATGTTTCGAAGCGAAAAAGCTTCATACATATATATATATATATATATGGGTGTGTGTGTATGTGTATGAAGAGAGAGTGAGAGAGTAGGGGAGAGAGAGAGAGAGAGTAGTTCTGCAAAAAGTCAGAGTGTGTTGTATATACGGAGTTGTTTATTTACATAATTATTCCGACCATGTTTCGATGTGAAAAAGCTTCATATATATATATATATATATATATATATATATATATATATATATATATATATATATATATATATATAGTGTGTGTGTGTGTGTGTTTGTGTGAGTGCCTAGAAAATGCAGTTCTTCGCGGTGACTCTGAGTGGTGCCATCGTCAGACCGTCTGACGATGGCACCACTGGTATGAAACTCAGTCACAGCAAAGAACTGAATTTTCTATATACTCCTATTAACATAGGCTTTATAACTCAGATATTGAGCACTCTTCATGCAGAGATAACTGCACCCTTACACACATACATATATGTATATATATATGTGTATATATAAATGTATATATATATATATATATATATATATATATATATATATATATATATATATATATATATATAATGTGTACTGTAGAGAGTGAGACAGACTCGGGGGTGAGGTGTTTGGAGGTGAGGTTTATTAATCCTTATAAGTGAATTGTCCATACATGTTTAGGGATTCTTCCCATCATCAGTGGTGTGTGCTGTGTGAGTGTGTATTAAAATTTCCCAATGACGAATTATATATATATATATATATATACACATACATGTATGTATGTTCGTATGTATACATATACATACTGATAGATAGATAGATAGATAGATAGATAGATAGAGAGAGAAAGAGCTATGAAAAGACTACTAGATAAGTAGATACTTTTTATTGAAATTTATTAATGCTGGAAAAGTGTGGAACAATGACGAATTTAAAGATGCTATAGTAAAAGGGGGTGAATATCCGAATAAAATATGGAACAAAAACGAGGAAGAAGAAAGAGAGAAGGACAGAAAGAAAGAAAAAGAAATTAATAGGGTAAGAGGAGAACCAAGAAAAAAGAAAGAAAGAAAGAGAAATAAATAGAGTAAGAGAAGAACCAAGACGAAAGAAAGAAAGAAAGAAAGAAAGAAGAAAAGAAAGAGAAAATGTTAGAAATGTTAGTGTAAGGGGAAAGCCAAGAGGGAACAATAAAATAAAGAAAGACAGAAAGAAAGAAAAGGTGAATAAATAGGGTGAGAGAAGAACCAAGAAGAAAGGAAGGAAGAAAGAAAGAAAGAAAGAATATGTCAGAAATGATTGTGTAAGGGGGAAGCCAAGAGAGAACAATAAAATAAAGAAAGACAGAAAGAAAGGAAAGAAGAGAAAGAACGGGAGTAACAAAGATGCAATGAAGAAGCAAGAAAGAGAGAAAGAAAAAGAATGAAAGAAACGGGTATAGAAGGAAAGCCAAGAAGGAACCATAAAGAAAGAAATATTTACTCTAGGCAAACCAACGAAGACAAAAATGTCTACGGCTGGACAGACACCAGGCAATACGTCAAAAACGCGAACGTTAATGGCGGCACCGTAGTCATTCAGGAAGTGCGGGAACATAGACACAATAGGCCCCTCGATGGGGGCATGCTGCGACCTGCAACGTCTCGCCCAACTGAGCCAGTCCATATCGAGAAGCCGCCAAGCGTTGCCTCATTCAGCGAAACTCTTCGCTTGCAACGGAGCTGTGACCGGGGCCCTAATGGCTCGTGTGTCGCTCTCTTTTGTTTAAGGTACTTTAAGCGTTCGTTGAAAGCTAAGAGGTGGATTGACCCCCAAAACCAAGTCGCTAAGATGTAAAAGCTTTGCAGAAAGATGGTTAAAAGTGCTGTGAGAGGAAACTCAGCTATTTTAGAGATTTATTTTCTTGATTTTTTGTTTGTTTGTTTTTTTAAACTTCTGTTTTTTTTGTTGTTGTTGATGTTTTGGGCATTTCTGTGTTACGGTGAGTGTTTCTTTTGTTTGGTTTTCAACCTTTCTTTTTAGCATTTCTCTTCTATTTTTCTTTCATGGGATACATGTTTAGAAGAAAAAAGAAAGAAAGTGACAAAGAGCGAATTAGAGAGAGAGAGTAACGAATCAGCAACCCATAGAATCTACAGTCTGAGTGTCGGGCAAAAGGAATCATTCCAGACAAAAGTATACCAAACGCTGATCTCGGTGAACAAACTTTATTATAATGTCCGATTTCTGTCCGTCTGTTTTTACGTTTGTTACTGCGACAACAAAAACGGCACCTCGTCGTGAGATTTTTGTTAGCACAATACCGTTGAATCTCAAGGGAGATAACACCAGGGATATTAAATGCTAATCATAGAGTAATTTCTCTAATCCGTTCAATCATTTATTAGCAAATAATTATGATATAAGTTCTATGAAGAAATAACCTGAAATCGAGCTTAATGGTAGCCGAAGTGAGAATAAATGTCCACAGCTAGGGTAGTGATAGCAAACCGATGACACACGTGTCAGTTATGATACGTCACATGTTTTCTGGTGATACGTCACATGTTTTTAGGGGACACACAATGGACTTCAGAAAAAAATCAAAATTTGATTTTATTGTCTTTGTTTCGAAATTACAAGTTATATTTTATTAAACTCTTAATTTCATAAATGTAACAGGAAAATAGACTGCTTATATACAAGCTAAGCCTTTGGCAGAGCAATCTCAACCTTCAAAAATAAGAAGATCCCATTAATCCTAAAACGAAGGGTGTACAACCAATGCATCCTCCTAATAATCACTAATGGAGTTGAAACATGGAACCTAACCAATAGACAGATCTGCAAATTGAGAACCATGCAACGCGCACATGAAAGAATTATGCTGGGCCTTACACGGAGAGACCACAAGACAGCACAGTACAGGAAAAAGACAGGAGTCAGGGACATCATAGAATCCTTTAAAAATCTCAAATGACAGTGGGCTGGTCATGTTGTAACAATGACAGACAACCGATGGACACCGCAACTCACGACATGGATCCCCTGAGATTACATGCGTAACCGAGGCCAGTAGAGTATCAGATGAAGAGATGGGCTAGACAAATTCAGAGAGAACTGACTCAGCGACGCCCATGATAGAGAAGTGAGGTAAATCCTGGGGAAGGTCTATGTCCAACGATGGACGTTGAAAGACTGATGATGATGATATAAAAGCATTTATATAAAACAAAAATACTTGTATACATGTAAGTGCCATTTCGTCAACAGGAGTATGTATTCAAGAAATCATAATTTCAACCCAAGGCACTAAAAGTGTTTGCTATCATTGGGCTAGGATTAGACCTCACTCGAGTAAAGAGAGCACTACTCACCCTTCCTTCAAATGACAAGTGATAGTGAATGCTGGGTTACAAGGCACTAATAACTGCAACTAATCATGTACCTGATTGCATTCTTCTTTGTCAATCATCGTGACATGCCAGTGAGGAGATCTTCTCCGAGACAGCTAGTGATGGAATAGAGGTAAATGCATGGCCTTTCCTAACGGGATTAATGTAAATCCTCAGCCGAAATTCGATCGAGAAACAAAACGCATGCTTTGTTTCCCTACATAGGGGGTCAGTTTGGAAAGTATCCAGATATTGCAAATATCTCGAGAACTGGTTGCGCTGCATTGATGTAACTTAGCAACCAAGCAGAGTGGAACTTATTGCATATGCATAGACAGGCACTCTCCTGTGTGGTGACAAAGTGAGACGTCATTGACAAACCTTGTGTGCTGTGCGACCGTCCAATACACAATGACCGAGCCTGCCTATTCTTCGTGTCTCGTGCAAGGATTTTCTTTGGCAAAACTTTGTATCGCTCAGATCTCTTAGCCACCGCATAGTCTAGATTTGACTCTCTGTGACTTCTGGCTTTTCCCAAATAAATTTCAGACCGGAGAAGAGATTAAGGAGAACGTGACGTGGTAGATGATGGCAATTTTCGAAAAAGGACTTTTTTGAGAATTTTTTTTGAGATTTTTGAAAATTGGAATGGACGATAGTATAAGCACCTGAAGTTCCAAGGGGAATATTTTAAAGGGGGCTAAGGTGCTATTATCCTAGGCAGTCTACTTTTCACGTTTATATTAAATTGTGGGATATTTCCCGGACAAACCTCGTACTTATTAATTAGTATTCCCGTATTGCTAAGATGCATCCATCGGGATACCATCAAAAGAGTCCTCATCAAATATGACACTTGAGTCAGGCATTATTTCGGGATTGAAACATCATTACTACTAACTCAGTCTATGATGGTTGAACAATCTCCATTGCACAGCTAAAGATATGATTGCCACAAATCACTGGATGCTGTCTTGTCTAATTCTTGAGCTTTGTGGGATATTTCTTTCTAAGTTTATTCATTCTTAGAAGCGTTAGATGTTTCAAGGTTGAAGAGGTACAAAACAAGGGCACGATATATATATATATATATATATATATGTATAACGTATTAGGAAACATATTTCGTCAGGCACCGGGGTTAACCGAGTAGCAAATCGCACAGTTCACTACGTAAATAGATAAAAGAATGAGCGTCATGCAGGACTCGAATCCACGTTCACCAGGACGCGACCCTGCTCTACTGACTGAGCTAATAACACTCTTTGAAGCAGGAGCTCGAAACAGTACACTTGAACTGCTCATCCCTCAACTCTGCAGTCGTTGGCATTATTAACAAATATGTATTCCCATTTTGCTGACAGCATGCATATCATTAGATTGGTCAGTTTATGCCCGACAGATTGTGATAATTGTAGAAATATTTTATAAGGAAACATATTTCATCTGACACCAGAGTTGACTGAGTAGCAAATCAAACAGGTCACCACGTAAGTAAGTACAAACAGTCACTTTACTTCTAAATATTTAGGTTTGGAAGTTAAAAACAGGAACATTACGCAAGAAGGGCAATGTTTTTTTGCAATCAACTTAACAAGGCGTACATTCAATCATGTTTTGTGGTTCTAAATACCAACTTCCTTGAAAACGTTTTTTTTTAAGAAAAAAAAAAGTTTTTGTTTCCATGCTTCTAAAATCTTGTTCGGAATTGATCAGGGAGATTAAAAGAGTGAACTCACACTGCTGTATGGAAGAGTTGCCAAACTATTTTTTTTTACACGTGCTGTATATACAGTGTATGTGTTGTGTGTACGTGTGATTGTTTGAAGAAATATGTAATTGTATAACTAGCATAAATATCTATATCTATCTATCTATCTCTGTGTAAGATTGCATTTTGCTGGTATTTTTTCACCCCGCCTTCTGTATCAAAGAACAAGCCGTGGAACTTCTTGATAACCACTTTCTTTCTTTCCCGCTGTCATACGCGTTCCCCCGCGTTTTTTTCCTGTGCGCGCGAAAACGAGCGAGCGCCATCTTTGCAAGCTTCGACACAAGTCTCGATAATTACCCGCCCCTTTTCCGAAGAAGAGTTTGGCGAATACGCCGTGGCCCTGCCGTACACGCTAACTGGGGAAGTGGGGGTGGTGGAGGCGAATAGAATTGGGAGAAGCGTGGCGGGTGGGGGCTATAAGATGTCTTTTTTTAGACGAGTGTAGAAAATTATAACCCACTGGAATATCGCCACAAGGACTGTATATGGTAGGAGACTAAATCGTCATAATATTCGTTTGTTCTGAGCAGAGAGAAGAGGATGGAGAAAGAATGAGAAAGAAAGAAAGAGGAAGAGTTTGTCTGAGAGAGAGAGGGAGAGAAAGAGGTAGAGAGGGATAGGGAGGGGAGAGCAGGGAAGAGAAATGAGTAGAATGAGAGAAGAGAAAGATGAGGGGAAGAGAGACAGAAAAAGTGTGAGAGATATCGAAACAGAGCGAGGGAGAAAAGGGAAAAGGGATAGAAAGAAATAGAGTGAGAGAGTGAGAGAGAGAGAGGGGAGATAGGGAGAGAGGGAGGAAGGGAGAAGGGGAGATAAGCAGAGCGAGAAAGAGCAAGAGGAAAGAAAGAGATGGGAGCGAGGGGGGGAAGAGGAAAGGAGAAAGAAAGAGAGGGAGAGAGAGAGAGAGGGGGATGAAATAGAGGAATAGAGAAAGAAAAGCTGAGATGAAGGAAAAAACCGAATTGAAAGGAGAGAGGGAGGAAAGAGAGAAGGGTAGAGATAGAGAGGACGAAATTGTGAGACAGGGATATATAGGGAGAGAGGGAGAATGAGAAAAAGATAGAGGGCAAAGGAAAGAAAGAGAAAGAGAGAGGGAAGAAGGAGGAGTGAAATTTCTCTCTCTCTCTCATTCTTTCCCTTCTCGCCCTTTTTTTATCAACTTCTAGATTTGATTTGAGACCTTATTTTTCGGGACTGTCAATTTCGTCCCTTTGTAAAGAATCAGGTTTTGTTTGGCGCATTTTTTCTCATGGCTTAGCGGCAGGTTTTGGGTGTGGGGGCGCTCATTCATCTTTTTCGTCCACGAAATGCCTGCGCCATTTCGGGGGGGGGCTGATGAAGAAAACACGGGAAAAAAGACGAAACAAAACCAAAGAAGAAAAATCAGAAGGAAATTTCGGAAGAAGGGTAAATATCAGACAAAAACGGGGCTTGAGGATATTTTGGTATATATATATATATATATATATATATATATATAAACATGCATGCAGAAATACATATAATATACAAGCTTCCAAGTCTATATATGTATATAAATGGGATACACACAAATATATATATATATCTATACCCATATATATTTATGTATACGCACACATGAGGAACACTCTGATACATATCTACATTCCTATATATGTCGCACACACAGGTACACACACACACACACACACACACACATATATATATATATATATATATAAGCGAATATCTACATTTAGGGCAGAAAAATTTATGTTATGAAGAGAGTAAAAAATTAGAAGAAGAAGAAGAAGAAAGAGGAGGAGATGGAAGAGAAGAAGAAGAAAAAGAAGAAGGAGAAGGAGAAGAAAGTTATTTATTGAGGGAATGCAGTGGTTTTGGTGAAGGGTTGAGGTATTCTTCACACTACCCTCTTCTTCCCGAACGTCTGTACACAGACAAAATCGAAGCAAAAAAGATCCATGAATGATATTAACGTGAAAAATGGCGTTTTTTTCTCCTGTCTCAATAAAAGAGTAATTAACTCTTGATCGACTAGAATAAAAGGAAACATTTAAATGAAGAATTAGTTTTGATGATTGGCTTGGGAAAGAACAGGGTTGCCCCCCCAATGAAGAGTCCTTATTAATAGGGTCAAGAGGTCAAAGGAAGGGCCCCGAAATAGTATCGGAATATATACGTATTTTTGCGCACACACATGCTCTCATACATATTCTTATGTCGACTTACGCCCGACCTACTTACATCCAATCGCAGATACGTCCCAATAAAAGCTCGAACACCATTAAATGCGGATGACGGAAATTTCAGTCATTACTATTTTATTGCTCCAATGATGAAAATTGCCATCGTGTTATTGTTAGCTTGCCAAAGAGAAAGCAGTGTATATCTTGTTTGTTTCAAGTTCTCTATATAGAGAAGGCGAGAAGATGGTGAAAGAGCTGATACCTTGCTGGTAGAGCTGACGACTGAGTGGAAAAAAACGTAATGGATGACATCTGTTCATTTCTCTTCGGAAAGGCAACAAAGACATATGTACAATACGGAGGTTCAGGTAAATATGTATGTATTAGGGTATCTCATGTGGTGCAGTGGCTATATATTATTTCAACCAATAATGATCTACTTTCAAGTTGCGTCCATACTGCTAGAACGTAACCCTGGTGCAAAGTCAACACACACACACACACATATATATATATATATATATATATATATATATATATATATATATATATATATATATATATATATATATATAGAGAGAGAGAGAGAGAGAGAGAGAGGAAGCTGGTTATTGTTATCTAAAAGAATTTGCGAGATAAGAGAAACGCTGGTAATATGCTTTATCCACTCGTTCTTGTTCATCCACTGTCCCTGTCTTCTGCATTATTGTTTCTCAACACTGACAATTATATTTTTAGGAAATGGATATATAACCCGACAGAATAATAATGGATGCATTATGTTATTTGAAACACTGTTTGAAATGCCCCCCCCGTTATTACTCGTATAATGTGTCACTTGGTCTAGAAAGAGTGGATAGAATAAAAAATTAAAGAAAATGGGGCTGCTGCAGATTAAATGCCATTTAGTTAGCCATGACAAGATTCAATCAATCAAGTAATTAATCATACACACATGCACATGCATATATACATATATAAAGCCTGCTTTCATCGTTTATCCGAGGCAACCCACTAGTACCTCACGATATCACTACGACATATATGTATGGCCTGTTTCATTGATTTAGTTTTGTATTCGCCAACAGTGCCAGAGATCTGTGTTTGAGGGAAGGCCAAGATTTCAAATATTTCTCAAGATAGGCAGACCCACTTCAATTTTTACTCTTCCTCGGATAACATACCAAACTATTTTTGAATAATTCTTTTTATTTTTGAAGATGAAAATTGTCAGGAAAAACAAACTTGAGGCTCGATGGGATATTCTGTTCAAAACTGCTTAAAGTATATCGGACTGTGGAAGGCCAAAGCGAGCAGGGACTCAAATGTCATGCTCGAAACGACCAAGATAGAGAGTTTAGTTCAATTAATCTACTTCTATAATACAAGTGTATGTCAACATATTTTATCTGTAACATTTCAGGGGAAATAACTGCCATACCACAGACTTACATCCCCTAAAAGATTACTTCATTATTTTGTTATTACTAAGAGAAAGATGATTGTACACAATAATATTTGAATTCTGTGACTAATTCTCAATTTCTGAATTAACTTCAAAACTTCTCTTTACATGATACGTTTTTATGTAATTGTAATCGCGAATTTACTTATTACTGTCATTTTTTACGGCGAATAGTTCATACTATAATGACAATACATCGTATTGAAACTTTAGGCACCGCCAGGAAGGCCGATAAGTTGTGATTTAAGCAAATAAGGTGAGAATATCATTTTTCTTTATTTTCTTCTTTTTTCTTCCTTCCTTTCTTTTATTGTCTTGTCCTCACTTCCTTTCTTTCTTTTCTTTTTCTTTCTTTCTTTAATTCTTTCTTTCTTTCTTTAATTCTTCCTTCCTTCCTTCTTTCCTTCCTTCCTTTCAATGCCTTTCTTTCTTTGAGTCCGTTTGCAATTTGACAGATTTTATGAAAAACTTTGTTCAGTACAGTTCTTTAACCTTTTATTAAACGACAATTCGTCGAAAATTCAAAACAAAACGACACACATACACCACAAATACACACATACGCATATACACACAGAAACCATGTACACACATGCCCCAGACGCACACACACATATACATACGACATACCCACGTACCACATACTCACATCCATACGTACACACAAAGGCCACATATCCACACTCATAGACTTACGTACACATATACAAATGCACATCAATACCATATGCTCATACGTGTGCATGTGTGTGTTTGTGGCGTGTATGTGTGTATGTATTTTGAATTCTCAATAAAACGTCGTTCGATGAAAAGTCATGCCACGAGTTAGTTCCCCTTTTTTTCTTGCGACTCATCCTAATTCGTCTCTATTCTCATTCCCTTGCGTATTTTTTTTTTAAAGATGGCTTTGTTTTTAACCCTTTCCCAGCCGAGTCTTCTCCGCCCCTTTTCTCTACATGACCGTGGCTGTCTATTCCACGACTAATGTCCTCATCATCCTCTTCATTAACGTTTACACATTCAGCTTGCACGATATCCTTTGTAATTACGTACATTCTTTAAGTGGAGATTCTTGTTTACAAAAAAAAGGGGATCTTGACTAACGTCTGATCTTCAGTCAAACCTTTTATACTTCCCGAAAAAAAAAATGGCGACCATACTATCCATTGTGTAATTCGTAAAAGCTATGAGAATAAAAAAAAAATGCTCATCAGATAATTCAAATCAGTGTTTCCCAAACCTTTTCGAACACTACCCGCTTTTAAAGCTTAGATTTCATCAACGCCCCCCATAAAGTCGGTTAGAAATTATACTTATTATACACGTTTTTTTAAATTCAAACATTCATTTTATAACCAAAAATATATTTGTATAAAAGTACCTAAAGTTATTTGATTAATTAATAATATATAAATGATTAATGTGAAGGGTGGGAAAATGTTTGAACTTCAAACAGTTCTACTGTGAAAGCTGCTTTATAGACTTTATGCAATGGAGGTATTTATTTGCTTCTTTTTACCCCGGAGAATAGGTTCACTCCATTCTCCTGGAGAGATGTTTTACAGATCTTTCTCCTTAGTTTTGTTTCAATATATTTGCATAAGGGTTTACAACCAATGCATCCTACCGATAGTCACTTATGGAGCTAAAACATGGAACAAAACCAAAAGATTGACCCTCTAACTGGCAAACATGCAACGTGCACATGAATCATGCTCAACCTCACATAAAGGGACCACAAGACAGCACAGTGTATTAGAGAAGAGACAGGGATTTGAGATATCAGAGAAACCCTTAGAAAACTCAAATGGCAATTGGCTGGACATGTTGCAAGAATGTCAGACAACCACCGGACACCACGACTCATAACCTGGATCACCAGAGATCATATGCAAAATTATATGCCCATAATAGAGAGGTCTAGTGAATCTTGGGGAAGGTCGCTAAGAAACTGCTGTTGATGATGACAATGTTTGCTCTGACAACCAAAGTTTACCCATGGAAACAAACACTTTCTGGATCTAAGTGTTATTTATTCCAATTATATATATATATATATATATATATATATATATATATATATATATATATATATATATTATATATATATATTATATATATATATATATTATATATATATATATTATATATATATATATATATTATATATATATATATTATATATATATATATATATTATATATATATTGTATATATATTATATATATATAATATATATTATATATATATATTATATATATATATTATATATATATATATATTATATATATATATATATATATTATATATATATATTATATATATATATATATTATATATATATATATTATATATATATATATATATTATATATATATATATTATATATATATATATATATATTATATATATATATATTATATATATATATATATATATTATATATATATATATTATATATATATATATTTTATATATATATATATATATATATATTTTATATATATATATATATATATATATATATATATATATATATATATATATATATATATATATATATATATATATATATATGTATATATATATATATATATATATCCAGCCAGCCCAACTTGGGAACTGAAGTGATCTATGTTGACAGTTTCGGTGAAAGTTTTCATTGGCAGTCTCAGATGAAACCTTGAAGAATAAAAGTAACCCTTAATCAACATTTGATTAACAACCAAAAGATGATTTTGCTAATATTTCGGTGATTATTTGTATCCTCCCCAGAATATCATCTTAATCTATGGATGGTGAAATCAGTTCTGGTTAACATATTTCATTAATTTCCAGTTGCTTTTCAATCACAAGTTTGAATCGAACCTTTGTACGGCAATGATTAAACAACGTAATCAGAAAATAAAGAGTAAGCTCACGGTGAGAATAGAACTCTCTCTAGTGTCAAATATACGCCTGGCAGCTTCAACCATTCGGCCACAGAAACCTTATAGTTAGACAGAAGCTGATTTTACAGCTCAAATCTAACTCTCTATAACGGATATTCCACGTTTGCTCATGTTTTACATCTAGTCGTTTTTTTTTATTGAACGATATCTTTATTTATTTCAAATGTATTCTGATTACTCGATGGACTATCGTAATGTTATTAATTTTGACTAGGTTTTACCTTCAGCCTAATTTTCAGTTGCTGTTAATCACAACTTAAAATCCAACATTGTTTAATCCTTGCCATAGAATTACGGTCTGAGTCAAAGTTTTTAAAAAAGAGATAAAAAGAATCTGAAAGCTATAATGGAGGTAAAAACTAGTGAAAATTGATAATATGTTACAATATTTCATTCAATTATGAAAAATAAATTTGAAAGAAATTAAAAATATCGTTGTATTAAAAAAGGACTATTTAGTCTCAAATGTAAAAAAAAAAAAACAAGAAAAAACAGCAAGCGTGGATCATCGGTTTTAGGGAGTCAGGTTTGTAGATATACTGTCCCAAATGAATTGTCGATAACTTTAAGACGAGTCATTAATATAGACCCCCACAGGAAACAGAGAAAATAGAAAAAATTGTTCGCCTCGTTTCATGATTTATTCACCTGACGAAGGTTAAAGAATCAATCGGCCGACACAAAAAATTGGGGAGAAGAGATTCAAATTTATCAAGTTTCGACTAATGAATCACTTGATTATTTCATTAAATTGCATGCTACCATTTCTTTTTTGATTAATCAAAATCTCTTGATAAAAAATAAATACGAACGAATACGCAAAATTATATGTAATATAAAATATACTCATATTGGAAAAGGAATGTCTAGGACACGAAGAAATAAAGCAAAAAAAAATCACTTCTATTATGGAATAAACATGTATTGGGACACAAATTCCCTGGACGTAGAAAAATGAAAAGCAAATATCTAGGGATGTAAATGACCGGGACTTATGTGCCCAGGACTCAAGTGTTTTAGTACCATATGAACTATCGTAGGTATGGATAAACCCCACTGTGAGAGAACAAACGTTTTGCTATCTTGTTGAAAGCCAGCATATGAACGAACTGAACTGAAACATCCATTTTTTATGAAGAGACAAGAGGGAACACAGTATTGGGTCTGTGTCGCCATATTACCGGAAACGTTTTAGTAATTCCGGAAGTTAGGGACAGAGCGGGAAAATAACCCGACTGGAAAAATAAAAAGGACGGAAATACCCACATGTTTCGGTTTACATGTAGAAATGGAGGAAAAAAATATTCTCTGGGCTTTTCATCCGTTCGGTTAAGGATATAATGGTTTAAAAATAACAAATGCATTTTTGAAGGAGACGATATGTAATCGAAAAAGAAAGGAAATTTTTTTCCTGCTTTATGATTTAAGAAGGAAAAATGTAAGAAGAAATAAAAGAAATGGATCTTAGAAAAAGATGAAAGAATTGTATTTGAAAAAAAGAATTGTTATCAAAATGGTCTTCAAGACTCTTTCGATAAAAAGGAGGAAGAGATGGTTGAGTAGGAGAATAAAGAAAGAGAGAAAAAAGAAGGAAAAGAAAAAAGAAAGAGAGAATGAAGAAGGACAAGAAAGAGAGAAAGAAGAAGGACAAGAAAGAGAGAAAGAAGAAGCAAAAGAAAAGAAGGAAAAGGAAAAGGAAGGAAAAAAAGGCTAGTAAAAGGAAAAATAAGTAGTACCCTTACGCTGGCTACAGTTTCAGTCGCCCTCGCCTCGTATATCACATTCGGCCCGTTTGGGATATGTGAAATAGATTTAGACGCGACAGTTACCCGAAGTGGCGTAGCTCACTTAAACTCGTGCTATTTCAACCGTAGTTTTTTTGGGGGGGGTGGGTGGAATATTGATGCATTTCTCAATGTCATTAGTGTGAAATGAACGCAAACTGTCCCAACCAGGGTTTGAACTCGGTTTGCCTTGTCCATTCTCTGAGCCGGCTGTTCATCGTTTGGCCACTCTGCACCAGACAAGAGGAGAAGAAAGTCGAAGAGGAAGAAGGGAGGGGGAAGAAAAAATCAGGACCGGAACAGAGACGGGAAAGGAAAGGAAAGGAAAAAGAAAATTAAAAGAAGAGAGAGGGAGAGAGATGTTGAGGATATATATATATATATATATATATATATATATATATATATATATATATATATATATATAGAGAGAGAGAGAGAGAGAGAGATGTGGAGGAGAGAGAGATGGGGAGGAGGAAGAGAAAAGAATAAGTGAGAGAAAAAAGGAAGGGTAAAAAAAGAAAGAAAGACTGAAGAGAGGGAAGAGGAATAGGAAAGAAGAGAAAGACAGAAAGCAAAAAAAGAGACAAGAAAGAGGTAGTTAAAAAATTAAAAGGAGAGAAGGGAAGAGGGGAAAGGATAGAAAGAGGGGAATGAAAACGAAGAAGAAGACGGAGGCGAAAAAACAAAGAGGAAAAGGTTAAGAACAAGAATAAAGCCAGATAATAAGACAAAAAGGCGGTATTTCTCTTTCGACGTCCAAAGTAACGGCACGCTATCCGACATCTTTGAGAATGGCTACCCACAGATCACAAAATGGCTGCCAACGCTAATCCATCGGACTCCTGCGTTGCAAGATGGCCTGTGCGAGAAAGAGGTGAATATCGTCAAAGGACCACATAGAATTAATAATAATAATGATAGTGATGAAAGGTAGAGAAGAAGAAGAAAGGAGGAGGAGAATGAAATAAGAGAGAAAGGAAAGGAGCAGGAAGTGTGAAAGGAGCGGTGGGAGGAAAGAAGAAGAAGAAGAAGAAGAAGAAGAAGAAGAAGAAGAAGAAGAAGAAAGAGGGAGCTGTTGGAATTGAGATGCCGGAAGAAAAAAGAAAAGAAGAAAACAAGTACATCTATAAGTAAAAAAAAAAAGAAGAGGAGAAGAATAGAAAGCACAAAGAAGGAGTAGTATTAGGAGGAAAACAAAAAAAAAAAAAAAGAAAAAGAGAAGGATATGGTGGAAAAGGAGAGTGCTCTGGGAGATGTGGAATCTAATCTCGAGATGCTGGTAGGCGCCCTCCTTAGTCTAAGGAAGGCGGCGAAGAGACGACAGGCCCAAGGCTGGATACGGCGGGAAACCAGAATAACTAACGGATGCGGGTAGTTTTGTATAAATAAAAACAGAAGCCCGTGGAGGAGCATCAGAAAGATCTTTGGCAAAGACGCCGAGGTAGGCGGTTGGGGTTTTTTCGGTAAAAGCGGGTAACTTTGTTGGTGGTTTTCAGTAAAAGCATTTTAAATAGAACAATAGAAGGTCAAAAGACACGAGGGGTTGATGGCTGCTACTGACACAAGCAAGGGGAGGAGCCCTAACCGGAAGAGGAAAAGAGTGGTTGAATAATAATTATCATTTTCATTGATATCTCTCACAATAGCTTCCTCTGCCTCCTTATCGTTTAATTTTTTTATCATTATAGTATTACTCCGCCTAGCGCTACCCCATTTAGCACGTATTCGCTACAGCGCTCTTTTTGAAATATATTTCTTAACAAATTTAGAAATGTTGGATAATCGAATTAAAACAATCAGAGACAGTATCGTAGGCAGTCTCTGAAACAACTAAGTACTGAACACTGCGATTTATTTATCATGAGTATGAAAATAAATACTTATACAATAATTTATCATCGATGTATTTTAAAATGGGTGCTGCCATATTTTCGGTGGGATAGCACTACACACATTGGATTTTCGGACTTTTAACATTTCATCGACCTACAGTCAGTTGAGAGCCGTTTTGTCAAATGGATGTTTCGTCCAAAACCCTTTTTGCTGGAATGATCTTTCGCCAACTTGGCATTTAATCGAAAACTTATTTTTTTGGCGGAAGGATATTCTTATTTTATTTATTTATTATCCTATGAGTCTGCATATTTATTGCCCCAATTATGAATATTTCATATTGCAAAAAAATAAATAGATAAACTTGAGTTGATTGAAAGTAAATTTTATGTTATTTCTTAATTTATACTTTGGTCTTCTCTCGCCGACACGGACATTGTTGTCTTTAAGCTATTGGCAATTTAAAGGTAAAAAAACACCCAAACCAACGAAATTTTTAAACATTATTTCCTTTCACTTCTTAAACGACATTGGAAGAATGGTGGTAGAATAGATACGAAATTAAATTTTGCAAATGTTTCTAAATAATCCAGCGGACATCGATATCCTATTTTAAAAAAACGTTAACTAAAAAATTGAGAATTTCATCCTTAAGTTTTTTTTAGGATCGGCTAAAAATAAGCCTACTTTTTTGTTTAAAGAGACGGAAAACACATTTTCATTAATTATCAAGTGTTTTCAGTTTAAAAAAAAAAGGTAAGACATTCTCCCCATTAAGGAAAAAAGGTTTTCGACGAAACGTCAGTCGACGTAAAGCCAAGTCGGGCTAAGCATCGTTTGAAAAAAAAAGTTTTCGACAGAGCTGTCTGCATGACAAAACGACTGTCAGTTGACTGTGTGTTCAGGCGGGCGGGTATTGCGATAATAATAACATGTAAGTAACTATGATTCATATTCATGCCTAGTCCCACATACACTCCTATTATTACTCGGCCCAGCTGCGGGGGGTCAGTTTCCCCGGAGCAGCACTGCTCCATTGCACTTAAAGGAGCAGGTCCCCTTGTGGACGCTTTCGTGGCGGAGGTTGCTTTGCTTGCAAAGCAAACCGTAGCTGCGTCGGCTGGAGCCATTTTTCGACGGATGGATCCTATTCTTCCCACGTTAAGCTCGACCTTATGTCATATTTAGCTGCTGTGGGACAGCGAATAAACACCCCCACATACACCCAATTTCTTGCAAAATTTGCTGTCTATCCACAAGATAACAGAATTCTACCACGTATAGAAAATTAATTGTAACCCCAAGTACCGAAAGCTTGCATCTATTAAAGCTGTTATAATGACCCCCACAGATAAACTCATAAAGTATAGAAAGTTATTTTTTGTGCTTTAGGTTCAAACATTGCAACATGGAACCTAGCCAGAAGACGGACCCCCAAACGGACAACCATGCAACGTACACACGAAAGAATCATGCTCAACCTCAATTGGAGAGATCACAAGACAATGCAATATATCAAAGAGAAAACAGGAGTGCGAAATAACGTATAATCCAGTAATAAAACTCAAATGGCAATGATGATGAAATGCTGACCAAATTCAAGCCATAAAAGGTGTCCAGACAAGACAAAATCCTTTCAGTTAAAGTACGACATTGGACAGTCCCCAGCATTATAGCCAGTTGTATTGAATGAAGATACCTCTAAAATGCATTTGAAAAAATACAAAAGGTCCGGTTGATTTGCAATTGAATAATAATAGTCCGGGTCTGCGTTCGCACTTGGTCTGATAATACTGATCTGTTTCCCAACTACCAAATATCTATCCATGTCAGTGATACCGAGTCAACGCGTGTCAGTAGCGACACACCGTTGGTTTTTATTTGACACGTGATAGATTTAGAAAAAGTGATCAAAGTTAGGATGACTTTTTAAATTTCATCTTATTATCTTAGCTTAATAAATATTTGTTGAAATTCCAGGTTATATTTTACTAAACTTCTAGTATTATAAATACATCAGAAAAATAGACTGCTTATCTACAGGCTGGGTGAGAATCAAGCTTCTATTAGAAATTATATGCAATTTTAGTGAATATCTATTCTCTCTGTGGACGAGGGGCAGCACCACACCAAACCAAACACCCTGGACCAACTGGAAGAGTGCATTCGACACATTATGGCCTACTTACCGTCGGCCTTCCTGCAAAGGTCTATTAGGGCTATTCTGAAATGCTTACAGAAATTGATGGACAACGCCGGTGCCCAGGTTGAATTTCAACACAACAGAAGTTTCCTACCATTGAAGGTTCAAAGTAAAGCTAGATTAGCTACAATCAACTAATAAATCATAAATTTAAAACTAATTTCCAGCAGAGAGTTTCTTTTCACTCACCCAACAACATACCTGCCAAGTCTCCCACATTTGGCGTAGTTCTCCCGCCATATGTTTTGACTCCCACTCTCCCACGCGATTTTCGTGGAATCCTGTTTTCCACTGCGTTTTCGTATGAGAAAAATTTTTGTCAAAATTTTTGGCTTTTTTTCAAGATATCTGCTCCTTCAGAAAAGTTGTTCAAGAAAAAGGGGCTTATCCTCAAAAGCATAAGTATATAATGGTCAGCTAGGGTCAGCTTCAAAGAAATGTATTCAAAGTTAACCAACTCTGGGACAGAACTGAAAAAGAGAAATGCTTATATAAAAACGTATAAAGTGTAGGTACTTGATCCAGGAAATATTGTATTCTTGGTATTTATATTTCTCTTGAACAAAAGTGTTGAATTAATGAGTTCTCCCTCGATTTATAAGTTGTATTGAAAGGAATTATCTTGTCAAGAGAGAGTGGAGGGGCTCTGATATTTTAAAAAAAATTCACTTCGATGTGCTCACCTTAGTTTAAAGAAGAAAAAAAGAGGGTTATTCAAAAAATTGAAATTTTGGCTCAAAGGTTCACCTGTTATGTTTTATCTGTTATCCATATGTAAACTATAAGTAGTCAAAATGATGCTCTGTATCCAGGAAAAAAAAACAGTCTTGGTATCTTATTTAGGTCACCTACTGGAATTAGCTGAAGACCCCGCCCGTAGGGTTTATTCTTTGCTAGTATAGATTTATCAATCGAAAATACATGTGTATGTTCAAGACGAGGTCTCTATCTGTTCAATAATTGCGAATGGCGTGCGACATGATTGTATTTCATGTCGGGATTTTTGTCAAAATTACACCGTGTCTTCTTCCTTCTACTTCTCTTTTGCTAAAACAACTTCTTGAATCGAGAGGAAAAAAAATTAAAAGGAAAAAAAAAAAGGCAGAAAGTGAAATTCTTGCAAAACAACTTTGTGAGAAATAAGAAGTTTGCGGGGGAAAAATCTTCACGCAGTAAAAGAGAAAAAAAAACGAGAAGAAATAAAGCTAGACCGGAAATCAATAAATTGTTAGACTCGCAGTGAATATAGAATGGGATTTTTATTGGCAGTAAAAGAAAAAAAAAGGATCTAAATGAATGAATAAAAAAAATAAAAAGTGTTGTATTCTCTATGAATATTTATGGAGAGGAAAAAAGTATTAAAAAGAGAAAAGAAAAGATTTTTTTCTCTCAAAAATGAAGGTAAAATGTAGGACCTAACTTGATTTAGCTATAAAACGAATCGGAGGGGGAGCAAAAAAATCTATCTATATAATGAGAAGTGTAAATTTTTTTGTTTCTCTGTCCGTAACATTGGACTCTCCAACTTAAAGGTAACAATTTTGCTGATAAAAAGTGCCTTCTACCCATCGATTGAAACTGGGGTTTCTCAACCTAGGCGATACTTCCGATCGTTGGGCGACTTTAACCCTTGGACGTGCGGTGAACAACCGTGTAGAAAATTGTGTCCATTTTGAAATTCTTGTGGGCAGCAAAGGATTGGGATTATTAAAGTCTGTAATTGACGATAGAAACTGAGTCAACAGTAGTATTTTCTTTCTCTGAATTAAATAATCTAATGGTTCTAGGTTCGATCCCAGTGTGAGACAATAATAATTCGAAAATACTTCTACTGCTAAGAGGAAAGTGCGGTCAATATACCCCTGTCGGTTAAATAAAGAGTTCGGTTCGTTACTTCCCACACCTGCCAGATGATACCTGATGAAGGCCGTAGAGTACAACGGCCGAGACGTTGTATAAAAAACAACCAAGATGAGGATAGTCCGAATAATAAGAGAAATAGTAGTATTTTCTATTATCAATTTACAAAGCAGCACGCATTGTATCACACATTATGTAGACGTGTAGACGAATGTGTGTATATCAACACACCACTCTCCGTAGATAGTTACGTGGTACATATGTACGTATAACACTCTTGAAAGAATATCTAAAAATTATCTCCATAGATATCTAACAAAGAGATCCCATTGATGTTTAAAAACCGTAAATGTGTACCAAATATTTGATGTTATTATTTTACATGACTTTCGTATTTTATATCTCGAAAGCTGTTCATTTTTAATGTTTTGTTGGAGTTAAAAATGTTCCTGTATGTTTTTGAATATTTACAACATAGGTGGATGGTGGAAAGATTATACACTTGAAATTGCATGGTGATGCCGAAAAGGTTGAGAAACCCTGCCATTGAACTTTCCAGTGAAACGAATTCTGTATATTTTTTTCTAAAAAAACCAAAACAGAACATCTCATAGAAATTAGATCACTGGGATTAACAAGTAAATCATACAAAAAATAACGATCAGGATGCACATTGTACAGCAATGATCAGCAAACTAGTCTCGTTTGTGGTTTCGATCCTCATTGGACCTCACACCTGGTTTGATACCAGATTATGCTAAAATGTATATATATATATATATATATATATATATATATATATATATATATATATACAAAACGAAAACAAAAAACAAGCAAACAAACAAACAAAAATGACCTGGACATGATCAGCAAATTAGCCTTGCTGGCCCTTATTAGCGGGTTCGATTCCTATCGGATTTCCTGCTATTGATACTAAGTTAATCTATTCATAAGATAAACAATGTGGTGTTTTTGTTTCTTTAGCTGTAACAATGATCTCTTTCACTTGAAAAAAATGCCGATAAAAATATCTCCTACCCCCCATCCATTAAAACAATGAACTCAGTAGATTTCAGTAGTTTAACTTTATACTTTTTTCCATCTAACCAGACTTCTTAAGCAAATCCGAAAGTAAAGCAATCAAATTAAAAACTTCGACAACCAAATTAAAAAATACGGCGTCCAAATTATAAGATCAAATAAAAAATATGAAGCAGAGAAATTAAAAAATACGCCAAGCAAATTAAAAACCCAAACCACGATTCAGTTCGGTTGTTTTTTCAATTTATTCGGCATATTTTTTATCTGCTTGCTTTACTTTTAAATTAGATCAGGGAAAGGTAAGTCACAAAGTTGTACTGTAATGAGTTTGAACTGTACTAGGTACTCCACACTTTTGGCTTTGAGTTACATAGATTCACCTTAGGAAATATTTTGCACTTGATTAATATCAGGATTTTGAACAAACAACTGAACTGTGGTTTGGATTTTGAATTTGCTTAGCACATTTTTGAATTTAGTTGGCGTATTTTTGAATCTGCTTGGCATATTTCAAAACTTGGTTGTCTTTTTTTAAAATTTGGTAGCCGAAGTTTTTAATTGGCTTGGCGTATTTTGAAATTTGTTCGCCGTATTTTTTGATTTTCTTGCTCTGCTTTATGATTTGTTCGCGTAATAAAATGTTGGGAAAAAAATGAAGAGAAAAATGTAAATAAAAGCAAATGAAAAGAACATATGGAGAAAATTTGTTGTCTTTGATCATATAATTTACCGAAAGAAATTGTGAAGAATTGAAAGTGTGGAAGGAAAGCCCCGAAGGGAAAAGTGAGGAATGTAAAAAGAAAAACAAGTCTAAAGAGATCAAAAGAAGGAAAGTAAGAAGGGAAGAGAGGAGAAAGAATAAAGAAAAGAATGAGAAGAAGACCATGATAAAGAAAAAAAGAAGAAACAAACGAAGAAAGTAATATATATATATATATATATATATATATATATATATATATATATATATATATATGGATTGATAGATCGATAGATAGATAGATGTTAACAGACTGAAATTGGATGTCAGATAGTTATGAACAGACTTAGATCGGTAGATAGATAGAAAGAAAGATATATAGATAGATATGAAGGAATATAGATAGATAGGTATGAACAGATAGATAGATAGATAAATAAAGAAAGAGACCCATGAGCCATTCGTAAATAATCTTTTTTGAATCGACTTGTATGCAGTGTGATATTTTTCTTTTTCTCAGTCTGCATCTTCCACTTAAACGTAACAGTTATACTGATAAAATATATATTATTAAAAAAGATGGACTTTTGTATTGTCTCTTTACATGGAAAAAAAAACAAACCCAAAACATATCATAGAAATTCAAATGTATCTATGGATTTTTTCAGCGGGGATAACTCGTCTGATAACAAAATGGCTGTTTTTTCCAACTTCTTTCAGAAGTAAAACTTCTTAAAATGTCGAAAAGAGAGACTAAGTAGTATCCTCGGCATCCCCGCTTAGTCACTTAAAAAATGAACAAGAAAAGGTAACAAAGAAAAAAACAAAACAATGAATGAAAGTATAAAAGAAAAAATAAGCCAAGAAAAATATCCATACCAAGAAAAGATAACTCATTGATGACTTTCTTGGGTGCATGAAGAAGAACGTGTAAACCGCCTGTTTACTTATAGAGACCTTTTCTGTTTTGTTTTTTTAAACTATTTTCTTCAATACTATTTATGCTGAAAGTTGTGAAAGTTACCTATGCGTAGGTGAAGAGACAATTTCTAAAGATTTAGAATGGAAGAAACTTTCAGTTTTTTTCATTGAGTAGTTCTTATTTGTTCACAAAATGTACTATAATCCCTCCAATATCTGTCCATATGTGACACCGTAAGTTTGGAATCACACAGCGAATCCGTCTGGAATTTTCAGTATGAACTGATGGGATCCTGTGGCTTGTTTTTAGCGAGTTAGTTTTTGTAAATACTGAAAATAAAGATAATATTGTGGGGTCTGCGTTCGCGCTCACATCTATAATAATGATCTGATATATGTCTGTCTATCATCAAATTCCCCGAGATATTTAGATTAAATTTGATCATTAAATGAGTTAATAATGGCGATGATTTTCAAATAAAATATGATTCAATAAATACATAGTTCAAATCCATGATCTTTTACTGGTGGGTAGGCCCCATTTGGCCCTCCGTAGGGCGGTTTTTCAACCACTGAAAGGAATTTACAGCTGTATTTTTTGAAATTGGGTAGAAGTAATGGGTCGTGGTGAGAAGTAGATGCTTTTTAATACAATTTCACGTGAATCGTAGCTGGTTGAATCTGAGATGGAAGAAGCAAAATTTCTTCAATTGAAATTTGTCGTTGCTGAAGGAAGCAGAACTGAACACATAATGAATCAGTACAAGACACAAATCACAGTTCGTTCCCGTCTCTGCCTCTCTTTCTGTCAGTCATATATATCCATCTATATATCTATCAATATATATATATATATATATATATATATATATATATATATATATATATATATATATATATAATTTCCATCGAATCCTTATTTTCGAAGAGGGCCACTCAATTCTTGGAAGATTCCTAATAAAAAAGTTCAAATTTTCTGTCGACAGACATAAATCTTGACATAATCGAAGCTAATTTTGGATCACAAAATTGATTATAAAAACAATCTATCTATCTATCTATCTATCTATCTCAATCTGTTCCTATCCATATCTATCTCAGTCTATTCGTATCTATCCGTCTATCTATCTATCTATCTATTTATCCATCTGTTGACTGAATACAAAGGGAGATATTTATTATAATCACCGATGATGCTATCAAGCGCTTATCATAATCAAAATCAGTCGGCACTAAACACTTCATCTCAGATGAATCAAAAACGTCTTCCATTATAAGTCTTTAGAAATTGTGTCTTCACCTACGCATAGGCAACTTATACAACTTTCAGTTTAAATAAAGATAAAGAAAATAGTTCAAGAAACAAAACAGAAAAGGTATTTACTTTAGGAATAAGTTAACAGGCGCTAGACCCCCTCTAAGAATGCATATTTTAGTTGTTGGAAATGTAACTTTTTTTTATCTTTTGGAGCCTTATTTTGACGAGTTTATCAATTACATCTAGATTCTCCAAAATTTATAGGTTTTTCTAGAGGCTTTGTTTTACTCTATTTCAGATGTTCCCCTCTGATACCTTAAACAGAATTTATTCTGACGATATCTATTCTTCAATTGATTCGTTTTCGTGACTTCAAAATTTGACGCTACTGTCGTTCAATTATTGAATGGGATGACGAGTTTTATACATTTTTCTAAGGAAGTCAATTTTATGATATATACTGTAAAATAATATTAGTTTAGCTTCACAAATCAATAATATAATTATAGTAATCTTTACGCTTGTTTAAAATAGAAATTGAATACGTCTTCTGTAATACGATCAACATTTTGAAGTGAATGTGTGGCCCGAATTAAGATGAAAAATGTCTTATGCGGCCCGATGGATAAAAAAGGTTGTCTAGGCCTGATTTATGACAATAAATGTAACTGATATCTTAAGTACCCTATCCCAAATCGATCACAATATGCAACTTCTTTAGTGGTTCTAAATGAGAGGAAAACCATCAATGTTTATTCTATTTAGAGCGGGTGACATCAGTAATGCTTTGGGTAGCGCTCTATATACGTCCTTAAACAAAATTCAACGCTCAACGAAACAGCACTATACGGGGACATCATCATCATCATCATCATCATCAGTCTTTTAACCTTTAGACCTTCCCCAGGATTCGCCACACTTCTCAATCATGAGTCAGTACTTTCTGAATTTGTCTAGCTCGTCTCTCCATCTAGTATTCTGCCGGCCTCGGTTGCGCATATGATCTCGGGGGATCCATGTCGTGAGTCGTAATGTCCATCGGTTGTCCGCCATTCTTGCAACATGGCCAGCCCACTGCCATTTGAGATTTTGAATGGATTTTATGGAGTCCCTGACTCTTTTTTTTTTTTTTCTCGGATGTACTGAGCTGTCTTGTGGTCTCTCCATGTGAGGCGCAGCATAATTCTTTTATGTGCACGTTGCATGGTTCTCAATTTGCGGATCTGTCTCTTGGTTAGGTTCCATGTTTCAGCTCCATAAGTGACTATAGGAAGCATTAGTTATACACCCTTCTTTTTAGGATTACTTCTCTTTGCCTTGCTGCTGAGCTCTCCGCTAGAGTCAATCTCGTTATTTTGATATGTATAATTTTTGCGTTAAAAATGCAACAACTTTTGCTCACCGTAAGCGAAGCATCTCGGCCACTTTTCGCATCGGAGAGTAATTAAGAAGAGTGTTATTTATGCCACCGAATAAAGACAAGTAAAAACGTCTGGAAATTGCTTATCAATGTTGAATGTTGTAAAGTTGGAAATACTTAGACACGACATGTTTGAAATGGAGACTAAAAATGACCAATGTAGTGCCTCAGCAAGATGAAACGAATTAGTACTGAGTATCTCATTTGGTAGCTACTTTCTGAGCTGGTGAAATAACATTTAATGTTGCTGTGTATTGCTACATAATAGACTATTGTGTATTTATGTGTGTTTGTGTTTAGTCTCATAAACATATCACATTAACTAAAGTTTACAGTAGGGTTTCTTGAACTTTTTTCATTTATGACCCCTTTTGGTGAGACAAATATCTTGCAACCCCTTTCTCGTTGTTATAAAATCTATAGGTACTGAGACAACATATTATTCTTTAGTTGTAATCTAACGTAAGCTAAACATAGAAATAAATCAGGATCAAAACATTGGGTTATTTTAGATGTATAAGTTTTGTCGTGTTTATTATGAAAGAAATAATTTGAAAAAATCAAATTACCAAACTATAGCCAAAATGAAAAGTATTAGAGAAGAATCAGCGAATAACATTGGGTTATTTTTCAATAAGCACCAGAAGGAGTACCTTTTCGTACAGAGATAATTGAAAAGAAAAAAGGGCTAAAACATAGTTATATAATTATTCTCTGAAAGAAAATGTCGAAATACTTTTGCAACTCCGAATAATCTTTACACTACACCCGGAGGGGTCTCGACCCATACTTTGAGAAACCCCGTTGTACAGAATACCGTCATTGCAGTGAGTGTTCATGATGATGTCTTTTATCATTCATTATTTATTTCGGAAATTTAACATCAATATCTATGCCCTTTAGTATGGCTGACGACTGACATTATCTTCCGCTCTCCTGTTACTGTCATTTACGCGACCACACACTCAGGTCGTAGCGCTAAAAAACAGTTCAACCAGCACTAAAAATCTCTGGCTAACAAGAGGTTAACTCCCCAGAAACCCTTGTCCGTCAACCTTGGCCTGAAACACTATTTTTTGAGTCTTTTTCTCTTTCTTACTTGTTCATTTTTGTTTCTCTTTGTTTGCCTTTTTATTTGATTTCTTGGTTATCGTCTGCTTTTCGTCCATTATAGCAGGTCCTTTTTATTATCGCCTGGTCGCTATTGTTGTCGCATTTTGATCGGCGAACAATTTCCGTATCTCTCTTATTTGTTTCCTCTCTGCTGGACCCTTCGTTCTTGAAGCCATCGAGAGTTGATACCCGTCCCCTCCGCCCGACCGACCCTGCCGACCCCGAAGTCCATCGTTCCCTATTCTTACTCCCGCTCCGTTTTTCTCTTTCTGCCTGTGTCCAATTCAATGAATCTTGATGTCATGGCCGCTTTTCTTTTCCTCTCCTCTCCCGACATACAAGACACGCAGACGTACATCCGGGACATTTTCCGTCACGTCTATTCAAATTCTTCACTGTACACGAAGGATCACACACACACACACACACACACACACACACACACACACACATACACATGTGCAAGTTCGCACTTGCAAGTATAGCTCAATGGTTGTAACGTCTAACTGATTGCCCAGAAGCTGGACTTTCCATTACAAAAGATCAGTTTGCCTCCATCACAAATTTACGTCGAGGAAGAAACGTATCTGTTCTAAAACTTCTCTGTGTAAAACCAAGAACCATAAGTTCAACGATGCATCCACCACCCTTGCATCCATATCTGTGATTTCCGATTTCAAAGGGATTCTAAACGAAATGGTAGTAGCATTACTAATTATGATAGTAGTAGCAAGAGGAAGAGGGAGAGGAATGTGAGGATGGTTCACCCGAAGATGTGATCATTCAAAAAACAATTGGTAAGTTTAGATTAAAGTAAGGCCACAATTTTTATCAATAATTTATATGGTTATTTCTTTTATAAGTGGGCTTTAAATGAGTATAACATTTTAGACAATAAAGCTTCGAATAGAAAAACAAAATAGCCGATTTTAGCCATATTTCGAGACAGTTTTAAGTGTTAATGACAAACGATACTTGGCAATACTCAAAACAAACGCTTGATACGTTATCTATTGATCAGATAAATGTTCCTTTAATGACGTCACACATTCTTCACTTTCCTCTTTTTGCTGTTTACATAACTGGAACCGACCGACCGACCAACCGACCAACTGCGTTTGATAGAGATGTGTGGAAACATCTGAAAGGCCATTGGAAAATTAGGAAGGAAAGGTTTCCAATGATCAGGGATTATATTTATAAAATGTAATAAAAAATGAATTGTTAGTGTTTTTATTGTAGATGAGCACTGCTAATTATTCTTTCACAGAAACTAATCAAAAATGTTTTTACAATTAAAATCCATGGTAAATTGGAAGAAAGGGATTGTCAGTGGTCAGGAATTAATGAAAAAATCACTGACAAAATTGGACTATTACAAGTCGAATTCAAATGTATTACTAATGATTTTTCAATGAATCTGCATTGAAATTCAGGAAGGAAGAGTTAGTTAATGGTCAGGAATTAAAACAAGCATTATTTACTCGTACATATGTGTCAACGCAACGTTAATGATTTTACTATAGTGATTTTACTCTAGAAATATATGGAAGATATTTTACTATAGAAATGCATTGAAAGCAAGAAGGAGGATATTTTCAGTGGACGGGAATTATGCAAGTATGACTAACTGAATAGAGCCAGTATATGTATAAGTTGCATTGAAAATGATTACATTATAAACATGCATTAAAGATGTGAATATAAGGGATTGTCAGTGGTCGGGAATTACTGCAAGAATTACTATCAAAATAGGACTCTTCAGCAAATCATCTTCGGTGATAACAACAAGATAACAATAATAAAGCGGAAAGCACTCAGAGAGCGCATACATATGCCGACGCCGTATAGTAACTAAAAACTGAATGAAAATAAAATAGGTCTGGTTAGTCACTAAATAGAAACCCTCACGTAACCAACGTCTTTCGGCAGCATGTCATGTTGGTGCTGATCAATTGAAAAATTGGAAGAAGGGGTGATAAATGAATAAGTTACTTTGTTGGGCAGTGATCACTGAAAAAGTCTGATAAAGAAAAAAACTAGGGTGAATGCTGCCAGAAAAAAAACTAAGAGATCGAATTAATAAGAACTTACATAGCAAATTGAACCCTCACTATTTAGTGGGGAAATTTCCAAAAATAAGAATAGAAGTTTTTTCTAAACATAATAAGAGAGAATGTTGAGAAGTTCAGCCCTCCACCTCCATTGGCGAGGCCTTTGAGCGTGATGCATACATAGCCAGTCAGTCAGCCAGCCAGCTAGACCAACTTGAAAACTGAAAGAATCTATTCCAGCAATTTTGGTGACAGTTTTGGAAGACAATTTCTAATGTTTAAAGAAGAGGGGTAGAAATGTAAATGTTCAAATATTGAGTTACTTCTTTTGTATTTTGAATTTGGCCTCTTTAATAACTGTTCGATTTTAACCTTTTTCCTGACAAAATAATAAAAAAAATTTAATCGAAATCAAATCGAAAACAAATACCTAGATCCGCCCCAAAATTTAATCATTTCTTCCGTAGCTCATGGATCAACCTTCCATAAAATCTCATTGGATTTCTTTGTGAACTTTTGGAGATATCGTGTGGAAAGGCAGACTGACAGACAGGCAAGCATGAGTGAACACATATATCTCTTCCAATTTCGTTGACGGAAGTGAAATAAAAATCACTGCTCTGTAACATGAACTCCGCCAATAATAATAGATTGCTTTTGTTTTTGTGTTAAAAGGGATCTTTTGAATTACTATGAACTTTCCAATATACACAACGATAGAAAAGAAAAATATGTCTTAATAATAAGGCGATTGGCTTTAAATACAAATACGTCGAAACGCCATTAAAGAGAAAGGCGGGAATCTACGATACGTTGTCGTCAGGTTCTTCCAATTTTCCATTGTCTTTATAATTATTATGATGAGTTTAATCGCTTTTATATTTGTTTGTTATTCTGCAACCAGTCAAATAAATTAATAATCAGTTTCAAATAAGCAGTCAATAACGCGTCGTCGTCGTCGTCGTTGTCGGTCGTACAGAGTTTGGAGGGATTCATAGCAGAAAAAGCGCGTTTTTCGATTGGTGCTGATGTGGATTATTGTGTAACGGGGAAACGTCGTCGGGAAGAAGAGGTTGAAAGAGACGAAGAAAAAGAAGATGATGACGACGAAAAAAAAAAAAAAGAAGAAAGAAGAAGGATGAAGGAGGAGGAGGGGGAGGATAAACTGTGATATTTATCGACACCGATCCTTATCATTAAATACTGGTATACACCGAACCCGCCAGGAACACACCCTCTTATTTCTTCGTGTATCATTAATTATTATTACGCAAGGGCGACGAAAAATCCGGGTTGGGTCAGGCGGTAAGGAAAAAAGGTTATCTCGGGTGGGATCAACCCGGGAGACGAACGCGACCCTTAATAAACAAACGAGGTAAAAATAATTTAACACGCTTGGAAGGAAAAGATAGAATTTGACAGATAACACACGTGTGTTCACGTGAACAACACGGGAAGATGACGATTGTGGAAGGGCAGGGGTCGTGGCTCATCTCTCAGTTCTGTAATTTTGAGATAAATCGTGATCATTCCAAAAGTTGAGAAATTTTCATCTTTTATTTTTTCATATAAGGTGAAGTATCGTGAATCATTATTATTAATTTTTGGCTACTTTTTAACTTAATCTTAATCTGCCATTTCAAAGACCGACACAAATGTTACAATATGAGGATCAGAAGGGGGTCTGTTTGATCAAATATTTCATTTTTTATTCTCAAATAATCTATTTCACTTTTAAATAACGCTTTCGTTAAATACTTTTTGTGTGGGTATATGTGAATTATTCTCAAATATTGTTTTTTTTTTTTAAATAACGCTTTCGTTAAAGATACTTTTGCATAGGTATTTGTGAATTATTTCCAAATATTCTATTTCATTTTTTAATAACGCTTTCGTTAAAGATACTTTTTGTGTCGGTATATGTGAATTATTCCCAAATATTCTATTTTATTTTTGAATAACGCTTTCGTTAAAATACTTTTTGCGTGGGTCTATGCGAATTATTCCCAAATATTCTATCTTATTTCTAAATAACGCTTTCGTTAAAGATACTTTTTGTGTGGGTAGAAGTGAATTATTCTCAAATATTCTATTTCATTTGATAACGCTTTCGGTAAAGATACTTTTTTGTGTAGGTACATGTGAACCACACGAACATATTTGGTCTTCAAAGATACTTTACTTACTAATATGAGTGTACGCAGGCGTAACAGACTAACACTTTATAGATGCCAAAAAGATGATAGAAACGTCTTAAGTAGATTTATTGACATGATAAAACGTGGTCGTTTGGAACCCCCGCAGATAGATAGCCAGTCACAGCCACTTAATTAAAAAGACATTCGGAGAGAGAAAGTGAAAAGGGGTTGATAAAAAGGGACGGTGTGTAAGGAATCTAACAGCAGAAGTTAGGAAGACAGTAAATTCAGTGACACGAGAAACGAAAGAAAGCAGGAGGAAAATAGAAGAGAAAAGGATAGATGGTGATTTAGTTCTGGTATCAGGTAAAAGAGTGTAAGTTAATTTAGTAAAAGAGATATCGACAGGAAAAGGATCGTTGCCTATAAGTAAGGGGACCAAAGGTTGGTCATCAGCAGGAGTAGAAGAAGAGTAGGAGAGTAATCGGGTGACTAAGCACGGTCCACGAACTGCTGGCCCGTGGCCTTAGCTTCTCAATAATCTCTCTTTCCCCTCCTCTCTCTCTCTACGTGAATGAGGGTTTTGTTTAGTCTTCAAGAGAAGACTATCAATGTGTTTTCGGTCGGCTGAAGCGGGAAAAAAAATAAGGGTTCGATTTTGAATCCCGACACGAGTCTTGCGTCTCTTGCTCCATCCCTTGTTGCAGTCATGGTGCACATACATGCAAAGAAATGCATTACGGTCCATGACCAAATGCCTGTCCCCCCAGCCATTACGCTTCACAAACATGGTGCTGAGATATCTACGTAGAGGGTAGGTTTAAACGTTGGATTTGGACTTTGTGTGCCAGCAAAAGCTCACGGGATGGTGTTGGTCAACCAGCTTTCCGTCTCGGAACGATGCATCAATCCAAGCTTCCCCTTAGAAGGGGGGACGTGAG
This sequence comes from Thysanoteuthis rhombus, assembly GCA_963457665.1. Lineage (NCBI taxonomy): Eukaryota > Metazoa > Mollusca > Cephalopoda > Oegopsida > Thysanoteuthidae > Thysanoteuthis > Thysanoteuthis major. Next base: position 16,894,032 of record OY735240.1, on the reverse strand, counting down.
TTTGAATCTTGTTCTTTACTTCCAATCTTCGCTTTTTGCTCACTGCCGTAGACCGACGGTCCGAATCGTGGTAAAAAATAACTACTAAAAAATTAAGATGAAGGTAAATACGTCAAAATTTAATGATAATGATTCCAAGCGTTGTTTTGTCTATTGATTTCACTGCTTTCGTTGTGACCAAACCATTTCGGCTGGTCCATTCTACAACCTTCTTTGTATGGAAGGATTGGGGACTCTTCTTTCTCAGGTAATATCCATCCATTCTTTTGTGGCCTGATGCGTGTTCGAAATAATTACATTAATCCCACCAGTACTAGATATCGGCATTCAAGCTAGGGTAATAACCAAGATTTCGAATGCTGATTTTTAAGCTGGCAACATCACTCAACTTTGAATATTGTCTTAATGCGATCTCATAATCTTGTAATTTCCTCTCAGTTATCCAGGGCCGGTCCTAGGGTTATTGGTTTCCCAGACAAGCTACACTTCGGTGCCCTTTAAAGTTTAGTATTTATTCATTTACTCACTTTTAAACTCGTCTCACTCTCTTACTTTCTCTCACGGGTCAGAGCTCTCAAGAGCACTCTACATAAACAAGCAAGTTCAGCCTGACTGTGCTTGTCATCGGCCATTAAAATTTCCTTCGTCAATTGTTTCTCCTTGTCTCATCTTCAACAGAAAATATTTAACAGTCAGATATTCCTTAAAAAAAAGTCCAATTTTACGTCAGAGATTGTTCTTAATTTTACAATTTTTTTTCTGTTTAATTTATCCGTCTTCCTACCTTTATTTTGTCTCAGACTCCTAACAGGCGCCCCTTTGCACTCGGTGCCCTCGGCGACTGTTAATTTTACCAGCCCTGGCTATGTTTAGCAACTATCGTGTACAGTAGAAAAGTATTTATCCGTCACCCCATGAAGGCAAGATGTGACACGGGTCGA
>OY735240.1:16865591-16888091 GCA_963457665.1 Thysanoteuthis rhombus | reverse complement strand
TTAAAATCTAAATTTAAATAATAGTGATGAAATTATATAACACGGTATGCTCTGAACGGAAAGAAATTATTTGCTTGATAGAGTGGCGTAGACTGATTTTAAGATTGTATGAAATGTATGGAATCTCTGAAATATTTTTTTCCAGCAGAAGTGTGCAAAGTTTATAAGACTATATATATATATATATATATTTCATTATGTATTTCCAATTTGTAAGAATACTAAAAGAGACAGATAACAGAGTTTATCCATTGTTGAGGTCACCTAATCAGCGTAAATAGAGATACTGATATGTGAGTGCGTTAGGTACGAAATGTTGACATTCATCGGGTATACATCTCTGTAATCTTATATATATATATATATATATATATATATATATATATATATATATATGTGTGTGTGTGTGTGTGTATGTGCTAGGGTTGATCAATAGGTCCGTTGCCTGACCCAGTTATTAGGAAAATTTTGATCTGAAATTCTCACTGTATGATGTTCGACCTATACAATTAATGAAGAATGTCTGGATTAAGTGCATTGACAAGAGGGTAGGTTATGTTAAAATATTGATTTGTGTACTGAAACATTGTAAGAAAGAGTGGGAGATATTTTGCGCATGGTTTCTCCGCTTGGAAGATATCCCCTAAGAGTATAGACGTTACATTCAGATCCGAGTGACTGCTTCCCAAAGAGTTTGTATTTGTAAGCGTGTGTGTGTGCACAAATGTGTACATAAATCTTTGTAAAGAGCTCGTATATATATATATAGATCAAATGTATCTGTGTGGGTGTGTATGTACTTATGTATACTTACGGTTGTGTATGTGTTCAGGTGTAGATCTGTGCTTAAAGTGCTCGTGTGCGTATATATCAGATATGTCAGTATGGGTGTGTAAGTACTTACGTAGACCTATGCATGTGTGTGTGCATTTGCTTTGTGTCCGTATGTGTAAATCTGAGTAAAGAGCTCGTGTGTATACCTCAAATGTGTCTGCGTGGGTGTATGTACTCATGTGCCTTTCTGTGTGTGTGTCCGTACGCACGCGCGTGTGTACTCCTTTATTTTTTTCAGTGGGATCACTACAGGCCCCAGGGGTCTCTCTAACATAATGACCGCAAATTAATTATTTAATGACACGTTGCACAATTTAATGAAGGGCTCTTTTCTTCATGACTGCTATCTTATTTCTGAGATCTGACAAAAGGTTTTTCCTTCATTCTCTCTTTCTTTTCTTTCTTTCCTCCTTCCTTCTTTTTCTCGTTCGTTTCTTCCTTCCTTTCCTTTATATATTCCTATTTCATTTATATATACGTTCAGTCAACAGTTTCTTTCTTTCTTCTTTCTATCTTACTTTTTTCTTCCCTTCTTCCCTTTTCTTCGCTTTCTTCCCTTTTCTATCATACCTTCTCTTTCTTTCTTTCTTTCTTTCTTTTTTCTTTCTTCCCATCTTTCTCTCATCATTTCTTACTGTCATTGTGCTTTCTTTTTTCTCTTTCTTTTTTTCCGTCTTTTTTCTTTCTTCCTTTCTCTTTCTTTCTTTCTTTCTTCCTTTTTTTCCTTTCCATGATCATTTTATTAAATTTCTTCTTCACCTTCTCATTCACGTATCTATTCAGCTAGTTCCTCACTTTTCTTTATTTCTCCCTGGCTGTTTTACGAGGGTGGATCAATAAGTCTGTAGCCTGAACGTTCATATTGGTTGAATTTTGATCTGAAAATTTCACTATATAATGTTCAACTATCTGATTGATGTTTATCGCTGAATGAAATGCATTTACAGGGATATGTTGATAGATATTTTATATCAACCAACTGAGCCACGAAAACTGTGAACATAGGTTTCTTCAGTTTTCTAATTGGTCTGGCTGGCTCACGCACACATACCGCACCAATGGAGCCAGAAGGTTGAAAATATAAACATTTACTTATTGGTATTTTGAGAAAATACTTTTTTTGTTTTTTAAAACCTATTTGGTTTTTAATGGGGGTCCAATTTTCAATGTAAGTTTCTCCTAAATTGATCCCTCAGTTTATGTCATTTTTCAGAAAATTTGAGACTTGTTTAGTGATCACTCTCCATCAAAAAAGCGAAAGAAGTAACTTATTCAACTCCTTTTCCAATTTTTCTGTTGATCATCCCCATGCTGCCAAAAGACGTTGGTTATATGACGGTTTCTATTGAACATCATTCATTTTTGTATTATTAGATGGAGTATTGTAACCCATTATATTAATTTTGACAATTATTTTTCGAATTCTTTTGGGATAAAAACAACTTGAAATATAGTATGAAGGTTAATATTTATTGAAATCAATATAATGAGTTAGATTTTAGCTGTACAAAATAAATGATTATTTGATCATTAGGATTAGGATTTATATTTATATCTCCGACTAGATATAAGTTATGGTTAATCCAACAATATGAGAAATGAATGGAAATATTGGAAGTTTTGTTTTGATTAAACGAAACTTTATTCGTTTCGCCCATTTTCTGGGCTTCGTCTTAAAGCAAATGATGCGAGGAAATAGGAGACAACTGTTTATATATGGAATTTGTATTGTGGGTAAGCAAATTGTGTATTGCTTTTTAATAATTCTGCGCTTCTTTGACCTGTATCAGGTGTTAATATTGATGTATGTGGAAATTTTGAAAGGAATAAAATTTCAATGATATAAATCTTCCAATATTGTTATTCATTTCTCGTATATATATATATGTGTGTGTGTGTACATATGTGTGAAATTTCTTTTTTCCATCTTTCTTTCACTCTTTTTATAATTGTTCACAGCTTCCTTCTACAGACAGGTTCATCACTGTTTTGCAAGTTTTAGGCTGTTCATGCGTTTTGACATCTTTGTATATCTATCTATCTATCTATATGTATATCCAGACTTGGCTGAGTCCTAAGCGTCCAAGGTAGAACCTTGAAAATTTGCACACACACACACACACACACACACACACACTCTTCTCAATTAGTACAGAATTTTTTGTTTTGTCTTTTGAATTGACCCCCGATAGGGTTTATTTCGGGGTTCAATATACAATGAAAACTCATCACAAATTGATCCCTTAGTTTATGCCCATGTTCGTTTGATTTTTAAATCATGAATTTATGATTCAAATCATATTGGTAATATCTTCATCAAGGTAATTTATTTTGCCACCATCAGTGTTTAATTTACAAGGTAAAAAGCAGCGTATATGGGTGACGGTGATTCATAATTTCCCTTGGAATGCCAGTTTTTTGTTCATTTGATTCATTTTTTATTCTTGGGTCCATTAAGAAATTCATCTTCGTCCATTCAAAATTTGGATCAATTATTTCTTTTTTTCTTATTTCATACTACACACAGACATACACAAACATGCATACACACACGCACATACATACACACACACACATACACATACACACACAAACACAAAGATACACACACACGCACACACACACACAGAGAAACACACACAAATACAAACACAAATACACACACACACAAATACACATAGAAATACACACAGTAACGTAAACATACACACAGATACACACACGTACAGAAACACACACAGAGAAACACACACAAATATATTCATACAAATACGTATACTCACAAACACATACAGAAACGCACACACAAATACACACACTAACACAAACTTACACACACACCAAACACACACATACACACTAACACATACAGAAACACTCACACACACACATAAACACACATAAACACATACACACACAAACACGCAGACTCACAAACACACACACACACATATGTATACAATTTCATCTTTTTTCCATTGAATTTTCTCTTCTACAATCAGGAGTGAAATTTTCATCCAATTTTCTCTTCTCGTTATCACATACATGCGATGAATAGGTATGAATGTCAGAACACATGAATAACCTAAACCCAGAAACAGTGATTGAACCTGTCTATCGTGGGTAGCGGTGAACAATTATAAAAAGAGTGAAAGAGAGGAGGAAGGGCAAGAAAAGAAATATAAAGCATATATATATATATATATATATATATATATATATATATATATATATAAACAAATTTATACATAATCAATAATTGATAATTTTATAATATGGGTCACTACTCCATGGCTTGATGGTTCTATGCTATAGTATTTTTCAAGTCTTGAAAATTCTTATTCGTTTCATTTTTTTAAATATTTGTAAATATATGTATATATATAGATAGATATTCATATATTTACATAAACTCAATATATTTAGATTCATCTCTGACTGTGCGTGTGTATTTTTATATTTAGATATATGAAAAGAGACATCTCTATCTATCTATCTACCTATCTATATATATATATATATATATATATATATATATATATATATATATATATATATATTCTGTCGGATCATATAACCATTTCTTGATAACATAATTGCTGCGTTGAAAGAAGCAAATAGAGCAGATATTGACCGTGAATTAGCAAAATGAAAATTAGTAGTTGTAACACACATACATACATATATATATATATATATATATATATATATATATATATATATATATATATATATATATATATATATATATATAATACAAGGGTAAGCCCGTTCCAAAGGTGCATCCGGCTTCATGGAAATCTTCAGAAAGTTTAAATTTGAAATAATTATTCATGATATTGTTCATAACAAGAATCAAAACAGAAATATAATCGTTAATATCTATCAAAGTGGCTTTTTCTCTTTCACCCTCACTTTCTTCTCTTTCTTTTCCTGTCACAGTATTCACAATATTATCCTTTCTTTCTTTCTTATCCTGCTAAAATCAAGTTTCTTCGTTTCTTTCTTCCTTCCTTTCTTTCTTTATTTCTCTTCACTTTCTTCCCTTTTTCCTGTCACAATATTCACAATACTATCCTTTCTTCCTTTCTTAACCAGCTAATATAAAGTTTTTACTTTTCTTTCTTTCTCTGTTTCTATTCACTTTTCCCCCCATCACAATATTCACTGTATTATCCTTTCTTTCTCCTTTCTTTCTTTCTTTCTTTCTGTTTATTCTTTTTCTCTTTCTCTCGTTTGAAAACCACTCCCATCCTTTATATTCATTGCCGTCTTATTCATTTTTCTCTTTCTTTCTTTCTTTCTTTCTTCCATCTCTCTCTATATATTCACACATTTCTCTCCTCCCTCTCTTTGCCTCCTCACCCTCCTACCCACGTCCTTTCTTCTAAAAAACCTTTTTTTTTAATATCCAAATGCCGGAAATAAGCCTATTCTCTGGCCATTAAATAACACATGTCCCTTCAATTAGAAATGTCCCCGACTAACGTGAACTGCAGATCAGCAACAAAAGACAGCATCACCCGAACATCGAAACACGGACCGTGCTAGGAGGAGACGCCCGGAGTCGGGGGCTTGTCAAAGACGGACGGCATGGACCTCTTGTGATTTAGCTCCGTCAACGAAGTTGGAAGAGGTATACGTATTCACTCGTGTCTGTCAGTCTACAGCTGTCTGTCCGTTCACAAGACATCTCTGGAAGTTCTCAATGAATTTCAAGGAAATTTTGAGGAGGGCGAGCTATGGGCCAAAAAAAAAAAAATTGTTTAAACTTGTAAAAGACACTGGCTTTTCCAATAACGACGCCACTGACGTGAAATGCATAATCAGAAATTTAAAAAAATTATGAAATATTTATAACTTAGTCGCTCTCCCAAATTGTCAAATTAAAGTATCTATCAATATATCTGTCTATCTAAACCTGTACATATCTATCTATCTATCGATATACTTACTTATGTATCCCAGCCTGTTCATATCGAAGAGACTAACCAATACTGCATCTTAGAAGAGTTACCGGACTAGTTAATTAAATAAACTTATTGCTATCATCGGAAAGAAACACAGAGATTGTTCTTGTTCAACTACATGTGAAGATGCTCATATATATGAACATCATGTTATATATATATATATATATATATATATATATATATATATATATATATATATATATATATATATATAGTAGTATTTGGTTTATATATGTGTGTAGTTATTTGGTTTATATATGTGTGTGTTATATTGATATATATGTATATATGTGTGTGTGTGTGTCTGTATGCATGTGTGTGTCTGTATGCATGTGTGTGTGTCCTCATGTATGTACATTGACACACTTACATATTCAATTATTCATGTTCTACTTGTGCATACGATAACAACAAAATTTCCTATTGATTAAATATTTAAAGGGACAATCATTTACAACCCCTGCATGTATATGCATATAAACACAGATATACTTAAACTTGAAACAATAACAATTATATATTTTCAATACAGAATGCCATATTCCAACTAAGTCAGTGTGTGCAGAAATTTTATGTTGTGTAGAGAAAGCGAGAGAGGGAGAGAGAGAGAGAGAGAGAGAGAGAGATTCGTGTACGCTCATCTACGGTACCTTTGATCACAAAAGTAAAAGAAATTATTTTCCATTAGTATTATTGAACGTATTTTGTCTCAGAGGCCGTTGTTCTTATATCATATATATATATATATATATATATATATATATATATATATATATATGTTTAAATGCATATACATACACATACATTTGTGTTTATATCTATATGCATATATATACATAAACAGGTGTATACATACGCATATACATATGTATATATAGATATATATATGTATATATTTACGCTCTATTTTAAAGTATTGAGCTCTATCACCATAGATAAAACTGAAAACAGTATATACATATATATATATATATATATATATATATATAAGAATTATAGGGGTATATACCCGGTGAATGTTAACATTCCGTGCCTGTCATACATTCATCGGTTATATATCCTTGTAATTCTAATAGTTACGTATATTAATAACTCTATTTACTGTGAAAAATATTCATCACTATGATTAAACGTCTACGACGGATAAAATCTGTTTTCGATCGCTTTCTATTTGTATATTCACAAATCGAGAATATATATTATGAATTAGTATATCTCGGAATTTTTGAGATGAGGTATTATTATTATTTCCATTAATATTCGGACCATCCTCATCTTGGTTGTTTTTCATACAACGTTTCAGCCGTTGCACGCTACTTGGACACATAGCGCAGTGGTTACAGCATCAGACAAATTACTGTTAAGTAATCTGATGGTACTAGGTTCGATCCTAGTGTGAGACAGTATAACAATACTACTAACGCTAAAAGAGGGGAGTACGGTCAATATACCCCCGTCGGATAAATAAAGGGTTCGGTTCGTTACTTCCCAAAAAATCTCCCAGATGATACCTGACGAAGGCCGTAGAGTGCAACGGCCGAAACGTTGTATGAAAAACAACCAAGATGAGTATGGTCCGAATATTAATGGAAATAATAAATATATCATGAACTATATATGTATGTATGTATACATTAAAAGTAAGCATGTCTCATTAAAGTGCTTCTCTAAATACAAATGCCTTCGTCCATTTATACCAACTCGTACACAGATACATCAGTAAAATCGTAGCCTCATGATGAAAGAAGCATTCATTTTACATCTTGAATAGTTATTTCTCGAAAGTGAAATTTCTGTCTCGTCAATGCACTTGATTTAGAGGTGAATTTTGATTTCATAGAGCATAACGTGAATATTTCAGATTGAAATTCCGCAAATACCTACGTGACATTTTCTGATGCAAGTCCGTTGACCTATTACTATAAACAAAATATACTTACTACCTACAGACGAATGAGTAGAGAAGAATCATGGGTGACCACTGCAATATTTCCAGAGGAAGACAAAAGGATGTATTCCCAGATGAGGCAGTGGGGGTGGGTGAGTGTAAAAAAGATATATTTGGAATATATATATGAGTAGCAACCATTTAACAAACGAATAATTATAGAGACATCTTGTACAGGAATATCAAGTCGGGGTTATGTACAACAATTGTACTGCACTGTTATCCTTTATTTATTATGAGGTTCCAATTTTCAAACCCCTTCGCCCCCGAATCCAAGGGTGGGGAGGTCAAATAACCCATTTGCACCCCCCATCCCTAACAGACGACTATGATAGGGATCTTCGTATATGTGCATTCTCATGCCAATGAGCATGCGTGTGTAGATGCAAACACACACGCACACACTCACACATGGTTGGGTTTATTTTCAGCATTATCTAGAACTATATTTCTTTCTAATTCTCTGCAGGATTGAATGAACTTTGACATTACCAGTGGCAAGAATTACAAAATAACAGAGCCACATTACACGACGTGCGTTTCATGAAGACGGTGAAAATAGATAATTTATACATATATACTTACGTGTGAGTGTGCATATATATATATATATATATATATATATATATATATATATATATGTGTGTGTGTGTGTATGTGTGTGTATGTGTGTGTGTAGTCTAGAAAGTCTTATATATATATATATATATATATATATATATACGTACGTGTGTGTGTATGCATATATAGGTACGTGTGTGTAGTCTAGAGAGTCTTGTGTTTATTTAACGATGTGTGTGTCACGTGAGTCAGTTATCCACTAATTTTATCACAAAAAATATCATGGCTGTTCAGAAATATATCATACACAACAGCAACACACATATATATATGTTTATATATATATGTGTATATATATATATATATATATATATATATATATATATATATATATATATATATATGTGTGTATTATAGTAATAAGGATTATACATATATATATATGTATAATATGAAGTAAAAGATTCGCTATACGAATCCGTTTATGTTTCAGGACATATGTAACAAATTCTTTTTTCATCATACTTCAAGCTGTACTCCAACTCAACTTAATATTTAATGTTGAATACATCGAGCACTTTATGAAATAAACCCATCACACCGGACATTATATCATGTTGTATTGTATTTCTGACTTGTAATTTTATATATAAACATACATATTGATACATATATATATATATATATGCACACACATATACATACATACACACACACATATATATATATATATATATATATATATATTGAATAAGTTGAATGAATATATGCTGATTATTTGACATTCGAATATAACTGATGTATGTCTGTATGTTTTCATGTCTGTTGGCATGCATTCCTATTATTTAGATGTAATACAGACTTTTATAAGATCGTGCACTAGAACAATTTAAAATCTAGCTTGTTTGGTTTGATTTTGAGAGTTAAATCTAGACCTTTACGCAAGAAGAGACAAATATTATTGCTATCAACTCCACAAGGTACGTATTTAAGCGTGTTTTGGGGAACTGAATACTATGTTTCAGAAGAAAAAAGAAGAATTTAAGTCAAATAAATTGTTAAATGAATGAAACTGGGAATCGTTTTTCTATCCTACTAAAGTTGTCCAGAATCAATCGAGGAGATTTAAAAGGTTAATTAAGATTGCATTTTTTTCTGAAAAGTCATCAAATTAGTTAATCAAATAAGTTAATCGAATAGCCTTAAACTAGACCAGTGATGTCAATCCTTTCTTGCTCGGTGTGTCGAAATTCTAATTTCACGAATATTTCTATTATCGGAGGGTCACTCACACATATACATGTATTTTAGTTATCAGTAAATGATTATAGATAAGCAAGCTTATTTTTCTTATACAGCAAATGATAATAAAATGAAACTTTGAATTTCAAAATATATTTCTAAAACAAGGCCAATAAGGTGAAAATTATTTATTTTTTAATTCATCGCATTTTACGCAAGTGTGTGTCATAGCTGACACGCGTGTCAAAGGTTTTCTTCCGCTGACTTACGTTAAGCTATAAAGCTAGAGAAAGATCGTAGAAATGAAATAAGACGGCGAACAACGATTGGCTGGAAAGCACTTGGTATAAATAGAGACGCAAATCAAAAGCAAATCACCATTATGCTTAAAACGTAAAGTACAAGATGGACGGATGTGGAACTTGAAAACTTGCGAAACCACTCGAAAACCAACCCAGAAGCGCAAAGAGAGCAATGGAAAGAGCAATGTTAGGAATAACCCTTCGCGATAGAAAAAAGATCAACAAGGGTCTGAGAAAGAACCTGAGTGAAAGATATCGTACAAATGATTAAGCAACAAAATGGAGATGGGCGGAGCACATTGCGCGAAGGGACAACAGATGAAGCAAAAGGTTAACCAATTGTCACCCGTGGGATAGTAAGCACAGTAGGAAGAGACCAGACATAACATAGAAAAATGAGATAGAAAAGTTCACCGGTAAGACATGGCAGAGGTTGACACAATCACGGTCGTCGTGGAAGGAGATGGGAAAGGCCCTTGTCCAGCAGGGGTCTTATGATGATTTTTTCGTTTTTTTTAAATCTAATTCCCCAAAATGAATAGCTTTTTAGTTGGTTTTTCTATTTGCAATGTAAGTATATGCTAAATTGGTACCTAGTTTGTTCCCGGTTGCTTGTTTTTTGAAGGCGGGAGAAGTAACCTATTCCTTGATCCAGCCCTTCTTCAATTTTTTTAAATGATCATTCCCAACACGGCATGCAGCTAAAAAAACGTTGGGCGTGTGACGGTTTCTATAGATTGATTAACCAGATTTCCTCTTCTTCTTCTTATTATTATTATCATTATCATTATCATTATTATTATTATTATTATTTTAATAATATCTGTGCCGTCAAAAATGGCGGCGTCTATGAATTACATGAATATACACATTGCATTTTATAGACGTTTATAATAGAGATTTGCATTGCAGTGACTTCGGATAATGGCGTTCTGTTGACTGCAAATGGATTTTAGATATTTCTGTTTTTTGTCTTCATTACTTTTTATTTTTTTTTATCGAATCCAGAATTTTTACCACGTCATCAGAACATGAAATTCTACCTTTACATCATCATAGATGAGTTACGTCCCTTGGCGTTATTGAGTACAAAAACACATCGCTAATTATTACACGTCTGGATTCTTTTTATCTTTATTATTCGTCATCACTGTTGTCATCGTTTTAAAGTCTGATGCTTACATACTGCAACGACAGTTGACTAGACTTCCATGGTGGATTCACCTCGGCATTCAACGGATCTGCTCGCTTCCAAAATTCGCCAAAGATGTTTTGTTGTCATAGCAACGCCGAGCCATTGCTTTTATCAGCTTTGTTCCAATTAACTCCATTCATATTCGAATGAAGTTTTTTTTTTCTCCTTTTTTTTTTTTCATTCATTCTTTCCTTCGTTCGTTCGTTCGTTTATTCATTTCTATTTTTCATTCCTCCTTTAGTTCGTCGGGAAAAGCCGAAGTGCTGGTCTCACCCGAAGTGAAGTACTACCGTTGTCAATCATGCAGTTTACGTTAAAAAAAACCATAGGTGCATTTGGAAGAAGGAAAATGTCGGCTGCTGGATCATGCTATACATGCCTCAAGAAGGAAAGAGAGGAAGGGTATTGGTAAGCTGAGATTTGGAAACAGAGGTTAAAAGAGTCTCCTTTTCGAAAGCGATCGGTCTGGGGCAATGCTTCTGAAACTGGGGTCCGCGGACTACTGGGGGTCCGTAGAATACTGCCCGGGGGTCCACGACAGTATTACCTCTAAACTTGGCATTACGAATCTTGTGGCAGAGAAAGATTATAATTCAACGCACAGCAAGCAAGAAACACAATTGCTTTACATGGATCTGTACTGTGAATTGAAATTTGAATAAATGTAATCTATTTTCAATAAATATGATATTTAAAGATCAAAAATTGGTGTTTATTGTAGTTCATTGATTAAACTAAAAACTAACTGCTGAAAATAGGGATCCGCTTGAATTTTCTTTTATGGAAAGGGGTCCTGAGTATTCCAAATCTCTTATAAATTCGCACATTACCGAAGATCGTCGCTTGTTCATTTCGGTAAGAGGAAAGAAAAATACCGAATGAGACCCTCATTGCAAAATTATTTAATTCCAGTTTATCAAATTTGAGGATATTTCATCGTACATTTATCGTTTAAAATAAATACATCCACAATATATAAAAACTCAGTGTATATATATATATATATATATATATATATATATATATATATATATATATATATATATATATATAGGTTGATGAAAAAGTGACGATTAGATGGTGAAAAAAATAAAAAGTTTTTCTCTTTACTCCCATATATATATATATATAAAGAAAAAAAGAAAGAAAAGATGAATTAATAAAATATGAGGGAGATTCTCCACCCTAGAAAGGATAGACCCCCCCCCCCCCAAAAAAAAACCGTCTTAAATAGGGATCTAAAATTAATCGAATCGCTTGCCTGAAGAAGCCCTAACAGGGCAGAAATAGGAACGTTTGTATCGCAAATCCTTCATTTCATCATATGTTATGCTCTAATCTAACTTAACTTAATGTTGAATGTATTGAATACTTCATGAAATAAAACCATCACATATCGGATTTTACATTATATCATATCATATTATATTGTATTACTGATTTGTATTTATATATATATATATATATATATATATATATATATATATATATACACGCACATACATATATATATATACCTACATATATATATATACATACATATATATATATACACACATACATACATATATATATACATACATATATATATGGTACAGATCAGGCTAGCAGTATCGCATAATATGTATATATATTTATGCATATATTTATGCGTATGTGTGTGTGTAGGGGGGTCACTCTATATGAATTAAATTTCATTATAATACATATACACAAACACTCTAGGTAAAAAAGTAGTCATAAAAATTTACATATGATAATTATTTATAATAATTCATCTAACGAAATATATATATATATACACACACATAATACATTTGGTACGGATCAGGTTAGTAATATAGCATAATATAAAGCAACGTCTGATATGTGATGGATTTATTTCATAGAATGCTCGATACATTCAATTTTGTACTATGGAAATTAAGTTGTTTTAGAGTAGAGCTGGAAATAAATTGTAGAATGTGGATTCGCTACACAAACTAGCTCATGTTTCTGCCCTCTCTGGGCCTCACCAGGCGAATCTGATGAGGCCCGGAGAGGGCAGAAACATGAGCTAGTTTGTGTAACGAATCCATATTCTACTATATATATATATATATATATATATATATATATATATATATATATATATATATATATATATATATATATATGCTTGTGTGTGTGATCCACGATGTATCAGAACCCATGAAAAGATGTTGAGAGTTTGTATTGTACACTAGAGTGATATTTTGTCAATCTTGTTTATTTGTATCAACGAAATAATCGCTACGTACAGTGCTCCCACCCGCAGAAAGCCAACCTGCATCTATGAATGCTTGTGCTTGGCTTGAAGAACTTGCAATGCTAATTTACTTTTCATGGGTGACCACCCTATACGTACAACCGAGAAAATATCTTAGCTTAACTAATTACCTGCTGAGATATCCTAGTCTGGGGTTAACACTGGCCTCTAAAATCGTCTTCACAACTTGACAACGCGTTAAACAAAACGAAAACTATTTGTCAATTTTTGACTAGTATTTCTTTCATCTTAGGATTGGTTGTTCTTTATTGCACTTACCTTCGATATGCACACGTGTGAGTTAGGGAAATATGTGTGCGTATCGGGGTGTGTGTGATTTACTTGCCATATTTTTGTTTGAACCACTCACCCATAAATTATTCCTTGTTATCGCATCATTTTCTAGCCTTTGTTTTTTTCGGCACAGATTATCAAAAAGATAGGCATCTTTCTTTTTTTTATGACGCGCCATAAGAACATAGATGAAATGAATAAATAACAGCGAAAGATGGAATAACGCAAATTGCATGAGAAAAAAAGAGGATTTTTCGTCGCACTGCTGGAGTAACGAATCAAAGCACTTGTTCTTTTTTTTTGTTCGTTTTAGCGGGTCCAGCAAAACAGATATTGTGTTTTGACATAAAACCTACTACTATACTCTCTCTCTTTCTCTCTCTCACACACACACACACTCTCTCTCTCACATACAAACATACACGTACACACACACACACACATATCTACACAGATCGCCAATGGTACCTCTAATTTTTATTAATCACAGCATGCAATAATCTTACGTCGTGTAAATTTTTTTTCCTGTGACAAAATATGTGTGCATTGAACGCTTCTGCTTTCTTCTAAACTTGAAATTGTTTTGAAATTGTTTTTAGATTATTTTGGCTCAGCCTATTTTTCGTATCTAATAAAACTGAGTAGGTATGTTTTAATATGATACAAATAAGATCAAATTCTACAAAGCCATGTATTAAGTTAAGATTATATTCTATACTTTGCACTAGTTTGTTCATTTTTATTTCACTGGATAAAAACATTAATGAGTATTTTTTTATTTTCATATGATACTATGTTGAAATCAATGTGGTATTTGAAAAACTAACTCGTTAATAGAAATTGTTAAGCGATTATTTTTGATAAACATAATTATAAAATATCAACGATATATCTATAATCGTAAGTAAAATAATAATTATTAATTACTACATTATGGGTAATTAAGCTTTTGTGTGCAGGTTAATTTCTCTTGTGCGTTGGTTGCAAATTATGCTTAGAAGGAACTATGGATCAGAGTGCCTGGCCATTACGAGTGAACCAGTTGAAAATCTTGGGGGTTGGGGCGGGAAATAGTCGGTCACTCAACAGAAACCGCCTCGTGACCAACATCTCCTGGTAACATACCATGTTGAGGGTGTTCTATGAAAGAATGAAAAAAAAGGTGATCAGTGAATTTTCTTCTCCCGCCTTTTGTAAGGTAGTGATCACTAAAAAAACAAACAAACAATTTTTCCCGAAACAAGCGTAAAAACTACCTGACGCGAACTTAGGGATCAATTTAGTATAAACTTGCATTTCAATTTGACACCTCCCCACTAAAAACACATATAGAGGGGAATTTTCAACCCCCCCCCAAAAATTGAAATAATGCACGTGCGAGTGTGTGAAATATTTGTGGTTATGTATGTGAGATGAAAATAGCGTCATATTTATTTGTGAATGGCTATGTGATGGATTTCTGTTTTTCTGTGCAGACATACATTCATATATATACGTGTCTGTGTATATCAATACGTCCCAAATATAAATATTGTACTTGTTAACAAGTAGCAAAAATTTATATATATATATATATATATATGTGTGTGTGTGTGTGTGTGTGTGTGTGCGCGCGTATTATAAATTACATAATATTATGTAAAGACTTATTTGAAACGATCGCCTGTCGTTACACGCTCAATATATCATTCAATTTAGAAAAAAAAGTAAATAAAATAAATAATTAAAGAATTGAAGAAAATGGGGCTGCTGCAGGAATCAAACCTGCCACCGATAGGGTAGCCGTTTCAGGGTAGCGATGCTCCTACTACTGAGCTGAACAGCTGTCAGTAATGCAAAGGACAAATAACTGCTTACAACCCAAATTCTCATATATATATTTATATATATATATATATATATATATATATATATATATCATAATCAATAATTGGGTCATATATATATATGTGTGTGTGTGTGTGTATATATATATATATATATATATATATATATATATATATATATATATATATATATATATATATATATAGTCTAGAAATCTGTGCAGCTTTAATAATTGACAATATTACTTTATATAATTATGTAGGTATCATGTAAGTCAGTTATCCACTAATTTCTTACCAAGAAATACAGGAAGGTGTTCAGAGGGTTGAAATATTTTACACAGAAATAAATCTTACAGTGCTACAAGTGAATTTTTCTTGAGAGGATCATCAGTCATTAACCTTGGAACAGTTTCGGGGATTTAAAAAACAAAACTGTTTTTTATCCATGGTTCCCCGGCAGTACTAATTAACTACTAGCGATGATGTCCTTATGATTTGGTTGATATTTCACCTATTAAATCATCAAGAGAGAAATCTCTCTAGATTATATATATATATATATATATATATATATATATATATATATATATATATATATATATATATACATATACATATATATATATACATACATATATATATATATATATATATATATTAATGAAAATAATATCCTTCCCTGTCAATGCCCTTAATCCAACGCTTCTACATTGTTTTTTTGTCCTATTAATTAGGAAATAGCGCCTTGAACCTCGGTGTAAAATTTCATTTTACATTTGCCAAAGCATCAACCCTGAGAAAGTTAGATAAACAACGCCTTACTATTTTAACCACCGAGCAATTCTGGAAATTGTCATCTGATTGGGGAGAAATGTACCTGGGGGAAGAAAGATAAAAGTGCCCTAGCCAAACGGACCTGGGGGATGCAGGGGTGGGGTGGGGTGGGGGCGTTGCTCCCCAGGAAATTGAATAAAGACCAAAGAGAAAAAAAGGGTCACCGTAACATCATGCTATCTATCTGGTTCTGAATGTCTAGTAAAAGATAAAACGATATATATATATATATATATATATATATATATATATATATATATATGTGCGTTCGTAGATCGATAAAAATCAATGAATTAAGGAGGCTTATCGATAAAAACTGTTGAGTAATGCTGTTTTGTATAATTATGATATTAATGAGGTTTGGATAAATTGGCCAATAACTGCTATCTATCCGTCTATCAATCCCAGTCTGTTCATATCTGTCTATCTATCTATCTATCTATCTATCCCTGTTCATATTTATCAATTCATCTCAGTCTTTATATTCATCTATCTATCTATTTGTCCAGCTTTATACCTATCTATTCATATCTATCAATCTGTCTATCCATCTCAGCCTTCATCTCTATCTATCTTTCTATCCATCTCAATCTATACATATCTATTTATCTCAGTATGTTCATATCTATCCATCCCAGTCTTTATTTCTATCCGTCTATCTATCTTTCTATCTAATTATCTATCAATCTGATTATCCCTATGAAGGCTTCATCATTTTTGGTAGATATTTAATTATAGAATTTAATTTTATTGTTGGCCAACATCATTCATGGCGAAATCGAAATAAATTTCAAATGACAAAAACAGTCTTAAACCTATTTCAAGTACACATGACTATTTTTTTTTGCACAACTGACAACCTTTATACTATTTTGTTATTAAAACAAAAATTAAAACCCTAAAGAGGTTATCCAAATTATTACGTTATGTTTTACAATTTCAATGCAAAAGAAACTCCGAGCCCATTGCTACAATTTCTGATTCGTTTACTATCCTTTGGTTGAGATTAGCAACATACACATTCTACTGTTACACGTGGATATGTCTCGCTGTTATGTATAAAAAATATGAAAGGTATACATGTTATAAACTCTCAGATATGAACAAAAACATTACGTGACATGCTTTGTATGACACTATCTCTCTACATAGATGCATATTAAAACCATAGCGTGAAGGTAGGTGATGTTGGATCAACATTACTAGGGAGACATGTAAATGTGACTGTTTTGTATTCAAATCCCTGAAACGGTTACACGGTAAACAACTGATGATCCCAACAAGAAAAATTCACACGTAGTACCATAATATCTAATTCTGTATAAAAACATTAAAAAAAACACTGAGTTTTTTTTCAATTATTCAATGTTCAAAGCCTTCAAGACTATCTCTCTCTCTCTTTATATCTATCTTTCTTTCTCTCTCTCTCTCTCTCTCTCTCTATATATATATATATATATATTATATATATATATATGATAAATGAGACGATAGTAATAATTTCCGAAGACTTGAATGTGAGTTGAATGAAAATTGATTCAGATAAAATTCATCCTCAGTTTCGGATTTTTTTCGGATTTCTTAACATTTGCTTATTCATGAATGGAATGAACATGAAAAGCTTTCTCTTTTATTGTTATCACTGATACTCACAGGGATACCTGTATTTCCAACAATGTATCTTTGTGCAAGTGAGAAAATGAACAAAAATACAATTATCAATGGATGTAGGTCTGGCGATGACAATAAGTTGTTTTGACTGAGACTTATTTCGTCTTTCATCAATTATGCTATAAATATAGCGTTACATCTCTAAAGGGTTAAACGAAGATAACTAAGCTTTTACTGTGGTCAGAATGAGTTAAATGCCTTGGAAGAGGTCCTCATCTTTCAATCATACTAGTGAGGTCAGGTGTGGAATTTCCCACTTGTGACGTCATGTTGGCTGATGAAAAGTTTTGGATTCTGGAGCATTCCAGTTTACTGAGTTTTGGATAAGGGACGCTCAACCAATAGTAATAAAGATACACATAACTATATCACATGTGTAATGATATACTAGTTATAACCATATCTTATCTATATATGTACTATGATAGTTTATATATATACACATACAATAGTCATATAAATATACATTATAAATATACCAAATCGTTCATATATATATATATATATATATATATATGATAATCATACACATATATGATAATCAGCAATGTGCAGATGTCGTTTGTCATGCTAAGAGACGTAACTGACGTAGTGCAATAAAATTTCATTCATGTTCTGATGACGTAATGAAATGGCGAATAATATACACAAATAAAAAATAAAAAAGTTTCAAAATTATGAAAAAAGCTGTTTATGGTCAAGAGACGGTATCCTCAAATTTCACTGTAACGCAAATCTCTATCATCCACTAATATAATATGGAATATATATATATATATATATATATATATATATACCGTCATTTTTGATAGCACAGGTATGAATATAAAAATAACATAATAGTTATATATATATATATATATATATATATATATATATATATATATATATATATATATACAATAATTATGTTAATATGTAGAAAGATTTTATGTAAACATATAAATACCATTCCTACTTATCATCAACTCATCTGTCACCCAATTCCAAACCAATGTATAAAATTATGAGAAACGCTACCACGTCCATGACTCGATCACCTGACGTAGACCTTCGTAAGAATGATTACACACCCATTAGTTACCGATGAATCAGGATTTCAAGCCTGGTGTATTGATAGTCTGACAGAGTAAGTAGGGGGAAGCGGATAACAAAGCTGCGGGATTCGCAAAACGGACGGACAAATAGAAAAATAAAAATAAAAAACGTCACTGGAAATTGTAGATCACTTTGGTAAGCGAATTATGGATGGATTGAGGGGGCATACAATGATCTACGATTACAGCATGCTAGTATATATATATATATATATATATGTATATATATATATATATATATATTATTGTGTCATCCACAGACAGCTGTTTCGTTGTAATACAACTCTTCAGTGTGGCTATGAACTCTCCACTCTCCCATCCAGTATCATGAGGCAAGATTGAAACCTTCGCATCAGAACCGGAGGCCGTTATCCAGCCTCTGCTCCACGGAACTGGACAGTCAGTTTAAGCGATATATTTATTTAGCTTATATTCACCACCCACCAGAGTGCTCTATTCCTATGGAAGAGTATTGCATAAGCTTACAATGAACGAGTTACCTCACTTAAAGAGAGCTCAACCCTGAATAAGGGAGCGTTAAGTATTGTGTCATCCACAGACATATATAAGTATAATGAATAGTTATATATAAGAGATATCTCTCGGAGGTAGGTTTGTTTTATGCGGCAGCCCCATTTTCTTGGATTGTTTATTCTGTTTATGTTGTCAACATTGAATGATATATTCACTGTGTACGGAAGATCATTTCAAATGAGTTTCTATATGATATTACGATGTCTATAATTCATTCTGTCAAACCAAATATGTCCATTTTTTAAATACATGTATGTATCTGTATTTCTTATAAACTAATATTATAATTATATACTTATAACAGCTACACACACACACATATGTATAATAAGTATATAAATATATATAAATATATTATTGGTATATAAATACATATTTAATCGTATCTAGATATAATAGCTATATTGTTTAATAGTTATATGAATAATGATACCATAGTAATCATAGAAATTATCTCTGTATATATACACAATAGTATAATATATCATAAGAATTACATGTATACAAAATGTATGCGTACGTACCACCCAAAAATATATACATATACACACAATTTTATGAAACTACACACCAGTATGAATGTATAAAATTCCATAAAATATATGTACGTATGTATGTATGTATGTATGTATATATGTTCATATAAATATACATATATCATAATAATTAAAAAAATGTAAATGATAAATAGAAATACATGATATCATATGATATATCATTCTACTGTAGTTCACCAAATATCTGTCTGTATGTGACAGCGTAACTTAGGAACCACAAAATATTTTTTCATGAAATTTTCTGTGTGTACTGTTGGAAACCTCAGGTCAGTTTTTAACAGGTTAGTTTTTGAAAATTCAACACAAAAATTAATGATAGCACAAATACCCCGATAATAATAATCTGATGTTCATCTCTCTACATAATACTGAAAATCTGATTCTGTTTATCTATAACCGATGTGTTGCATAGTAGCCAGAGGTATTGAATTGAGATACCCCTAAAATGTTCAAACCTAAAGAATGTAAACAAGTCTGGGCGATTTGCGATTGAAAAATAATAATAATGTTAGGACTGGATTTGTGCTCACCTCGATTATAATGATAACATATAGTATTCCAAAGAAAAAAAAAATTTCGATTACTTTTGGGGGCCAAATGCCCCACTCGGGCTTACCACGAGAACTAGTTGCAATTGAAAATGGAATCTCGACTAGCAATAATGATAGTAAATATTATTAATGAAGTTGTTTAACACAAAAGAAGACAGGGAAAAAATGGCTGTGCTAGGGTTAAACTCTGTTACTTCATTAAAATCTAAAATGTAAACAAAACAGAATTAATTTCTCCGTACAATATTATTCCATAACTATGTGTCCCATTTCAACCCCTTTATCAGTAGTTCCTGTAAATAGAATTTGCAAACTTTTGCAAAACAAAAACAGAGTCGGTCTTTAGAAGTGGGTCTAAATTCGTCATCAATTTTTGCGTACATCACTGTTATTCATGCATGACGTAACTGATCTTTGATCAGGTCATCGTTTCTATGTACGAAAATGAAGTTAAAACTCGACACGGAAGGCAATTTCATACATAATTTCAATGATGTGATAATATGTATATTTATGAAATAATAGTTTTTTCATAATACCTATATAATATATGTATATGAAGAGTTCTTCACATTCTTTTACTTGATACTCAATAGTTCACCACTTGAGTAGATAAAGGTTTATGCCTCATCAGTTTCATCTGAGGTTTCATTAAAAAGTGACAAAATTCAAGTGGAAGAATCCATTTGTTTCAAATGGTGGGTATATTCTATCGGCAAAATTGTTACCTTTAAGTTGAAGAGTCTTAGTTACGAATAGAGGAACGAATAGAAAAAATCACGCTGTTTATTACAAATATTCTAGTTAATCCTGGTGAGAGAATTAATGGACATATTTGAATTTATATGAGAAGAAACCAGAATACACGTTTCAGTGGGAGAGTTTATTGTTTCAGATGATGGGTATGAGATATCTCATCAGCAAAATTGTTAACTTCAAGTAGAAGAGTCCATTGTTACGGAAAGAGAAGCAAACAGACATTAACCAGTGGGTTCATTTACTTTGGCCAAGAAACTTGGAGATCTATATATATATTCAGTCATGTCTTCTAGTTTGTCTGTCCGTAAGATATCTCCAAAAGTAATCGATGGATTTCCATGAAATTTTGAGAAAGGGTGAACAATAGGTTACGAAAGAAGTTATTAAATTTTGTGGTGGATCCATGCAGAATTACCGCTCCTAAGCCGTAGTTATATGTATAAATAACATAATATCTTCAAACGTTCACAACTTTCTATACAATATCTCCAAAAGTTCACAATGAAATTCAATGAAAATTTTCGTAAGGTTGGGTAATGGGTGACGGAAGACCTGATAAAATTTTGAAGCGGATCTATTCAAAATTTCACCCCAGACAATGGTGTTGACAGAGATATGCACTCTCTGAGTATTTTATTGTTATCCAAGTAGATGATTATGATAATATTCAGGAGACGATGAAAACAAAGAGAACTATTTCTATAAACTAATGTTTACGCTGATAGCAACGGCCATATTTGATCTATTTTTCGTCTTCGACAAAAGTATCTGGTGATAGTTGTCGCTTGAGATCGATAACGAAACATGTTTTCGAATCCCTAGCTAAAGTACTCTCGCCGACACCAACACCACTTGGGTCAGGAGCAGAGGTTCTTACCCGTTTGTTTTCATGGCCCACCGCGACAGCCCCCCCAAAACTTGGTATCCCCCCTTCTATAATAAAACAAATTTGGTGTTGTGAAGGTGTTATAATGTAGTTTTAGATTAATAGATTTATCAAAATCTTTACCACATTGTTTGCAAAAAATACTT
>OY735240.1:16850591-16863091 GCA_963457665.1 Thysanoteuthis rhombus | reverse complement strand
TAGATAAATTGGAACTGAGATGCATAGATAGATAGATAGATAGATTGATAGGAACGGAGATAGATATGAGCATAAGTAAGTAGATATACAGCGCCTATTCGTTAAAGCACTTTTTTTCAAATAGTCTTTCGTAATAAATTTAGTTAGATTTCCAAAATAACAATAAAATCATTGAAACAACTGTATATTTTACATTTTGGTTGATACACCATGTGTAGGAGAATAAACAGATACGCAATAATTTATCATGCAGCGGTATACCATACATTCAACAATGACATGATATATCTTCAAAAAAATAGCTGGCTTACTATTTTCAGTGGTATAGCGCTACGCATATTATGATAATAGTTTTATGCTAACATGTAAAGAACTATGATTCAAATCCAGGTATACTCTGACATGCCTATTGCTGTCAACTGGAAACTATTTCGCACTAAATCGACCGTGAAAAGCGTCAAGAAACACCAAAAGCGCTAAAAAAAGCAGTTAGCCATTTACAGCCATTTAAATAGCAGAAAAATGGCTAGTTTTGCTCTTATTTGCTGAGAAACTGGCTAAAATTGCTAAAAATTAGCGCTCAAAATCAGCTAAAAATAGCGGTAGATGTTGAATTTTCGCGCAGTCAGAGCAAGAAACGCGCTAAAGTCAGTGCAGAAAGCGCTAGATTAGCAACACTGCATGTATATACGAATTTCTTGCAAAAAATGCTTTTTAATAATAATTTCGTACGTTTTTTTTTGTCCATTTTGAGAGAGAAATGGCCTGCGCCTCATCGTACTGAAACTCTTATCTCTATTTGTCATGTTATGACAGTGTACCCCAGCTTCGTTCATAGCTGTATTTTAGGAACATATCTTGAGTGCTAATCGGGGTAATATTGTAACAGAATACACACTTCGAAATATACATATTTTTTTCTTTTTTTGTGATATCAAAATGGTATAATCCCAAACTGTGCAAAGACGAGAGAGAAGTAAACCAGACGTTATTTGTACGAGGTACGATTACAATTTACCTCGGTTAGCGCTTTAGATACATTCCTAAAAATACAGCACTGAACGTAATATCCATATTACGTGGGTTATCACAGAATAGTGTAAATACAGATTGTGCCAGCGTCATTTTAAACCTTTTTGATGTCGTTGTTGAGCCTCAACAAGATGAATTAGTGTTGTATATATCATCTTGTAGTTAATTTCCGAAGCAGATGAAATATCACTAGATGTTGATATACATTCTCACACGATAAATCATTGTATATGTGCAAGAGTAGATCGTTTTTTTCATCTATGTTGCTATCTTTTATCATAATTTTTTAGAAATTTAAAATTACTAAATTTACTGCGAAAAATATTCGAAGAGCACCATCGTGAATCAGCGCTAAACGGGGTTTCACAAAGTGGGGTATTACTGTATTGGATTGAGAGAAGCAGGCGATAGATCAGAATAGGTAAGGACGTAAGTAGGTAGTTAGATACCTACCTGATGGTGGCCGGTTGAAACCCGTTCTATGGCGCAAGGAAATACCTCATAGCCATGGTATTTTTTTACACGGTCTAGGACATTCATTTGAACACCTTTGATTTTCACGATCTTTGATTATTATCAGTAATCTTTTAATCCGTGTTGATCTTCCGAAAAATCTTCGGGATCATTTCAAATGTAGATTTAGATCTGTGATTTCGTGGCTTACTTTTTTTTCTTAAAACCCTTCACTTCTTTTTTTTTCTCTTATTTTTTAAAGAGTTTCTTAGCGGGTTCGTTTTAGATTTCAACCCTTCGTCAGGTCATTTGAAGAATTATCGGGATCATTTCAATTTTAAACAGAGGTTTAGATCTGTGCATTTTAGCTCATCTTCTTTTCCAAACCTTTCACTTTTTTTTTTTTCACTTAATTTTTTTTTTCAATTTTCATGTGGGTCTGTCTGAGATTTCAGCCCTTCTTAACGTTTGTACGTGGATTCGTTTTAGGTTTCAGCCCTTCGACAGGTCAGACTGGTCTGGATGAGGCCTCTTTCTTGAAAATTCCAGTTCGATTGTTGGTATATTGTGTCCACGTTGAAGAAAAAGATGTTGTAGAAAGCAGTCCGTTCGACTAAACCTATCGTCTGATCAATAGTCCCCGTGTGCGTTCAAGAAACGAGAATTGAAGAGAAAGAAACGAGAGAGAGCGAGAAAACGAGAGAACTGAAGACTTGAAGTACAATGCTCGACAGAAAACGTAAGAATGGCCGTAATATGCAAATTAAGCCGAGTAAATAGAACCGTTTGTTTGTTTTGGAGTTTTTGTTAATCGGTGAAGGAAAATTTTGTGGTTTTCTATGAAAATTTGGCTGGAAGGTTTCGAGCTGTTGTTATTAGAAAATGGCGGCTGTGGTTACTGCGATTGTGTTGATGTCTGTGTTCGATATTGTAAAATGAAAACAACAAATTTTTTTTAATGTGTGATTTCTGTTTGTGTTTGGGTGGATGGGTGGGTGGGAGAGTCAATGAATGAGTTTGAAACTGAATGAGATCATGAATGAAAGAATGAATGGAGAAGAAGGAAGAAATACAAAGATCACAGGGAAAAGAATGGGAATGAAAATTGCAATGAAAGAAAGAATGATAGAGAAAAGAGAAGGCAGAAGGAAATAAAATTTGATGAGAAATAAAAGAAAAGTAAAGAAAGAAACGAAGATGCAAAAGGAAGAAGGAGAGAAAGAAAGAAAAAAATAAAAGAAGGAAGGAGAAAGAGCAAAGGAAGGAAAGAAGGAAAAATAAAGAAAAAAGAACAAACAGATGAAAGAAGCAAAGAAAAAAAAGAATAAAAAATGTGAAAGAAAGAGAGAAAAATGAAGAAAGACATTGTAAAATAAAACAAACAATTTTTTAATGTAATTTCTGTTTGTGTTAGGGTGGGTGAATATACGAATAAGTTAGAAAATGAACGAGAATACCAAAAAATGAATAGAACGGAAGAAATACAAAAGAAGAAGGAAAAAATGAATAGAACGAAAGAAGAAAAATAAATAACAAGAGAAAGAATAAGGCAAACTAAAGAAGTAAAGAAAAAAGGAAACACAAAAAAGCATGAAAGAAACAAAGAAAAAAGAAAGAAAGAACGAAGAAAGTCACTACAAAATGAAAACTACAAATTTTTTTATATGTCGTTCCAGTTTGTGTTTAATTTAGAGTATTGGTGCGCAAAATGAAAGAGTTAGAAGAAAAATGAAAATACGAATGAATAAATAGAGAAAAAGAAACGTGGGGAAAAGGGAAGGAGAAGAGAAGAAAAAAGAAAAAGAAAATCAATATAAGAATGGACAACGAACGAACCAAACAAAAAAGAAAGAAAGAAAAAAAGAAAGAGTGAAGAAAGAGATTGAGGAATGAAAACAACAACGATATCTTGTGTGATTCATACTTGGGTTTGGGTGGTTGGATGAGGAATAAAGAATGAGAAAAAGAATGAAAATATGAAAGAATGAAAATAGAAGAAAGAACGAAAAATACAAAAGATGAATTCTAAAGAGAAAAATAAACGAAAAAAAAGACGAATGAAAAAGGAAAGAATAAAGGAAGCAGGAATAAAGAAAGAAAAAGATGAGGTGAGGAAGGAAAAAAGAGGAAAGGAAGGAAGGAAGGGAAGAAGGATAGAAAGAAGGAAGAAAGGTAGCAAAAAACAAAGAACTTACGGAAGAAAAAAATAAACGATAGGAAGAATGAACAAAAGGAAGAAAGAAGGAAAAACGAACGAAAAACAACAAAATAAGGAACAATGTAAAACACACCAAAAAGGGGGAAAAATATAATTAAATGATTAAAAGAATGAACCTTATAAAAATATTGACGGAAAGAAGAAAAATGAAGAAAGAAAGCTAGAAAGGCATGCGAAAGACAGAGGAGAAAGAGAAAGAATAAAAAATAAACGAAAGAAAGAAAAAGAAGAAAATTTGAAAAAAGAAAGGAAAGACAGAGGAGAGAGAGAAGGGGTAAAAAATAAAAGAAAGAAAGAAAAAGAAGAAAATTTAAGATAAGGAAGGAAAGGCTGAGGAGAAATGAAGAAAGTAAACGATGAGTACTGAACTCAACGAAAAAGAAAGACGTTTTGAGAAAGAAAAATCCGAATGAGAGGATGAAAAAAACGAATGAAGGGGAAAATTACTCAAATAAAGCTTGGAAGATATAATTAGACAAACGAGAAAAAAACTGTAGATTTTGAAGGAAGGATAGAGAGAAGGAGGGAAATTAATGATTAAGAAATTAAATCACTAATTAGCCAAGAAACTCGGAGATAAGTATATTCTGTATACACACGCTTTGCTAACCTCACCAAATAAAAATAAAGTATTTATGTTAATGCAAAAATAAAATTAAAATCTCCGAAAATATTTAATCTTGTTTCCAAAAATATTAATAACAAATAATTAAACCTTAATTAGAAGGTACGGAGTGGTGTAACGGTTACTGGCATAGAACGTCGAGTCGATGAGAGTCAGTTTCGTCCGAGGCTGCTTACGTTTACCTCACAAAAATGACCCAGGTAAAGACATGAATCCATCGATTTATAGGTGAATAGCTGGGCAGTTGGTACGCATCAGCCCTGTAAGACAGTCCATTTTCGTCTTGGGGCTAGCTATTCCATCCTGTCAAGCCTACTTACTGAAATCACAAGGCAACCCTTTAATCAACAAGGAGTCTACGGGGACAAAATAAACTTGATTAATGCAAAAAATGAAGATTGAAAAAAAGTCTCGAAAAATCTTTAACCGTGTTCCCAAAAATATTGATAACAAATAATCAAAGCTTAATTTTTATAAAAAGAGAAAAAAACTAGGCTGCCCGTTAATGAAGTCTGTGAGAGACCGTGAGTATTATAATTAGAAATCTGGAACATCAATTCTTAAATTTGTTTTTTGAACAAACAAGACCACGTGGGTATTGTAGAAATAGATACAACATTGAAATCCTCAATAGGAAAATCCTTTGATATTGTTGGCAAATCTGTTTATTGGGAAAGAAGATAGCGATAACGAATGACAAAAGATGATGCAATATATATATATATATATATATATATATATATATATCATGAAATAATGGATTCCCCACACAAACACTTTAATATATATATATATATATATATATATATATATATATATATATATATAGTGTGTGTGTGTGTATTTTTCAATTTCTCAGAATACAAAAAAGAAAGAAATAGAATTAATATAGGATAGATTTTATTCGTTGTTAATGATATCTAATCACAGTTCTCGATATCTATCAAAATGAATATTGCTATCAATACATAAAAAAGGATTTACAAGTTTATATATCTGGTGAATGTCAACGTTTCGTGCCAAACTCATTCTTCAGCAACCGGCAATACGTTTCGTAATTATTCTTGTAATTATGAAAGCAAAAAGCCCCTTCTTTTTTTAATAATGTATTTTTGCTTTATCCTAATCAGAATTAATTGATTTTGAAAACTAACGATTCTTACCAATAAATACTGTCTGAGGATGATCTACCAGTATTATCTCCCTTTTCTCTAAAATATGAAAAATACAATCTTTTCCTCCATTGAATTGTCTTTTGTTACTCTTTATCTTTAGTTTATTTTTGTTCATTATTTCAAATCTTGTGCGATCTTTGAATAATTCAAATAGAAGATAAAGAAGTAGAATTCATAAATTTAAGTAGAAATCGACTCAATTGATACTCCATAAACTCGTATTGTAATAAGTAAATTATCAAATCTAAAAACCTATGTTTCTTTGAGTAAACAATTATATAGTATTTTGGAAGTGATGATTTGTTGTCTAACACATCTCTTCAAGAAAATGGATTGATCTATCACTGCTTCGGGCTCATTGAAAAAACGAAAAGAAAAAAAAAACGAAATACGAAGAAAACACTATTTAGACCCAATTCTGTTAAAACTGTTTGTCAATGAACTGAAACCAAAGACAAATTAATCTTGTCTCCTGAAAAGACGTGTTAGAAATCAAAATAAGATATTGAGAGTTTTTCCCAATTTTTTGGCTATGTCGGTTTCGATCCTGCCTCGCAGTACTGGATGGGATAATGGATAGTCTATAGCCACACTGCAAGGTTTTTAATACGAAGAAACAGCTGTCTGTGGATGACTCAATTATTAATTATATATATATATATATATATATATATATATATATATATATATATATATACGTGTGTGTGTGTATTTGAGTGTACTGTGCACTTGAGTGTATGTGCTTACACACACACACACATACATACATACATACATATATATATATATATATATAAATCCGCCGGTAAATCAAAGGTCCAAATAACTGTTTAAACTCCAAATTTCCATTTTCGCTTATTCGCGTTTATATCTGCTCTATTTGATGGTTCAATGCAGACAATCATATTATTAAGAAATAGTTATATGATCCAACAGATTGATTATAAATTGTATAACATTTTTATTGAAACTCTTATTTGGAATGATCTCCCGTAAGTACACAGTGAATGTATCATTTGGTCTAGACAACGTAAATAGAATAAACAATCCTGTGGTAGGAATCGAACCGTCTGGTAAGTTACCATGTTTATTTGTATGATTGTCTGTCGTGTCCGAGTCCAATAATAGCCTAAATGTTTTAATGGATTGATCTATGTGAAATAGAGTTAACAGATTCAATAAAACAATAAACGTGTTGTAATATGAAATACGGTGTTAACAATGTAGAATATGTCACAGAATCGCTGGTCATTGGAGACTAAAATAAAAGAAAGAACATTAAGTTAATGAGTTTATTTTGTTATGAAGTAAGTTATGTTTTTAATAAAATAAGTTTCTTCCTATAACCTTTTTAATCCTGCACGGTGTCAGTAGTGATTTTTCTTGCGTGACATTTTGACTTAAGAGTTTATGTCCAATTACACATTCAAACAAATAAGTGAATAAATGAATAGATATATAAATAAAAATAGATGAATAAATATATAAATAAAAATACAACAAATTCAATTGTACTCATTCAGTTCTTTCAGCAGCGTTGGGATTTGGAGGACTTCTTTTAGCGGTTGAAAAAGTTTGGATTTTTCATCTTTCTTTACAAAATAGTTCATGTCCGTCTCCCGGCAAGATTTTACGACTTGGATATGTCTGTCTTGAATCTAATCTAACGTTTGTTTTGTTTTGATTTTAGGGCCAGTCAAGCCCCGGTCGAGGCATTGGGGGAGGAAGGTGATCTGTTTTGTTTTTTTTGTTTTTTTGGTTTGGGGGTTTGTTTGTTTGTTTTTAATTATTTTGAAGGTTTATTGGAATATTACATACGAAATTATTGCACGTTCAGAGATTTTGAAGCTATACTCTAGTTTATATTTTTGACAGAAGTTTTGGGGCGGGGAATATAACAATCAAGCGATACAGAGCTGGATGAATAAATATTGCATTGAAGTACGGCGAATCCTGGGGAAGGTCTATGTCCAACGACGGACGTTAAAAGATTGATGATGATGATGATGATGTGTCGAGACTTGAAAGAACAGCATAAAATTAGAAAACTTCAGTTATTAAAAATAAATGATCTAATTAAAAAGCTTTAGGCCCCTCGATGCCGATATTTACAAAAGCAACCCCATTTTTGACGGGCATATGCTTGTTTTACATATAATAGTCCAATGCTAGAAATGCTTGCATTAATTCCTGGCCAGTGACAATCTCTTTCTTCCCCATTTTCTATGAAATGGTATAGAAAAATCATTGACAATGCATTTACATATATATATATATATATATATATATATATATATATATATATATATATATATATATATACACATTTCTTTTTCTGTTTCTCATGCTTGCTTTTATTCATGGCCACTGACAATTCCTTTCGCCCTAATCTTCATTACTCAGTTTACAAATTTTAGGTGTAAAAATATGCGCAACCGGGGCCGGCAGATTACTAGATGGTGAGACGAGCTAGACAAATTCAGAAAGTACTGACTCCGCGGCACCCACGACAGAGGAGTGTAGCGAATCCCGGGGAAGGTCCTTGTCCAACGACGGACGTTAAGAGACTGATGATGAAGGGAAGAAGAGAGTAAAATCTATGTCTTCTCCGTGACGTGAATAGACAAACAGCCACAAGAACAAACATACAAGCAAACTCTGTGATTATGTTTTATATATGTACAGATATATTATTGACGATTTGATAGAATCTTTTGTGCAATCACTAAAGTAGAAGAAGTGAGGAAGACTTATGTGACTTACGTGGCCAGCAGCTGCAGTGTGACCAACTGTCGTAGTCAACACACAGACACAGTTTTGTCTTTATTTAAGTTTGGTGGGAAAACATAAGTTTCACTTTCTTCCTCTCTTTAAAGCTGATTGAAGATAGGGAGGGAGAGAGACTTACTGAAAAGCAATGTTTGATAATAGAAATATTCTTAAACAATAATCTATCCATAGATGGCTTAAAAAATCCCGTCATTTTTTACGGATACTATGCTAGTATTATATATGATTATCATCTAATGGGATTATTTCAGTTGTTATGATTATTACATCATATTCGTAATTTGTATAAGTAATCTAATTAACTATTATAATCGGTTGATGTAGTAATTATTCAAAATAAAATAAATACAATTGAAGACGGAATAGGAATCGATCGTACAAAGATGCGAAGCTACGAAATCTGCCCCAATACTACATTCCCTGGCCCCAAGCTTTATCTATCCCAAACCCGGGACTACCCCGTTATTTATCAGGTTTTCCATTTGCTTAAAATAATTTTTTAAAACTCTTTCACGTTAATGTGCATCTCTCTCTCTCCCCTTCTCTCTCTCCCTCCACCTCTCTCTCTCTCTCACACACACATATGCATGCACACACGCTATCCCCCTACCTTTCGTCTGTTATATTAACACACACACACTCTCTCTCTCTCGTACACACACACACACGATCTCTCTTTTTTCTCTCGCACACAAGCAATATATCTCTCTCTTTCGCAAGTTATATTAAACACACAAATAAACCCCCTCTCTGCCTTCTCTCTCATACGCAAACTATCCCTCTCTTTTCCATATGTTATATTAACACCCACTCACCTTCACACACACACACACACACACACACACACACACACACACACACACACACACACACACACACACATAGTCTCTCTTTCACTCCCCACACACATCATAATATTCAAATATCCTTTTTAAATCTAATCTCGACCTCTTCCCGAATCCATCCCTAATTAGGCCAATGATTGTGAACCCCTAATTAACAACGAGTTGTCCCCCCCGCCCCCAACCACCCAACTGATTCGCAAATCAAGTTGGTTGGTCTGATTAAATTCTTTTAATTCAATTTTACCTGGTTGAATCCCCCCCCCCTTTTTTATTTCACGCAGAAGATTTTTGTTTGAACTGAACATTTCATTTGGGACTCTTATTTTTTTTTTCATTTGAAATGTTTCGTTTAATTTGAAGGTTGGAACTAGAAAAAGGAGAGAAAAAAATAGAGAGTAAGAAAAAAAAAACGAAAGACAGGAATGAAAGAAAGAAAAGAAAAAAGAAAAAAAGAAAAGAAGGAATGAATAAATAAAAGGAAGAAAGAAGGAAAGAA
Source organism: Thysanoteuthis rhombus (assembly GCA_963457665.1). Lineage (NCBI taxonomy): Eukaryota > Metazoa > Mollusca > Cephalopoda > Oegopsida > Thysanoteuthidae > Thysanoteuthis > Thysanoteuthis major. The sequence goes on along the minus strand of OY735240.1, from coordinate 16,853,457 downwards.
AGATTGAATGTGCAAACGAATGAAAACAGAACAAAATAAGAATTATTCGTCTTGTCAGATCCCTAGACAACACTGGGAAGGACAGTGAACGTAGTGACTTGAAAATGGTGATAAAAACAAGAAAGATAAAGATATTAGTCCTAATAATTCACAAAATGATGACGAACTCCAGACAGCTCTGAGAAAGACGGAGAGTGTATTTTTTTTCTTTGTTACTTTTAAACACCCTAAGAAAGACCTTTCGGCCACTTTTCACATCAAAATGTTAGTAAAAAGGAAATTATTTATGCCACAGAATTAAGACCAGTCGAAAAAAGTTGAAATATCTTATTGATTCTAGAATTGTTAAGTTGGAATCATTGAAACATGGCGTATTTAAAATGAAGCCCCCCAAAACATAAGAGAATTTAAATAAGTTATAAGAGTTAGAAAGACTTAAAATGAAGTGCTAGAAGGGAATTGAAATAAAGAAGATTAACATTGAATAAGACGCTTGTTCATTCTTGGTTTAAAATATCGAGACAAGGCTCGTCGTGGAAACATTCAAAAGGGTGCTTATCTCACGTAGCAGATGTTCTTGAGAAGAAGCTACTTGCGTGATCCTTGCGATGAGTCCTTTATTTATCTAAAGAGAATTGGCTCAAATGTTGTGATACAAGTCGAAATAATCTATGGAACATTAACAATTTATCTCAGAACTTCGGACAGTACTATAACCAAGCCATACATAGAACTTTTAGACTAGAGGAACCCTTGAAATAACTTTAATATCTCAAGGAAACCTTACATATAAATATGACATATACAGCTAGAGACACACATGTTGACCAGGCGAACAGGGTGGGGGCAAATGCCCCCCAACCAATTTGGGTGTATCGTGTTAAATTATGGACAAATCAGTGTATTTCGGAAGAAAATGTGGCAAGTTTCGGGCAAATCAAGCCTCCCCTTCCTCAAAGAAAACATTTCCATGCGCCTTTTCCGGCATATCACTGTATTAATAGATTTATACCTATCGTATATGTATCATGTATGATAAACTTCAGATGATATAAATCGTCGAAAATCTATGATCATCGGAAACCTGGAATCTTAATATAGAGTATTTTATCATATTATCTGAGAAGTTTTGTAGAAATTTTTCTCTTAAAAAAAAACTGAAGTTTATAACGACTGGCCATCAGATTCAATAATTGAACTACCGTAGCGTAAAAAATTGAAGTCATGTGAAATAATTCTGTCGAAGAATGGATAAAGTCAGAATAAATTGTATTTATGACATCATTGGCGTTTTCAAACGGAAAACATCTGAGATAGAGTGAAAACAACAATATCAAGAAACATCTAGATTCTGGAGAATCTAGATGTTATTTCCACTGGAAAATATCTAAAATAGAAAATAATAAAAACGTCTCGTAACATCTAGATTCTGGACAATCTATATGCTATTGATAAACCCATCAGAGTAAAGTCCCCACAAAGGTAAAAAAAAAAAGGCCATTTTTTTCAAAAACCAGAAAACTTTTTTTAAAGGGGTCGAATTGAGTACTGATGCAATTTTTAAGTTTTCAGATAAAACAGTACGGCCAGAAGCACTGGAACACACTAATGCATAAACATGCACAAATATAAGAAAAAGGATAGTACTCTTCGTCATTCTTGATGGTTACGATAGTTAAATTCTAAAAATTGACAAATGCTTTTTTTTTTTCGGTTCGTAAAAAATTCAGCGCTCCCAGTGTCAAATATCATAAAGACAGGGACTACTATTCGTATATATATATATATATATATATATATATATATATATATATATATATATATATATATATAAACCTGAAATAAACAAAGTCGGGTTCTTTCTTTTGGCAGAAACTCTAACAACCTATAGCGAACGCCCCGAGTTCTACAAAATCCATTTTGAAAAAGGCTGCATTAATTAAAATCTAAAAAGTAAAATTTGGCCAAGATAATATTGAAAAGTATCCAAATTTATCAGATATCAAAATTAAAGTCCGTCATCATCATCATAATCAGCCTTTTAGCATCCGACGTTGGACATAGACCTTCGCCAAGATTCGCCAGACCCTCCTATCATTGGCGTCGTGCAGCCAATACTTTCCGAACTTGTCTAGTTCGTCACGTCATGTTTCGTATATGATTTCTGGGGATCCTTGTTGTGAGTCGTGGTGTCAAGCAGCTGTCTGACATTCTTGCAACATGACCAGTCCGTTGCCATTTGAGATTTCTAATGGATTCTATGAAATCTCTGACTCCGGTTTTTTCTCGAATACATTGTTCTGCCTTGTCTCTCCGTGCTGGTGAGCAATGGTTCTCTCTTTTGTACGCTGCATGGATTGGATTTTCTTGTTCTTGAACGTTGAGCTTACTCTAAATCAACTAAGGGCGTTAATTGTGTACCTTTTCTCTCACATACCTTTGAAATATCTGATATATTAGTTCTGAAAGCTATCCGAATATCATGTTGAACGTCCAGCCAATTTCTGAATTTTGTCTCAACGCAAAGTTGGGACGAAAATCCAACTTCACAAATACGTGTAGTCACAAAACCCAGGCGACGCAATAAAGAAAATCAATTGTTGATTCAGGGCATGGAAGAAAGAAAAACCCCCAAAAACCAAAACAAAAATTGTATACATCGGAAATAAAACGAAAAAAAAAGTTTGTTTACAATCTTTTTCTTGTCTCCATCCCAAAAAAATACCTCCTGCATCACCTTAGGGGGTGAGTGCCACTCCATGTAAGAACAAAGGCAATAAGAAAGACGTTGATCGTTAACTTTCCTACAACTAAAAATCTGGAAAATAAATATACTTTCATTGTTGAATGTTGATACTTCTATCAT
>OY735240.1:16823091-16848091 GCA_963457665.1 Thysanoteuthis rhombus | reverse complement strand
ACTGGAAAGTAAGTGCGTCATGAAATTATGGTTTTGTGAAATTGATCCATAAATATGAAAGTACCAATAAACAACTTGGGACACAACACACGCAATCTCATTAAATCATTGGCTGAAAAGACCAATGGCCGAAAACACGAAATTTCTCTTCAAAAAAAGTTTATTTCAAGTTCAACGTTTGTATGTCTTTGAATTTTTTTTAGATGAGGTATTATTATCATTATTTCTATTATTATTCGGACTATCCTCATCTTGGTCGTTTTTCACACGTTTCAGCCGTTGTACACTACGGCCTTCATCAGGTATCCTCATCTGGTAGGTGTGGGGAAGTAACGAACCAAACCCTTCATTTAACCGATGGGGGTATATTGACCACACTCCCCTCTTAGCATTAGTAGTATTATTATTGTCTCACACTGGGATTGAACCTAGAACCATCAGATTACTTGCAGTAATTTTTGTCTGATTCTGTAACCACTACGCTATGTGTTCATATACACAACCCTCTCTGGGAGAAAGCCCGGCAAAAAGACAGTAAACACCGTCGGAGAGTGATAAAATTCAAAGAAGCTGTATACATAGACATATCTGCTAAATTTCGACTCCGTGTAACTTTTTGCCATTTCATCAGGGACACGTTGTGTAACAGAGAAATGAGTTAAAAACATGTCCAGTGAACGTTACAAGCGCTACTGATATTTAAGAAATCTGTTTGGTACCGTCACTTGGAACAAACATGAAATGGTTTCCCTGTTTACATACGGATTGTACACCTGAGGGAGACCGTAGAATGGGTCAGCCGAAACGTTGTGGGAATAAAAATAACGAGAAGAATGATTTCGATTGTCTGAAAAACTCTTTGAATTCCGTCAGTGATCCTTAATCAAAATTCAGTGTGTATGCGATTTCATTGCCAGAAGACACTGTATTTGTTATTTTTAAAAAGTCGTTGGCAATTGTTATCCTCTTGTTGGGAAGTGATAATCGAAAATCTCTAAAAGAAAAGTATCTTTTAAGTTTGACGTTTCTTTTGTGCTCAATTTCTGGTCAAAAAATATCTTCGCGCTTTTTTCTTGTTCAATTGAAATCTCGTCAGGATGCAGCGAGATTTGCTGGCGGCATTTAACAGTCGAAAAGCGTCATCTCTCAAACAATGTGGCTTGAACGTTGAAATGCGATATTTGGAACGAGTGATTAAAGGGTTGAAATAAAGATTGTGAAAGAAAGCAAATTGAAAAGATGAACTGATGTGGCTCATTGCTATGTATATGGGTCTTACAGTGACTTTTTTTCTCAAACATTCTGTCATTTTTTTTCTAATTTCAGTGGGTTTTTTTTCATCTCATTCAACGAATTTCGAATGGGTATAGGTATTCACTCGTGTATATTGGTGGTTCTGTCTGTCCACACGATATCTCCAAAATTTCTCAATGAATTTCAATGGACTCTCATGGAAGAGCAGATCATGGGAAGAAGAGATTGAATTTGGAGGCAAATCCAGGAATTTATTTTCGATTGATAGATGTTTTTATTATTCTGCAGTACAGTTTACTAACGAAAAAATTATAAAAAGGCTAAATTTAAATTTCCAAGGAAGTAACCCAATATGTGTACATTCACTGTCTCTCCTTTGTATTTCAATGTTTTATTTTCATTCGGTTTTAGTTAGAGTACAATGTTGGCAGAGGTATGCGCTCTCTGAGTGCTTCCTAGTTTAAATTATTTTTTGTTTTGTCGTACACAATATTAAATATCGACGCCTGTCGGACGATTAATTTCAGTTTGAATGAAGTGAGTTCAATCACTGCAGTGCTCATTACTATTTTGACCATGTGCCAGATTAACATAAGTTAAGTACAGGTACCCCATACTTGTTGGAGGTTCGTTTTACACCACGGGGAAAAAGCGTAAATAGGGTTTAGCGTTGATCTTGCGGCGAGCTGTTATAGAGACAGTGCACCCCACCTCTCTCTCATGCACTCCGGCACTTCACACCAACCCTGTCTCCAACGAATCAGTCTAACATACCATTATCGAAATGAATCTGGGAACACTAATAAGAATCCTCGTATGAATTATTGGTAATTGCTTTTTCGCTTTACGCCATTTCGGTTTATGGAATTTTTTTTTTTTTATATTGGAACTACTTTCGGATAGCAGCGTAAAACATTTATATAAATATGATCTGCTTGCTACAGAGGAGTGGATAGCAAGCTACTACTACTGAAATGACTTTGATCCTCACAGAGTGTCCCACACTTGTGTGGCTTTGTGTTGGACCAAATTCAACTAGGTAAATACTCATTACAATGGGTTCAATCCTCATCATTGTAGCCTTGTGTAAGATTAAGCCAAGGTTCATAGTCATCGACTCACGTATGACCGACTTAGATACGTCCCTACAAGAGCTTAGAATTATACTTGACTGCGGATGACGGGAATTTCAGTCACTGCAGTGTTTTTGCTCATCCATAAATGACGAAAATTTCCGCCATGTTAAAATTAAAGCAGTGTATATGTCATGCTTGTTTCAAGCTCTACGTACAGAAAGGGTAAGAAGGATAAAGTAAATGAACACCTTGCTGAGTTGAGCTAATGACTTTGTGGAAGAAACGTAATGGGTGACATTTGTTCTTTTCTCTTTAGGAATTCAAAGAAGATGTACAAGGTTAATATGTGTCGTGGTATCTTATCTTGTACGGCATATATATTTTACTCCATCCTATATCCGCAAATTGAGAACCATGCAACGTGCACATGAAAGAATAATACTGGGCCTCACATGGAGAGACCACAAGACAGCACAGTACATCCGGGAAAAGACAAGGGTCAGGGACATCATAGAATCCATAAAAATCTCAAATGGCAGTGGACTGGCCATGTTGCAAGAATGGCGGACAACCAATGGATATCGTGACTCACCAAATGGATCCTGCGAGATCACATGCGCAACCGAGGCCGGCAGAATATTTGATGGAGGGAAGAGCTAGACAGGTTTAGAAAGTATTGGCCCCGCAACGCCACTGATAGAGAAGTGTGGCGAATCCTTGGGATGGTCTATGTCCAACAACGGACGTTAAAAGACTGATGATAATGATGATGATCGACTTACGCCTTGGACAGGTTCTATCCATATTACCAGAATGTAACCAAGACGTAAGTCGATGCGTGGGGCTCGCTGGAGGGAGGTGATCAAGATAATAGTTTTGCAAATCATTACTGCTGCAGTGAGTTCAGTGCTCATTAGGTGTCTCACACTCGTTGCCTAGAGACAAACTACGCTCAGTAAATGCTCATTGCTACTGAAGTGAGTTCAATCCTCACCGGATGCCTTACGATTGTTGCCATGTGCCATCTTCCACTTAAATGCAACAATTTTGCCGATAGAAATATCTCCTAACCACAATTGAAACATTGGGCCCTTTCACGCAAACGAGTTTTTTTTAAATAAAACCCCTGATGAGATTGATAAGATGTAAAAATTTATTTACATTATCAAGTTTTGAAGTCTCAAAATAAACAAGAGAATGTGAAGAAACCACTCGAACTCCACAGAAACAGAGGTAAGTATTTTTACTAAATGCAATACGATTTTGAATATATATATATATATATATATATATATATATATATATATATATATATATTCTTTACTTTGAAAATCATCTAATAGGAATCTGTGAATTCACGTGTAATAGCTAGTATATATATATATATATATATATATATATATATATAGAGAGAGAGAGAGAGAGAGAGAGAGAGGGAGTGAGAGAAAAGATGAGAAAATGTCCCTACAACCTAAAAATGGGGAATAGAATGGAGCTATAAAGGTTCCCAATTGTTGAAAACATTACAAAAATCTAATAAGAAAGAAAACGAATAAATAATCAGATAAAAAGAAAGAAAAGCTACAAAATAAAATTAAATAAAAGGCCAGCTATCGCCATTTCAAGCCGTTCGAACGAATTCTTTCGTCTTTTTCCGCGGCCATTTTGTCTGGATGGTTCCTTTTTCTAAACGCGCATTCTTTCTTCTCAGCCATTGTTGCTGATCTGAATACCACGTGACCAATATGGCCGCCGTCTTCATTGTTTCAATTGTGACGGTCTCGTCTGCTTACAGCCATTGGTCTTATCTTTTCTCGTTGAACTTTTATTTTTGATTGTTTTCTCTTTTAGTTTGTTTTTTTCCTTCTTTTTCTCTTTCTCTCTCCTGATATCTTCCTTATTTCTTGTATTTCTTTTAATTTTACTTTTAGCTTTTTCATCTTTTGGTATTTTGAGTTATATAAAATCGCGTCGGTGTTGGTTATTTTGGCGATTTACACTAGAAGGTTATTTCTTTTTCAGTCGCCCTTTTTCTTCGTTCTCCTTTTGTTATTTCATTTTTATTGTTTGTGACATTTTGCTTTTGGTACAGGCAAAAAGGAAAAAAAGGGACAGATCTAGTTATTCACTTCATAGAAACCGCTACGTGTTTTGGCAACATGCCACGTCGTGGTGATCAATTAAAAATGTATGAATGAGTTATTAGTGAATAAGTTGCTTCTCTCGCCTTTTTTGGGGTCCTGATCACTAAAAAAAAGTCCGAATTTTCAAAATAGTAAATGGAATAGATGTAACCGTTGAATTACTGCCAATCTCCTGTGATAAGTCTATTGAACCGAAATCAACTTTTCGCCGTGAGCAAGTAAACAGAGGAAAATTATCTTATTACACCGAGGGCCATAAAACACATTAGGTAATTATCGGCCAATTTTTATTCTTTATTGCTCAGAGCGTGAAAAGGGGTAAGTGGTTACCAGTAAACGCGGAAAAGGATACAATCAGGTGTAATGACTGAATACAGATTCTCTGTACTGAGAAAATAAAATCATCTTTATCTGTCATAAACAAATACAAATGCTGCTTTATCCCCATATTCTCATCTTGTTCATTCACAGTCCGTATCAGCTGTATTGCTCCTCAACACAGACAATTTTATCATTAATCAGACAGAAACAATTATAAATGCGTTAATACTATTTTGAAAACTATTTGAATTGACCTCCAGTTATGTGGGGATAAAACAATTATTCGGGCCTTCGCCTTTCCACCGGGCTGTTTAGCTCAACGGAAAGAGCGACACACCATAAAAGCAGCAACGCACATTTTATATATATATATATATATATATATATATATATATATATATATATATATATATATATATATATATATATATATATATATATATTCTCTCTATTTTATTAAAAGGACAATGCAATAAATAAGACCCGTGTGTTGCTTCCTTGGGGGTACAGTTGGGCTTAACTATTACAGACAGAGGAAACAGAATTTCGACCGAGGCTGTTTATGCTCACATCACAATAATACTTTTTGAGAAGATAAGAATTCACATCTTCCTCGCTTCAGGAAAATAGCGGGGCATTTGGAGCAATGAAGCCCTTTAAGACGATTACTCCGAGAGAGAAAAAAAACTACAGTGGCCATTGATAGTCACAAGCCCGGGTAAAGTAGGTGTGTTGGGTAAAGGCTAGCAACTGCACTTTGCAAGGAATAAAAAAGCAACAACGCAGTATACCCTGAGTACATGATTTTTAAGGAAGACAGACCCACCCGACATAGCACTGGTTCTCGATTATTTGGCCCTGTGCCACACTAAACGAAGCTTAAGTCACCTGCCGTGAGGAGATGGTGAAGAATCTAGTCTGCCAGACGACTCCCCAGCGCAGGAGTTTTCAAACCGGGCTTACGTAACCCTAAGGGGTATGCAGGAGAAATCAAGAGGGTACGTGTGGTTTGTAATAAGGACAATGGAATATGAGAAATAGAAAGTTCGGTTGTATACATTAGAGCGAGCTGGAAGTCCAAGAACACAAACATCCCGTAAATTTTCGAAAGAAGGTTCTTAAGCCAATGTGCCCTGTCGATAGTCACCTATGGAGCTGAAACTTGGAACTTACCAAACATACTGACACTCAAACTGAGAACCATGCAACGTGCACAGTAGAGAATCATGCTTAACATCACATGGAAGGATTATAAGACGATAGAAAACAAACAAGGATCAGAGATATCTTGGAAACTCAAATAGCAATGGGCTGGTCATGCAATAAGAATGTCCGAAAACTGGGCATCACGACTCAACGAAGATCCCCAGAGATCAAACGTGAAATTGAAGTGACGTGAAGTTCAGAAAGTACTGGCTCAGTGACACTCATGTTGGAGAAGTCTGAACAGTCTTGGGGAAGGTCTATGTCCAACGACGGACGTTGAAGGGCTGATAATGACTTTAAAAAAAAAAAGACTAAATTTGCTGACCATCAGATATATATCATTTGTTCTTCTTATTCTGTTGTTTTGATTCTTGGCACAAAAATGGCGGTTTGGCAAAAAAAAAAAAAAGAAGAAGAAAAAAACGGCTGGCATCAATAGACTAATCGTTTTTCTTCGTTTCTACCGTCTTTTGATTCGACAGTTCCAAGTGGGAACTTCCAAGATTCAAGGATCAATTATCTTAAATTGAGTGGCCGCTTAGGTCATTTGCCAAAATCTGTCTCCTCAACACAACAAAACTAAGTGCAAAAGGAGGAAATAAACACTAGGAAAGGCTTGAAACTTTCATCTCCCTGCGAAGAATTCGTTATTTTGATCAACAGACATTTGTATGCGTGGCCTCGCACACACACACACACACACACATATATATATATATATATATATATATATATATATATATATATATATATTACAGTTATTTGGGCCTTTGCATTACCAGCGGCTGTTTAGTTCAATGGTATGATCAACGCTACATTGAAGAGGCTGATTATATATATATATATATATATATATATATATATATATATATATATATATAAAGTGAGCAATTTATTTCATTGGTAGATGAAATAAATTGTTCCCTTTTACCGATAATCAAGTTTCTTTTCACACATACACATATATAATACTATGTACTGTATACAGAATATACTATATATATATATATATATATATATATATATATATATATATATATATATATATATACGCTAAATTCTATACACTGAATATCTTGCATGAATATTTAACATTATACGCCAAATATTCTATATCTATATTTTATACTATATATATATATATGTGTGTACGTATGTATTAATATATATATATATTATATGTATTATGAATGTATAAACTCAGTTCTTAGTGACAATGGCGTTGGCACAAGTATTCATACGCTGAGAACTTTTTTAAATGATTGTTTTTTTTTCTTTTAAGCACTCACCATGAAATTTTATTATACTAGAAACCAAGTCTGGCTATTCACTCAATAGAAACTGTCATGTGTTGGGGTGGATTGAAAAAAGGGGGATCAATGAATGACTTTGTTGGACGGTAATCACTAAAAAGTCCGAATTTTCAAAAAACCAACAAACTACCGAACACAACTGTTGACGAATGTAGCATAAACTTACGTAGTAAATTGAACCTTCCGTTTAGAGGGGGATCTTTTTAATAGGTTTTTTTTCTAGACATATTAAGGGGTAAAAGTTAGAATTCTCAGCCCTTTATCACCATACGTGCGGCTTGTATGTACAATGCATACATAGCTAGCCCGACTTAAAAACGGAAGAAACCTGTGATGATTGTTTTGAATGACTGTTTTTAATAGGCAACTATGATAATTCATGAAAGAAAATATCTTCGAGTTATTTCACACGAAGATTATCCATCATCAACAGTCTTTCCCTGGGATTCGCCACACTTCTCTATCATAGGCGTCACAGAGCCAATACTTTCTAGAATTCTACCGGCCTCAGTTGCGCATGTGTTCTCTGGGGATCCATGTTATGAGTTGTGATGTCCATCAGTTGTTTGCTATTCTTGCAACATAACCAGCCCATCACCATTTGAGTTTTCAGATGTATTCTATGATGTCTCGAACTGTTTTCTCCTTGATATAACGTGCCGTTTTACGATCTTTCTGTGTGAGGTTGAGCATAATTCTTTCATGTGCACGCTGCATGCTTCTCAGTTTGTAGGTCTGTCTCTTGTTTAGGTTCCTTGTTTCAGCTCCATAGGTGACTATCGGGGGGATGCACCGGTTGTATACCTTACTTTTTAGGACTAATGGGATTTTCTTGTTCTTGAAGGTTTATTACCCATTCTCAAATAGCGAAATGACCCCTGATAATTTCCCTGCTCATGGGAGTGAAACCGGGAACTCTTGATCAACAATTTACCTTATCATATAATGAATAAGAACAAATGAAAGGGAGAAGAGAAAAGGAGAGAGAGAATTGAATAAAATATCGAAAGAAATAAAGTGTGAAAGGGAGAATGAAAGAAAAAGAAAAAATAATCAAGAGAAAAAATCGAAAAAAGAATTGGAAGAAAAATAAAAACAAAGGCAAAAAACAATGAGATGAAAGATGGAAAGAATGAGTGAAAGAATGAAGAAAACGAAAGACAAGAATCAAAGGCAAAAAAAAGAAAACAAAGAAAAGAAGGAAAGTTCAGAAAGAAAGAAAGAAAGAAAGAAGGAAAGAATTGAAATAAAAAGGAAAAGAAATGAAAGATAAACAATGGAAGAAACGAATGAAATCCTAGAAGAATGAAAAAGAATAGGAAGCAAAGAGAAAATGGTAGGAAGAAAATGCAATTGAATGAAATAATAAAAAGCATAAGAGAAAGAAAAGAAAGAGTGAAGGAAAGAAGAGAAAAAATGAAGAAAAACAGAAAGTAGAAAGAAAACGATAGAAAGAAGAAACAATCTAATAAAATAGAAAAATGGAATAAAAGGAAGAAAAGAAAGAATGAAGAGAGGAAAAGGGAAAAAGCGAAGGAAATAAAAGAAAGAATGAAAGAAAGTAACGAATAGGAAGAAAGAAGAATTCAAAAAATTAACCCGGAAAAATTAACTGATGCAAAATATTCCTACTGGTATGGACAACGGAAGAGGAACAATCTATTCCTATGAATTGAATAAAGGGTTCGTTTCAAATTTCTTGATGGTTACAGAATACGAGAGACACCTGAGGAAGACAGAAGGATATATCAGCCAAAACGTTGCGACAATAATAACCAAGATTAGGACACAATTCCGAATAGATCATTGAATGGTAATGATAATTCCTCCTCTCCGAAATTCTGAACGAAATTGGAAGAAAGAATAAGAACTGAACAAAGATGAAGGAATCTCGAATTAAACAAAGAATAATCTGATAAAACGGACAACGAAAAACTAAAAAAATAATAAATGAAATTTTAAAAAAAGTTTACGAAATTGTATCAAAAGAAAGATGAATCACACACATGTTGGGTCCGGAGCTTTTGAAGAAATTTTGCCGAAAGTAAACTTCGAGATATTGTACCGTTTTCTTTATCGGCTGCTGAAGGCTGATCAAAGATGGCGCCGGCTTTTTCTTCGTCGTCCATTCTCTTACTGTTCAATGTTCTTTGATGTAATTTGGACATATAACTGCTTAAAATCCGTAAAACAATGGAATATACAGAAGACTCTTGTTATTACAGTACCCTCGGGTGTTTAAGAGCGCCATTATAACAAATTTGCGGTAATAACGGTTTGGTTTTATACAAAGTGTATTAATAATAAGGAACCAAAAAGTACAGACAAAAATGACTCTTTATTAGCCTTTCACAGAGAACCACAGCTGGCAGTCTTCTACTTATTTAATGAACAGTGTGATTTTCTTGGTTCTCTGTCCATAACTATTGACTCTTCCACTTGGAGGTAACAATTTCCCGATAAAAATATCTCCAACCCATGTTCTGAAACATAGTACTCTTTCACTGTAACGAGTTTTTGTTAAGTTTCTTTTATTATCTAAAAAAAGTATCTAATAGAATTCAAATACAGATAGCTGTCGCTTTTCGAAAGTTTGCTTTACGACACTTTTCCGCTTTTTCAAAAAAAAGCGAAAAGCGGAAGTAGTTTTCAGCTTTCGTTACAGAGCAGCACACGCACTTTCCCTCTCTCTCTCTCTCTTCTATACACCAGTCTTCAGTAACTCTCTCTCACTACCACAACCTCCAATGATTCAGCTTGACATATTATCCTTACCATTTTGGGGATCTGGGAACGATGAAAAAATTTCCCTATAGAAATTAATTGTAATTGCTTCCTCGCTTTACGCTTTTTCGGCGTACGAAGGATATTTATGGGATCTTTTCTTCTTCCAGATTGTGGGGAAACCTGTGCTTACGTGAAATAAATTCCATAAATTCCGTAAATTCCATAAGTTCCGGTTTGGACTTTAAAAAAATATCGCACGGAGTCGAACAGTGGTCCTTTAAGTATTCTCGAAACCCCTTTACAATAATTGAATTTTCTAGAGACACCCTTCAAAAAACAACTTTCCCTTATACATATGTATAATAACATATAATTATCAATGTGTTATGTCATTTGAAACTCTATTTCAAATGACCTCCCGTTATTACACGGAGAATGTGTCACTTGGCCTCGGCAGCATAAATAGAATAAACGATTGAAGAAACTGGGGTTGTTGAAGGAATCGAACCAGCGACTGATTAGGTCGTTGCTTTAACGTAGCGTTGCTCTTACCATTGAGCCGTTATTTAAACGTTTGCCTTTTAGCTCGAATAATTTCAAATAATACAACGCATCCATAATTATTCTGTCCGATTATATATCTATGTTTACATATATGTGTAGCTATTGAATTCTAGCATTGGAATTATCCTTACGTGTTTCAACCCAAATTTAAAAGCCGTGAAGGAATTATTTATGTAATGAAGAATTCTAGATTATATTGCGAAAAATGTCACTTTGTTTCGCAGAACCCCTGGAAAGGTCGCACGGAACAGTGGAATTCCTCAGAACACAGTTTGAATACCGCTGGTGAAGAAGACCCAATGTTATATTCAGAAATTATTACACTTCTTACATCTCGTTTGATATTCTTATTTATTTCAAACTTATTTTTAATTGATAAGACTATTCTTTTGAATTTCTTTTCATATGTGTTACTTCAGGCAGCAATAATTTTAAGGGTTTACTAATATTAGTTTTTAAAAATACTCTAGAATCTCCATGTGCTGTCATTGCAAACTAATCCCCAACAATGGTCTTGCGATAAAGATAAAAACAAATGTGCCGTTAGAAAGCGTACATCAAGACACTTTACGATCGTTTAGATAATGATGGACATAACTATGACCAGCCCCGGGGGAGCCATCAGGCAAAATAAGCATGTGCCAAGCGTATCAAAAGAGAGGGGGGTATCACAGGTTTCTTGCAGTTTTCCTCATTAACTTATTATAAGCTCTTTAAATTGTTTAACATAAACGTTTATATTTGAAATTCATTTGTTCTCTTATACATAAAGTTAACTCAAACATTCAGATATTTCGAACGTCCATACAAATATCATAGTATAAATCTGGTCATTACGCAAGCTCAAGTTTCGTTAGTAAAGATTTAGTTTAGGGAAATAGTATATTTTTGTAGGAAAACGTGTTTTTTTTCTAATGTATTTTGATTTGTTTTGGATGGATATAACTTCCATTTTTCCAGGAATGTTTCATTGAAAAAAATCTTGCCAGTTAATCAATGGAAGGTTTGAGATGGGTGCATCATTTTTGGCTGTGCTCAGAGCATCAAGCGGCTTTAATCTCTGACTGTCATGTTCCACAACTTTTTCAGTTCTCTGACTGAAATTTACCCATTTTTTCTATATATTTCATTGTTACTCTAGTATGTTGATATAGGATCATTCGCCACCACAGATCTTAATTGCTCTATCCACGATGACTATATCTGATCGTCTGGTTTGGATTGGTTAATACGTTTAAATTTCAGCCACAAAGAATTCACCGCCTTATATTGTCTAGGACAGTTTTTGGTTTGTTCTTATACCACATTCACTGATTTCTAATCTCTAAAAGGACACTGGGATAGATGAGTGAGTGACCCAAGTCTGAAATCACCAGCACCCTTTTCAATATTCTCATAGACGCCAGCAACGCTGTGGTCTGTATAGTCACAACCCTTCCTCGAATTACTAACTTATCTAACCTTGATTCCGTTATTGTTATACTACTACTAATACTACTACTACTATATGGATTACACCTTGTATTTCAAATACGTGGATAATTGTGATTTAAATTGCAGTGAGCTTGGAGAATAGCGTTCTGTTGACCACAAACAGATATTTTTTCATTTTTCATTTCTATTACTTTTTTCTTTTTTTCTGTTATTCTTTAAATTCAGCATTTTTATTACGTCCTTAGAACATGAATGAAATTCTATTTTACTACATCAGTTGGGTCCCTGAGCGTGACAGGAGATATCTGCACATTGCTAATTATTACATGTATTATTATTATTATCATTATTATTATTATTATTATTATCATTATCATTATCATTATTATTATTATTATTATTATTCCTCCTCCTCCTCCTCCTCCTTCTGTTCTCACATTTCGTGTCCGAGCCATCAGATAGTCGCACAAGATCGTTAATCTTAATTCAAACACGAACGTTCAGCCGACAACAGCTCTTCCATTAACAATCTCGCCATCCCTCCGTTACTCTCGCCAACAACGATCAACAAAAACCGAAGAAAAAAGACTCCCTCCAATAAAAACAGATTCCCCGAGAAATGAATGAATATAGAATAAAATAAAAGGCCCAAAACAAGCAATGAATCTCCCCTTTATCCCGCTCTTCTTTTTTTTTTTTTTTAAATATTTTTCTTCTTCTTGCGTTATCGTCTGCTTTTTGATAGGGAAAAATGGCCGTAGACTTTAGGATGATTTCTTTTTTCTTTTTTTTTTTTTCTCCCTTGAATTCTTTCATTTTCTTAGACCTAGAATTCCGTCTCCACAAAACGAAGTGTGCCAGCCAATGGGTTGTTGATATGAAAAAGGCCGGTCTTACAATGGTATTTATAGTTCAATTCGAACACGCGACCTCTGTGCTTTTATATAGTACAGGATACACTGACATTTTTTTTATTATTACTTTTATTTTCATTATTTTCTTATTGCACCTCACCTAATTCATCTAACTGACTTTTTTTCTTCTTCCTTGCTTCTTCGTCATCTTCCATCTATTCGATTAATACGCTTGTCACGATCTCTGTGAGATACGCTGTAATTGGTTAATTCCCAGAGGGAAAGCTTTGAAACGCAAAAAATTGATTAACACGGATGACAGAGGTGTTTGTTCCTTTGTAAATTTACGGACTTACAAGTTTTGGTTATGATTCGAGTTAGCAAACCACAGTAGTTTTTTCATGGAAATGTAGTACCTTTTTTTAAAACTTTGAATTGTATAAATATTTTTTTTCTGTGTGTGTCGTCATCATTTGGATAGAGAAAAATGGCCGAAGGCCTCGGGAGGATTTTTCCCTTCTTTTCGCTTTATACTATTAAACTGTCTGTTGTAATTACGATCGTTACGTTTTTAATTATTCTTCATTCTTGTCATACCTTTCAATCTTTGTGTTCTATTGGAATGTAATTGACAAGGTTGAGAATGGAAAAGGTTGCTTATGCTTGAATGGGAGCAAAAGGGACTCAACCTTCTCTATATCAGATTTTCATTCTTTGGGATGAATTCTTTTCTTATTTTTCCCTATTTTTGACTGCCTTTTGCTTCTTAGACTCAGAATTCCGTCCCTACAAAAAACGAAGTGTGCAAGGCAATGTATTGTTGATATGAAAAAGGTCGGTCTCACAATAGTATTTATAGTTCAACCCGAACACGCAACCTCTGGGCTTTTACAAAGCACCGGATGCACTGACATTTTTCTCCTTCATTCTTTTTCCTCTGAGTGAAGGAGGTCAGGGAAAAAGTAAATAAACATTTTGGGATTTCCAAGTTCACCATGAACGTTGGCACTAGGTTCCTGACAGACGAGGGATGAAGTGCTAAAATAAGAAATGTTGGAACGCAGAGATACCTGGATAAGTAGTGATATAGTGAACAAAGCAAGCCCTAGAACTGGGTTTTACGGGGTTTTTTTCTGTATGTAACACCTGCTTTCTCTTTTGTTTTTCTCTTCACCTCCCAGTCGTCACTTTTTTTCCCACTTTTCAAAACAGAAATTTACTTAAATTTCAGCGCCAATATCATTGGTAGGACTGCACCATTACCAGAGCTAATTCCTGAAAATTCAAAATTCTTTGATCTCTTCGGAGGGCTGTGATTAAATTTTACGGAATGCAAGAGGTCATTTCCGATTGAAAAAAAATATAATAAAAACGAACTAATGTAAAAACAATTCTAAAAGATGGATCTACTTTTAGAGAACCAAATTTGATTCTCTGTGACCGAACTTTCGAATGTCTTGATGAATGAGTCGTTTATAATAATAATAATAATAATAATAATAATAATAATAATAATAATAATGATTGAGACTGTACAGACCACAGCTCTGCTAGTGCGCGGATACTGAGGAAAGTGCTAGAAATATAAAGACTGCAACACTAATTGTTAACAGTGACCTAACAAAGGAAGGGAAATGAAAGCAGGAATGTGAACCACAGGACTGACATGATAGGCAAAGGAGAGAAAAGATGTTGGCTGAAGACCTGAGGAGACTTATTGTCACTCAGCCTTCAGCAATGACCACTGGGAAACCGGTGTGAAACTGTAAACCGCAGTATCACTGCGACCAATGAGAACTAGGAGAGAAGGGCTGGAGACTTGACGAGACTCGCTGTCACTCAAACTCCAAACTAATAATAATAATAATAATAATAATAATAATAATAATAATAATGTTTACGGGCATTGCCCGTATATCGAGAAGGGCACTATCATCTGTTGTGTACTAATGTAAACTGTAACATAAAAGTAAAGAAAACAGCAACACACAAAATAAGACATCAAAACACACACACACACGCACAAACACAAATGTACATAACTTTTTTGGCCTATGTTGTTGGTGACGACAATAGATTGGCGTGACAAACTAGATACGTTAAGAAAGTACTGGCTCCGTGATGTCCACAATAGAGAGGTCTGGTGATTCTTGGGGGAGGTCTATGTCCAACAACGGACGCTGAAGGCTTGCTGCTGTTGCTGCTGCTGTTCCTGCTGCTGCTGCTGATATCAACATTAGCTAGAAAAGCATGAGAAGGTAAACGAAACTAATATCTGTCATTGTAAATACTGTTTACTTTTGCCCACTGTCGATATTCCTATGGTCTACTACTACTAATTTTAGGCTTCGGGCTTGTGGGAGAGACGTGACAAGGAGGGTCCACGGTTGAAACTCTCCTGCGAATAAAAGCTAAAGGCTGAAACTTTAGTGACCCTGAGACACCTGCTGAAGAAACTGGATGATTCATAGCAGTGTACCTACTTTTTCCTTTTTTTGTTTTGGTTTTACTAATAATTCTGTGAAGAAAAGTAACGTCTTCCATCACTTCCATCAAAGTCGTGTTATTTTCTTAGTTATTGTAAAAGTTGAGTACATTTTAATCCCATTCCAGCATAAGCACCCTCTTCCATTCTTCTGTTCGTTTCAGTGCACGGGTGGGTTAGGAAGGAAAAGAGAAAGAATGGATTATACGTGGATAATTCAAATTTTATTCCTAAAAGATACTACGCTTTAGTTCTTATGGACAGCAACTGACTCCTCCCCTTACTCACTTTGAGAGTGGTGAAACATCAAAGGGGGAAAAGGAGTAATAAAACTCGAAAATGATAGAACAAATGAATCAACAAGTTTTATCGACGGGAAAAGAAATCTTATGAGAAATGTGAAAGCTTGACATATCTGAATAGATTGAGAAAAATAAATCTGAACATAGATAGATAGATAGATAGATAGATAGATAGAGAAACAAGTCTGAATAGACTGAGATAGCTGGCTAGGTGTGGACATATATGTATAAGTACATGGATAGGAACATACTCTAATATATAGATAGATCAGAGAGAGGGAGAGTGGAGGCACTGGAGGAGGCGAATCATGCCGTATTCGATCCAAATATTGTGTGTCGATTTCTACAGCTCTCTGACTGTCAAACATTGTAAACAATCTGAGTCCTTATGAATCATAGCTCTTCTCCTCGGCCCTCGTTGTCGTCGTCCTTCTGCCTCGATGCAGGCCGATGAGTCAGGACTGTTGGCTTATGCTGCAGGACCTGCCCTACACATTGACTTGCACCAGTCGTTCATGCAGCGGGCGACACTCACTCAAAAGTCCCTACACGCTCTCTCTCTCTCTCTCGCTCGCTCTCTCTCTCTCACACACACACATACACACACACACACTTGCTTACACAGGAGCTTTTATCGGTCGGAGTAGGGCCCTATTCGCTGACATCAAATCTTCAATCACTCACACACACCCACATTTTCCACACGTTATTATTCTTCTCTCCCAGAATTTCTTTGATGAAATTTTTGTACCTGTAAATATAACAGAATTAACAGTATCACTTCCCATACAATTCTCACCATTTCCAAACATTTTACGTATTTTGTTTTTTGCTTTAAATATTCTATAAGTTTTGCTGGGGTCAAGTAAAAATCAGGCCCACTTTCCCTTTGGGTAGTACTGATCTTTACTAAATCGGATTAAGTGTAACTAATCTTTTCCTGGTTCAGTTGGATAGTACTAATCTTTACTTAGGTGAGACTATTGCAACATTCAAAGAGATTTTGCACGCGCTCTCGGACAGACTCACTTGGGCCTCCAGCTTGAAATTGCGTTGGCCTCATGTTTGAGGTAAAGACGGAGTTCAAAAAATTGTTGTTAACATCCCTACCCTTGTTTCCTTATCTTTACCAATAATTATTACCCTGATGGCGTCGATCTTGATTTGATCTCATTTTCTGGGCATATCTAGAGGTACTGATCTTTATTTGAAGAACTTAGTGGCACTGATCTCTATTCAGAGGACCCTAGTGGTACAGATATCTATTAGAGGACCTTACTAGAACTGATCTTTATTCAGAGGACCCTTGTGGTACAGATTTTCATTAGAGGACCTTAGTAGTACTGATCTTTATTTAGAGGACCCTAGTGATACTGATTTTCATTAGAGGACCTTAGTGATACTAATCTTTATTCAGAGGACCCTAGTGGTACTGATTTTCATTAGAGGACCTTAGTGATACTAACCTTTATTCAGAGGACCCTAGTGGTACTGATTTTTATCAGGGGACCTTAGTAGTACTGATCTTTATTCAGAGGACCCTTGTGGTACTGATTTTCATCAGACAACCTTAGTGGTACTGATCTTCATTAGAGGACCTTAGTAGTACCGATCCTCGTAAGGGGACTTTAGGGAGGCTGATCTTTACAAGAACTTTGTGGTGCCTATCTTCTTTAGACGACCTTAGTTCTGCTGATCTTTATTAGAGGACTTTAGTGGTACTGATCTTAATCTGAATTTTCAAAAACCAAAAATCAATCGTGAAGGTTGTCGGACAAATACCAAGGGCTTTTTATCAAAAGGATAAAAACATTGCAAAGTGACCCTCCCCAACAGGAAACCTACTTACTGAGTACTGAGATTTGAAAAAAAAATCTTGATTTAATAAGGAATAGCCACCGAAGATGTCAAAGGGTTCTATCTCTTTTTATATTTTTAGTGCGAGTGTTTGTCTGTTCCAGCTCTCCTGGCCACAGCGTTTAGACTTCAGAAGTTGCTACACTACACCCGTACTAAACATTATCCTTGATTTTCGGAAAAAAAAACCCCAAAATTTTTTAAACTTTTTTTTGAGTCTTATTTTGACGAGTTTCTGAATAACATCTACATTCTCCAGAATATCCCGATTTAAAAAAAAAACTCTCTTTTAGATATTTTCCAGTGGGAATTACATCTAGATGCTCCAGAATCTAAATTTAAAAAAAACAAACTCTATTTTAGATGTCTTCCAGTGGGAAATGTCAGTGATGTCATAAACAGAATTTATTCTGACCATATTTATTGTTTGGTGGATTTTTTTTTATTTTTTACATAACTTCAAATTTTAACGCTATGGTTGTTCAATTATCAACTGTGATGGCTAGTTATTCATCAATTTTATTACTGAATCATATATGATAAATATACTTTTAAATTGCTTAAATGTAACACTTCTTACATAATATGAATTCTAACAACAAAATTGTTTCGTAATATCTTTCTATACTGAATCACAACATTATTAGTTGAAGACATTTTTGAAATTTTTTCTCTTTATTTTTCTTTGATCATTATTTCGTTCTGAAAAACGTCATTGCAATAATTCACTAATGCTAATTACCTCAATATTTCAACTACAATAGAAGAAAAATTAACAAAAATTCCGAAAATTCAGATATCCAAGGAAGAATGAATACCATCCAGACGACAGCATTACTAAAAATAGTGGACAGTGCTGGAGGATTGTATAGTCTTGCGGTCACTTAATCTCTTAAGCAGGGATTTTCAAACTTTTTCATCTCACAGTGCAGCGAGCCAGACACTTAAATGGTCGAGGCACACCATCAGCATTTAAGGATATATTTGATAATTTAAAAGGAAATGAATGTTGATAGTGCGTTCATTAGTTAAACAAAGTAACAATTAATCAATTCTATGGCCAAAAATTATTTTGTTGATCATGGTTTTTATAAGATTTTAAAAGTCTTGTGTATGTTTGTTATTACAGCACATTGAAACAAAATGTCTTCGAAAAACGATAACATTCGTTTAGAAGAAATATGAGATCGGCGATTCTACACGATGGAATTAGTGAGGAAATTTAAAACTGCCATTTAGGTTTTTATTTATCTATCTATTTATCACATCTTTGAACTAAAGGGGTTTTGATGCGACACTTAAAAGTACTAGTAATGTCACAACGTATTTAAATGTTATTTTTGTATTCATACACTGTCCCACGGCTCTTGTTTGAGGAGGTATCAACCCTCCTCAAAACTGCCGCAGTGCACCTAGAGATATCTCGCAGCACACTAAAGTGCCGTGGCACATAGGTTGAAAATCGCTATTTTGAGTCATTACTGATGTGCCCACTAAATCACTGGAAAATATAATCCCTAGATTTGCATTTATCAGAAATTTCCGATGTGTTTCCATTCTGAATTACTTACAATAAATTTCTACAATAAAATATTTGACATGTATTTCTATAGTAAAACTATTAGCAATGTTGTCCTATAGTTAAATATCCGCCATTCATTCCGATAGAAAAATATTTGAAATGCATTTTAGTAGTAAACATTTCCGCAACATATTTCTATTGTAAAGATATTTGTAATATATTTTCTTAGTAAACAATGTTTGCCATGCATTTCTATGGTAAAAATATTTGCAATACATCTCTATAGTAAAAAATATTTGGCATGCACTTCTATAGTAAAAAAAAATTTGGCATGCACTTCTATAGTAAAAAAATAATTGCAATGTATTCTGGAGTTAATAACATTTGTAATGTATTTATACTTAAAATATTTGCTATGTAATTCACTAATTAAAATGTTAAATGTTAATACTGTAAAAATATTTACTATGTATTAATATGGTAGAACATTTGCAATATATTTCTAAACTAAGATATATGCAATGTAAATTATATTGTGTAATATATTTGAAAGGCGTTTAAATGGTAAAGATATTTGTAATACATTTCTATAGTGAAATATTTACTATGTATTCCTATAACAAAAACATTTTAATGTGTCCTCGTAATGAACATATTTGCAGTACGTTTCTATAGTAAAATATTTGCAATGTATCTCTATAGTGAAATATTTACTATTTATTTCTGTAGTAACCTTTTTGGTATGTTCCTATAGTGAAGATATTTGCAGTGCATTTCAAAGGTAAGGGTATATGTAATGCATCCCAATAGAAAGTCTGAAGTCTAAAAAATGTTATTGTAGTTGTAGACCGAGGTAATACAGAGGTAAGATATCTTTACATATAAATATATAATATTGAAACATTATCAATACTTATATGTATCACATGCATACATATGTTCTAACTCAAAGTTCTCATTTTGTTTATTCACGGTCTATATCTGCTCTGTTTGTTTCTTTCAACGCAGACAATTATGCTATTACAAAATGGATATATGATCCGACAGAATGATTATAAATTGTGTTATATTATAAAGATCTGTTATTATACGGTGAAATTATCACTTGGCCTAGACAAAGTAAATAGAATGAACGATTAAAGAGAATGGGGCTGCTGCAGGAATCGAACCTGCAACCGATATATATATATATATATATATATATATATATATATGTATATATATATATATATATATATATTTATATGTGTGTGTGTGTGTGTGTGTGTGTAAAAGATGGCAGGGTTATTCATGTATGGACAGGAAATAATGAGTCTAAAGCTCTTTTATTTAGTAATCTATTTTTGATAATTCAAGTTCCGTAATTTCAAGTTTTCTAAAAGTCCCAAGTCATCTCAGGCTATTTTAGAGGGTGATCAGACATCAAGATCAGATCAAGTTTTTTATGACGTAATCTTTATTGTTATGTCATAATTGGGAAGAAAATTGATCAGTTAGATCAATGCATAAACAAACAGAAAAGAAATTTGCATATATGCCGATTATAAGTTAAGATAACGCTATTCTGTCAGTAATGTTTCAATCAATTCACGACCACTGAAAATCCCTTCCAAACTGATTTCAATGCATTTCTAAAGTCATTAGCAATACATTTTCAATATAGATATGTGTATATAAGTCATTTTCTCTCTCTCTCTCTACCCCTCTCTTTCTATATATACACATAACTGTTTATTTATGTCTGTAGAAAAGTATATATATATATATATATATATATATATTCATATCTATCTAAAGATGAATAGACAGAAATCACATATGTACATATATAGATTACACATACATACACACGCGTGCACACACACACACACACACACACACACACACACACGTATGTGCTCGGTCTTTCTACCATTAAAGCTTATTCATAGACTGGTTTTCATCTTCACCTGATTTTAAAATGGCGCCTGAGGGTAAGAAGAAAAGATGGATCCATTGTAGCAGACGACAGTAAATCACCTCCTGATCTTTCATTCAAAAGTCGGGTTCAGGCCTCCTCTATTCGTTGGAAAACGTCGATCGCTCTAAGGCCTCAACGGAAGCGCGGTCAGTGTGAATAGAATCGCGTAATGCACGATAAAAGACCTGCAAGCCATTACCTCGTCTTTAAGAAATTCTGTCAATTAATTTTTAAATCAGCAAATCTAATACGGAAATGCCGAATATGAATTTTAAGAAGGAAGCGTTTCACTTTAGAATTAATGCTTTTCTTAATCAAATACATCTATCAATAAGAGAAAAAAAAACTAGATCTCTCTATCTATTTATCTAGGTCTGTTCACATATATATATCTAACTACTTTGGTCTGTGCATATCTATCTATCAACCAATGTTCATATCTATCTATTTATCTATATCTTTTCATATCTATCTATGTATGAATCTTTCTGTCTGTTCATACCTATCTACTAGATAGATAGATATCTAGATCTGTTCATATCGATTGATCTATCTATCTATCTATCTATCTATCTATCTAGGTCTGTTCATTTCGATCTATTTATCCATATATTCAACCTTTTCCGTTCATATCTATCTATCTTGTTCTGATCATATCTATCAATCTATCTGTCTAAGTCTGTTCATACCTATCTATCTATCTATCTATCTACCTAGGTCTATTCATATCTATCTTTCTATCCGTTGATCTTTCTTGTTCTGTTCATATCTATCTATCTATCTATCTACCTATCTGTCAATATCCATCCATCTATTTATCTATCATTTTACTTTAGAATTAATGCTTTTCCTTATAAAATACATATATCAATAAAAAAAAACGGATCTATCTATCTATTTATCTATCTATCTGTTCATATCTATCTATCTCTGTTTCTATGTCTGTTTGAGAATATACGCAATCATCTCACATATACATACAAATAATGTATATA
Organism: Thysanoteuthis rhombus; assembly: GCA_963457665.1. NCBI lineage: Eukaryota > Metazoa > Mollusca > Cephalopoda > Oegopsida > Thysanoteuthidae > Thysanoteuthis > Thysanoteuthis major. The sequence continues at coordinate 16,826,077 of OY735240.1, read as the reverse complement.
TTTTGTACATACTTAAATAAATAATTATATATATATATATATATATATATATATATATATATATATACGCACGCATATATATATATATATATATATATATATATATATATATATATATATATATATATATATATATACGCACGTGTATGTGAGTGCGTGCCGATGTGCGTCTAAGTATATATGATTAATTTCACAATATCGTACTAAAATTGCCAGAGGATAAAATTATCCCCGATCATGATGTCAGAATGATATCAAATCCTCTCTACATTGCATTAGTGGAAAAAATTATTTGGTGAAATCACTTAGTAAATATTAAAATGTCCACTCCAGTTTAACGGATTTTTTCGGGTCGATTAAACACGAATTTTCAATGAAATCTCATATATCAATGCAATCAATGCTCGATTAAAATTTTAGAGGCCCCTGGGCTACTGATTGTAGGAAAAAGTCATAGGAAAAAAAGTCACGGAAGAAAAGTTGCTAATGTAAGGCAAGAAAAATCATAACTGTGGTCTCTGGCTGGAAAAAAATTCGTACGAACTTTTCTTATACATTAAGTAATATTCAAATTCATTTGATTTAATGCAATAAAGTAAGTGTTGTTTTTATAAAGTAAATTTTGACGATAAAAATGTTTAAAATGTATTAAGAATGATAAAATCATTTTATTACTATAAGATAAATACATTAAAATACTACTTAGAGACTTTTTTGATGTGCCTTTTTTCTCACGTATATCAGTGTACATGGAGTTTTTTTTCCATTTCATTTTGCAGTAATTCGCTGGGCTACAGGTTCTGTGAGGCCCCCTTTAATATCTCCACGGAAAAAAAAGTCAAGGGAAAATTGAATTAATTTTTCCAAGGTTATGAGCGATAAAAATCCAAACATGTTTTGCGTAAATTCTTGGAAACAAATTTCTCCAAAACGTCAGTGAATTTCTAGTTCTTGAGAACCTTGTTTTCAATTGCTATGAGATAAAGTCTATTTTACTCTTCCTTGGACATCTTTAACGGTTATATGATATACATGCATACAGTACAGAGTTCCTTTTCGCCCTACAATGTTAACTACAAATATCTATCCATACAATATTAAAAGTCTGATTCTTTTAATATTCATGTGTGACCCCTAATTAGCCAAAACAGTACATAGCAACCACAGGTATTGAATTACGGTACCCCTCATATGGACTAACGTATAGAATACAAAAAGGAGCCGGATTTTTCGCAACTGAATGATAATAGTGTTGGTTCTGCGTTCGCGTCCAATACTATTTATATTATAATTATTTGTCAACTAAGATAACTATTGAATGATAATTATAGAATAGTCTGCCTTACTTTAAAAAGAAAATTATTTGCAAATGAGTGAAAATTTCGGATTCATTCTATTCACAGTTTGCTTAAAAGTTTTCTCTAAGATTGACCCAACGGGTCAGAGGGTTATGTAGTGTAATATATTAATTGAACCCTTTTCAAATTGCATTTCGGCATTCTCAGATGAAACAACTTCTTATCTTATCTCTGGAGGCCGCCCTGCTGACGGAGGGCCCTGTGTTTTAATCCAGCAGTAATTACGTGATACGGTACTTATTTAGGTTTTTATATTACTTGTGTACAATAATACCCCGCTTAACGATATCCCGATCAGTGTTGATTCTCTATAGCGATTTTTTTTCATACGTTTTCGTAATAAATTCAGTTGTACATTTTTCCGTTGTTTTCTCTTAATTTTTAATAGATGAAGTATTATAAATCATAACCATTTTTCAAATCTTTATAATTATTTTTTACCTTCGTCTTAATTTCATTCATTGCTTTTCATTGCAACTTTCGCTCAGACCAATTACGCCGATCGGAAAATGAAGAATTATCCACAAGGAGGATTTTAAACCCTATCCTCTAGCCAAAAGGAAGTACTGTTTAGCCCGGTCTGCTTTACCAATTGAGCCACGAGACCTCAAGTGGATGTAGAAGTTCGAATTAAGGTAAGAAGTAGTCATAATTTTTTTTCAGAGAAGGAAATTTAGTGATGTTAAATTTCCGAAGCGAATAACGATTAAAAAAATAGCATCATGGAGAGTTTGCAAAATAACTAACGATTGTAAATTTTTGATTGAATTAAATTGTTAAATGATTTAAAAATGAATATTGTTTTTTATCCTGCTAAAATGTTCTTCAAGATCGATCAAGGAGATTTAAAAGGCTAACTAATATTGCTAGACCAATACATGAATGGAACAAATACAATGATCACAAGAAACGGAGGTCGGTTCTTGTTCAAATATTTATTGACATTATTGTATGTATGTGATATAGAGATGTAAAATAGTTATTTGGTTCATATGTGTGAGTGTTATATTGATATAAAATAGTTATCCTACTTATGCATGCGGGTTTTATTGGTATAAAATTATTATTTGGTTCATATTGGTATGAATAGATATTAATTACTAAGCTGGTTTATACATCGAAGTATACTATTTGTGCAATATTGTAATGACCCCGTGTAGTGCTATTTAAGGGTTGACTTTACAGCAATAACGGAGGTACTACTGTATATATTCATGTGTACGTATGTATGCAGGGGGATCACTCTATATGAATTGAATTTTATTATAATACACATACACAAACACTCTAGGTGAAAAGTAGTCATAAAAATTTACAGATAATGATGATTTATGATAATACATCTAACCAAATACGCACACACACAGACCTATATATATATATATATATATATATGGTACAGATTAGGTTAGAAATATAGCATAATATAAAGCAACGCCTGATATGTGATGGATTTATTTCATAGAGTGCTCGATAGATTCAACTTTATGCTTCGAAAGTCAAGTTGTTTTAGAGTGAAGCTGGAAAAATATAATAGGATGTGGATTCGTAACACAATCAAGTTTATGTTTCTACCCTCTCTGGGCCTCATCTGATGACGCCCAAAAGATGGCAGAAATATAAACTTG
>OY735240.1:16818091-16820591 GCA_963457665.1 Thysanoteuthis rhombus | reverse complement strand
GGGTTTAAAGTAAGTTTGGGGAGAAAAAAGTCTTTAAAGGTTTTGGAGGAGAGGTTCTATTTACAATGCAACTATAATGATAAACTGAACCCTTTCTGTTTAATATACATGTACACATATACGTATACATATCGTCTTATTTTATGTGTTTATGTATGATTCTTTAAGGGGTCAAAAGTAAAGGGAAACCTTTTCCCCATTTAGGGGTCAAAGATTAGAGATACTCCTCTCAAAGTATAAAAGTGAAGGGAAACGTTTCCCCCTTTAAAGGATAAAAAATGGAAAGAAACTCTCCTTCCTTGAGAGGTTAAAAATGAATGGAAGCCTTTATTCATACAAGTCTAATAGTTTCAGTCCATTTTTTTTACTCCTCAAATATTCAACCCGGCGTAAATTTGTACTTCAGATATTATATCATGTGATACATTTTCATAAACGTCTGTACATATCGTATCTATTGTGTACACGTGTTTATATATGCGAATAAGTACACACACTATGTTAAAATTTATATCGGATTCTCTCATTTTCAAGTCTATATTATTATGATTCACTAAAATTCCGTCCGTAAGAAATAGAGAACACCAGGAACCACATAACACATTCACATTTTCTGTTTGTACTGATTGGGACATGTTTTTAGCTAATTAACTTTTAAATCTTCAGACCTATAATAATATCATAGGTTCTGCGTTCGCGCTCACCCCAATAAAAATGATCTTGTTTTCATCTATCTATATAATACTAAAAGTCGGATTCTGTTGATCTGTATGTAGGTGACTTGTAAGTAGCCGAAACAGTGCAGTGTAGCCAGAGGTATTAAATTAAGGTACCCCTCATATGCTCTAACTTAAACAGCGCTAGAATGTCCGGCTGATTTGCAACTGACTGATAAACGTGTGAGGTCTGTGTTCAAGTTTCCCTGGATAATAATGATATGATTTCTATCTATCAATAAATCTATCGATATAATACTAAAAGTCTGATTCCGTTTATCTGATTTCTCAGTAGCCGAAGCGGTGCATTGTAGCCCGAGTGTTGAATTAAGGTACCCCTAAAAACATAAGATCAAATAAATAAACAGTTTTGGTCCCTTATTGCAAAAGGCCCCATTCAGGCCCTTCGCCGAAAGTAGCTGAAAACTCACCCATAATAGAGTGTGTTAATAGATTGTCATTCGAATTTAAAGAAGAAAAACTGATTGTTTCGCTTTGGGGAATGGATGATTCTATAGATCCAGTGAAATTTTGGTGGGCATTCGAGGCCAAGTTGAGAAATTAAATTTCCGCTAAAATTATTCTAAATTGAAGAGAACTATACGACCAATATTCTTAGTCAATATCGGAGGTTTCGGTCAAATGTAACTGGACCAAAAATAATAACCTGTTTGTTTAAATTCGGTGATGTCTGTCACTGTATTTATCTGTCTCTTTGTCACGCAATGAAAAAAACCCCACATAAACATGGGTGCAATGGACTTTGGGGAAAGTAAAAAGATTTTGATTTCTGTAAAAAAAAAATATCATGATAATTACCAAAGATATAATGCAAATAAATAGTGGCAATGTATTAATTCATTTTATAAGTCTGAAAATTTTATTCCTTTTTTAACTTCTTGAATTAATTGAAAATAAAGAGAGTGAAACTAATGAAATATTTAGTTTGGAATTAAAACCTGTTAAGTCTAGTGACGTCACTAGGGCACTCCATCTGAGGTGATGACCCCCTGAATTACTGTATATAACATTTTTTGTGTGGTGTTCCAGCTAGTCTCAATGTTGACGTTTATTTCAAAAATGTTCCGGTGTTTTAGCTACAATATGGTAATTAGTATTTGTGAACAATTAAAAAAAAAAAAAAAGTTATAATTGAAGGAAAATAAGGCAAAAATTTAAAAAAAAATACCTCCTCTCAGTTACTAATAATGATGTAATTTTCTAATTCAATTTTGGAAGGTTTTACAAAACAATTTCGTTGTTAATATCCACGTGCCTTATTTCCCGGTTGATAAAAAGCTACAAGTGGTAAGACGCACCCTGTAATTAGATAGGTATTTTTTAAAACTATATTTATCACATATCATTCTTTAATGAAATTGATAAATAACTTACACGAACAATAATTATTTTAACGTTAAAATTTTACGTCTAAGTTTAACGTTGAAAAGAACATAATTTTGGTGTACTTTTTGAATATTTTTACTTCGATTTTTATCGTTTTATTACGTAATTTTCACTTTAACCCCATGAAACTACGTAAATCTAAATTTATTTAGGCTGTATGTATGATATTATAATTAATGTAGTTTCATTTATACTAGTTGTTTAATCTGTAGTTAAATTCCATTAATTGTTATGTTTATTACTATTACATTCATTAAAGGACGTGAATTACGATTTCCGAATAACATTAAAATAGAAACATTACTAAACATTCTATATGGTTGAGGGTTCGTAGGGGTCACATCATAAGTTACTGCATTGAGTAACGACGACCTTAT
>OY735240.1:16751876-16784376 GCA_963457665.1 Thysanoteuthis rhombus | reverse complement strand
AGACTGAAGTAATGAATTTTGTACTTGAAATTATTCTTATCATCTAATTTTGAATTTATTTTGTTAAAAAATTATATCGATAATGAAATTAATAGAATCAGCCTTGGAGACATGAATTGTAATTTTTCCTAAGATTTATGCTTATTGTAAATGTCTTGAAGGGAGAATTACAAGTTAAATTCGTTTTAGCTCAATATGAATACAAAATAATACTTGAATATATTTCAAGATCAGCCTTTCACAATCGGGGTTCCACGAAAGATCTTTAGGGGTTCCTCAAAGATTTCATACATGTGTTAAAAAGCACCGGACTTATGTTTAATTTTTGGGTTTGTTTTGTAATATATATATATATATATAACATATGATATATATATATATATATTATATATGCACACACACACACACATATATATATATATATATATATATATATATATATATATATATATATTGTCTTGATGACATTCAACGCTAGAAGCATCATATTATTTACCCACCGAAAAAGACCAACGGCTCTCTCTTTTTTTTTAACAATCATTATCAAATACAGTTTTTTAAAGGTAAAATCCCCTGTTATTATTATATTGATTCTTAAATGAAAAACATTAATTCTATGTAAGTCAAGTTAAGCTTATCAATATTTTCTTCGAGGTAACTGACTTTTATACTATTTTATATCAAATGTCTTTTAAACGAAAAAAAATCTGCTGTAAAACACACTGATGTATTGCTAGTTGTACATATGTTATTTTCTCAGGGGTTTTTTTTGAGATATTTTGAGAGTTTTTCTTGTCTAAAACGGTGGAGAAAAGCTCGTCTCGATATTTACTAAATGTCTTGAATGTACCCTAAACAGGGCAGGACAAAAAGTTCACGAAGATGATGTCTCTCTGCTTCCTCGTCATGCATAAAGGAAAAATTCTTGAAAAATCAAATTGTAATAAGAAAATAGATAATTAAAAAAAAAACAATGTTTTAAAGTATGAAACACTTTTCCGTATTTTGAATTAGTATTTCTTAAACTGGCGGCTACTTCACTTAAAGGTAAAGGGTGAATTACTAACTTTACTCGGATATCTATATTTTTGATATACCTAAAAATGCTTTACCTTTCAAATAGTTTGTAAGCCCTTGTTGTCTTTCAAGGCTAGTGCAACCTCGAATTTGATGTTTTTTCTTTTGTGGTTTTCTCATTTCAAAGTAGCTAGGCATTTCTCAAATTTGCTGCCGTGTAAACCTTTAAGGGAAGCTCGATGAGTTTAAAATACAAAATAATAGTTATACACAAGGGAAAATACGACAAAAAATAATCGGAAACATAAGTCACGGTTGAATAAAATTTAGTGATGAACACTCGAGGGTGAATGACTTCGAAATATTTTACGTAACACTGATTTAGATATTATAATTGACGAAAATTTGAAAAATCATGCGAATAGAGAATTTTTAATTCAGTTTTAAAGAAACGATATATTCTTTTATTAAAGAAATGCATAAAAAATTGGTTATTATTATAAACAGACCTTCCAAATCTCACGCATTCTGCGCAAGACACACGTATTATGATTTATGCGTGTAAGCGTGAGAATGGAAGGAAAATCACGCATTTTAAAAAAAGTTAATTCCACTATCTAATATGTCCTGAGGCGTATTTTTAGCCAATCATGGATATAATTAAAAAAACTTTTCTTGGTGAACATACCTTCAGACTCCCCTAAAATTTTCCTCTTAGTGCTCAGAATTTCTTTTTGTGTGTATGCATGTGTGGGGAGGAGGTCCCCTCAAGGGACTGAAAGATTAAAGGAAAAAAACACTATCTCCACTAAAACATACTGATGCACTTCTAATATTTTTGCAGGGTTTTTTAGAGATATTTTGGGTAATCTTTCTTGTCTAAGTATTGAAATTTGACTGGTATGTATATAAGTGAAGCTTTCCATCATAGATCGATGTTTCATTCAAAATATAAACAATAAGTGTACAGTTTAGAAAAGAAAATCTCTTAGTTTAGAATAGAAATTTCACAAAAATCTTGATTGAAATTGGTTTATAAATAGCTACCGTGCAAGGAGGTAACTGTGTTCCAATTTTCCTTATTTTGATTACCCCTTGACTCTTAAATTCAAATAAAAAATTAAAATCCAAACTTCAAGATAAATAACTACAGATTAAAGTCACTTCCCATCGACCTTTACGTAATAATAAACCGTCAAACATAGGTATCACCAAACAGTCAAAATAGGATAGAAATCTTAAGACAATACCATCTTTCTTTGCTTCTACAACTTCGAATTTTTTTACGAAAAGGCCTTCTAAAATAATCGGAGTATAAGTCCGATTATTTTAAAGTTATTCCACTTGAAAGCATCTTGTCTTGTTTAAAGCCAAGTCTAACAGAATCGCAGGACTGGGTGTTAAAGTCTCGTATTAGTCGAGTTAACGTGAGAACAGACGAGATTGGAAGATCTCACTGTTCGCATTAAGGGATTAAGGATCATTTGAAATTCTGCCCTGTCACGTGATCGTCTTTTGGCAGTATGTAATGTTGGGGGTAATCAATCAAAAGAAATCGAATAACTGGTGATCGTTCGATAACTTACTTTTCTCGTCCTCGGTTGGATCGGATCACTGAAAAGTTTGAATTTTCAATAAAAACACGCGTGCATAAACTTGAGACCAATTTAGCACAATATAACATTGTAAATTCAGCCCCAATGCACTTGGGAGAATTTAAAAAAATAGTTTTCTAGACAATACAGTGTAAATGTTGAAAATTCCATCCCTCTGGCTTAATCAGTGCAGCCTGTACACGTGTACAAACATATGTACATACATAGCCAGCCGGACTAACTTGAAAACTGGAGAAACCTATTTTAACAGTTTGGGTTGATGGTTCCTAATACCTACAAAAATCTATGTGGTAAGATAGATTTGGTGATATTACATATAAAGATTTATGTATTCGTATATGTGAAAATATCTTGAACTTAGACAATGGAATTAGGCATTTAAAACGATATTTTCTTCAAACTATTTAAAAGAAAAAAAACAAAATATCTATCTTTCCAAGTTCCTTTAACTAAACTTAAATTAGGATGGTTTACAATCTATGATCCTCTCCTTGACCGCTTTAGAGGGAGAGGACGTTCAATTGACAAAACCTAAAGTGTAGAGTTTAAATGGCCTCTCGGGGGTGTTAAACTAATCTGCGATTTGGACATATTTCCTTTCTGTCATGAAAAGAAGAACAAAAGAAAGGAAAGGTACAAAACGATTTCTAAAGACCATCGGGACTGACCTTAAACCTGAGTGTGGCCGAAGAATGTATCGGTGAGACCTTGTGTTAAAAACAACAAAGATGGAGATAGTAGTTCGATAAATAATGAAATATTAGATAAAGATTTGATTGTTATTTAGATTATTAAAATTGATATTTCAGGAAATACCATTGAAGCTGGTCGTAAAATTTTCTATCTGCAGAAAATATTTAAAGTAATCAAAAAAACTATGTATACACTCCATATATATATATATATATATATATATATATATATATATATATATATATATATATATATATTTCATTTGGAAGGTCATTTCGTATAAAATGCAAATGTACAAATAGTTTGGAGTTTTTGACTCTGTCATAATTCTCCTCCGACAAAAATATCACAAATATTTAAAGAAAAAAATATGTTTTAGTTTCACAAATCAAAAGTAATCATATTCGGAGAGAATACGTCCGGTAAAAGGAATTTTTTAGTTTGAAGAACAAGGTTACGTTTTACAATAACTAATAACTATAGAAAAACGACTACTTATCTTGTTTCTCATTGTGTCCCGCTAGGATATGGATCTCTCTATTGCAGCGTTCCTCAACCGGGGTTCTAAGGAACATTAAGGTCCGACAAGAGGTTGTTGGGTTTTTCGCACAAGTTTTATACATGCGTGAAAAAAGCAACTGACTTTTGCTTCATTCAAGGTTTATTCTATATAACGTGTACCGATACCTGTCTTGGTGACATTTGTCTCTATAAACACTAGAACTTTTAACAGCCGCGAAACTCCCACGGGTGTCATTTTTTTCACAATGGTTATAGATTTGAGTTCTTTTTAAGGAAAAATTTCCAAAGAGCAATAATCTCAGATAATATGATGAAATAATTATAATTAGGGTTTCAGATTTTCGATATCATCGATTTTCGTCGATTTATATAATTGGTTTGATATTTCATGGATTAAATGAACCTTAAGGATACCTTGAAATAACTTTTATATCTCCCTATAAAAGTATTGTATGTCCAGCAAATGACAGCGTTTTAAAATGTTTATATATCGTTATCTGAAAGTAATTATCAGTATTTTACAATTTACCGTAAGATTGATTTCTATAGGGGAACTGGAAGCAATTTTGAGCAAGGGGATGAGCTTTCCGAAAGGGAATTTTACAACATATATTTTTTCATTGTCATGGCAAGAAAAAATTGCTAAAATCGGCTAAAGTTTTCATTTCCCACTAATTTCAATGCTAAGATGTTTTCTATACTCATTTAACGTCCACATATCAAATAAAATAAGTAAAACTCCAGGACAAATAATTAATGAGAAGAAAACGTTTACTTTTATTAAAATTACTAAATATCTGGAAAAATTGGTCAGATTTTCGGCCAAGTTGAAAAAACAAAAAAAAACAAAAAACAAACAACGGCCAGATCTTGCCGAAAAATGGTTAATGTGGCAACACTGGGCTATCTACAATGGATCACGTGACCTTTCGATCGGGGCCATGCAAAAACATTTTGTCCTATTCCATGGCTCACCAACCCCTGGTCCACACACTATTTTTTTTAAGATCAAAAGACGAAATTGATGACATCGTGTCTCTTTCATAACATAAAAAGAAATGAATCTGACAAGACACAGATGTTTGCTACTCTACAGATTTAAGTAATACATTTTTTTTTTAAATTATCCTACCTATAAAATATAAGAGACTCTTGTTGCTATAGATAACATACCATTCTCGGCTACACTGAGACAACCATTAAAATCTCTCATCCACTAGGCAAAACTTGTATTTCTATTTAAAGCAATAAATGGAAAAAAAACAGTTAATGATGAGAACTTGAAGATATCTAAGAAAATTCTATTTTATAGTGAAAATGTTTTTGCAGTTATGAGAAAAATTTTTACTTAGTCAGCGACTAGAAATAAATATTTGATTCAGTATGTCTAACACTTTCTTTTTTTCATAGAGGTCACAGAGTGCCCTCTACCCCCAAACCAAGAAGGCTGGGGAACTCTTCTGTCATGGTTCCGGCATTCCTAATTCTCAACATATAGTTTTTTTCGATTGTTACAAATTCTGGTACATCTCGTGTCAAATATCATCAAGACGGGACCGTTATTACATTGTTATATGAAAAAAAAACTCAAATGAAGCAACGTCAAGAGCTTTTTGACGCGTATATAAAATTTTCGCTAAACCCCTAACAATCTATCACAGAACCCTAGGGCTCCGTGGAACCCTATTTGAGAAATGCTGCTCTATTGCAAAGGCATGTTTTTCTACGTGTTGTTAACGTTTGATGAAAATGTCCCGATTGAAAAGTCTGAAAGAGTTTGGGAAATTTTATAGATTATAATTTCTGATTTACAGAGCCGACCTTACGGACTGCTGGGGCCAATTGGAAACATTTGTGCGGGGTCCCAGATTCACAATTAATGTCTATATTGCCTTAGAGATATAGATAAAGTTTCTTACAGAGTTTATATTTCGATTGTAGAGTAAAAAGCAATCAAAATGTGCGCTTAAAATTTCAAATAAATAAATGTTTATGCAACTCAATAATTAACAAGTTAATCAAGTACGAGGGGAAAAACTTAAAATATAAAGAGTACTGACAGCGCTATTGACTTTTAAAGAATTCAGAAAAAATTATAATCGTCACTGTTCTTTATAAAACCTGCAATGTGATGTTATGGGTATCTGTTATGTGGTTCTGTGTGTATTTGACAGATTTTCCCTTGCCTGGGGCCCCTTAGGCGCAAGACTCAATTGGGAGCAATTTTCTGGTTTATTTTCCCCGTGTTAAAATACTAAACATTCATCCGTCTTTATCTTTTTGGCTTCCTTAAGGAAAATCTCTCAAGAGAATAACTAAATAAAAAAGATTATAATATTGTGCTTTTTTTTTCAATCCCATACTTTCTGGCGTACAAGACGTATTTTGAATGAAGAAAAGATTATACAAATATTACAATGCGTTCAATGCGATGGTATCATAAGAAGGGGGCCGTCTAATGAAATTTGAAATATACGTCTATGGGGCTTGAATTAGTTGCAATGGGCACTAGTCCCCCAAAACTCATGTCAATCTTGTAACTTATACACCAGCAAATACGCTATTTCTTTTTGTAATTTTGAAAAAAAAATTATCACCTTTTTAAAGTCAAATTAAGGTATCAAATAAGTCCGATTACCGACGGTAAAATCCTACTTTAATCATGGAGCAAATATGATTTTTTAAATTGAAATCAGTGAATTATACATACCTTATATCCCCAGGCTTTCTAAACCTTTCAAGACAAGACAAATCCTTGAAATAACTTTCGTATATCAAGGAACCCTAGAATGATTATAATACATCTACTGCTAACTACTGCTATCTTTAGTTAGCAGTAGATATATTATTAAAATTTATATGTATTATTATCTAAAATTAAGCATCAGTATTCTACATAGCACACGATGATAGTTTTTTTTACAAATTGGTTAATTTTGGTGAACATTCTTAACAGAGTCTCTTCTTTCAGTCCCTTTTCGCCCAGAGGATATTTGATTTAAAAATATATAAAATGGAGGTCAGTTTCCTTACGGAAAAAAATAATGAAAAAAATTGGCCCACCTTTCATAAAATTAATGTTTTTTTCATAAACTTGATTTTCTTACATAAAAATATGTATAAAAAATCGGAAGGCGAATATAACAATATTATCGAACAACTAGATTCATATAAATAAAAACAGTTGTCTGAAGATAGACTTGATTCATGAAGATGAAGTTTACAAATTTATTAAAAGTATTGACGTAGGTACAAGTCAAGACGGCAGAACTTCTAACACTAATTTAAAAATGAATTGTGTATTGTACACTATTTAGTATGAAACTTGGGTTTGTTTTCTGTCGGGCAAAGAAATAATTCGGGGAAAAATATTGGATAAACCGACGAATTTCATGAACTGAAATGGGAGAGTCGGGTGTTAATTCATGCATGTGTATTTTTTTTTCTTATAATTTTTTTGCAGAACCCCTAACAACCTCTTGCAGGACCTAAGGGGAACCCCAGTCGAGGAAGTCTGTCTCGTACTACCCCGAATTCATACACCATGCACATTGTACTTTGTAAAGATTTATCTTACTCATGCAACAAATTCAACTTACTTTTATTCAAAAGTATTAATGATACATAGATAAGCGTACGAGCCAGGGGGTTGCAGTTGCCCCCCCCCCCCCGCCGCCCAATTGTTGGGCAAAACAATGTTAAACTTTCGGGCAGATCAAGCCCTCAGTCTCACTTAATCAAAGAGCTTCCATAAACCTATGGATTCATTACTTTATACTCTTCTGGACTTTTTATACATTTGATGCCACGTATTATTTTATCGAAAAAAATGAATATGTTATAGTCCCAAACGATATACGAAAGTGAATCAATAAGTTCGTAGTCAGACACGTAGTTATTGGCTAAAATTCGATCAGAAATTTTAATTGTATAATGTACAATATGAGTGGTTAAAATTCTCCGCCGAATTAAATGCTTTGACGATGAAGACTAATTTGTTAAATAGATTTTGCTGGGTAAAATAAATTATACACACATTGTTGTGACAATTGGAAAATTGGGAGAAATTCAAGTGTTACATCTCAAAATGATTTTTGTCACGTGGACAAGCTTTTATGTATTTCGTTGAATTTCATTCATATATATATATATATATATATATATATATATATATATATATATATATATTGAGATATATATATTGAGATATATATATGTATATATATATATATGTAAAGTATAATTGTACAGCGAGTTCGCTCGAACACAACGGATAAGAAATGACGTTTTAATCTTTTTAAGTAATTTTTCTTGTTTTCACACCAGAGACCGAATTTCGTGGTCAATCTGTTGTAAAGGCGGTCGGAAGCGCTCGACCAGGAAATAACGTTTGGTCAATTTTTATATCAATTTAATCCCAAAATTCGTTCTCTTGTGAGAAAACGAGAAAAACTATTAAAACAATTGAAACGACAATTTTGTTCAGTCAAATTTGTGTTTGTGTGTGTGTGTGTGTGTGTGTGTGTGTATGGATGTATGTGTGTGTGGTTAAATACAAGAGACCTTGGACATTTTGTTAATTTTTAATTATTTTTCTTGTTTCTGCACAAGAGGATATGCGTTTGGATTTAGGAAGTGTTATAGTTGTCTATCAAGAAAAAAAACCCCCAAAAACGAATAACAAATCAACAAAATATTTCTTGTCCGTGGTATTTAACCAAATATAAATAAAGGACTGCTATATATATCTATCTATCTATCCATATATATATATAATCTCTCTCTATCTATCTATCTATATATATATATATCAATCTATATCTATCTATATATATACATACTTGAATGTGCAGTCTTACATTTAGTAATTGTTTGGAGTTTGATCTGAAATTTTCATTGTATAATGGTTGTTACATGTGACTGATATTCACCACCTAATAAAGAGCTTTCGAAAGGAAAGGAATTATGTTGAAATCTGGACATTTGCTGTATAAATAAGAATAAATGCTTTTTTTTCACCATTTATCTACAGACTTATTTATATACTTTCGCAGAAAAGCGTTATTTTCTCTGATTTGTAAAGTTGCCATTTTTTTTGGAATAGGTCTTCGGTTTTGATTTATTTTGATTCCTAAATGAATAGGAAAAATCAAGTGGTACCATGGATCAGGTATATAAAGCCTTTGAAATACAAAGAGGTATGTATAATTCAATAAGGTTAATCTAAGGTAGGTAATATTCGCTTAAAGAATTAGGATTTGTTCACACCTGTATTGAAGGAGAAGAAAATAAGATACAATGGAGATAAGAAATTATTCGCTCAAAAATTAAATAAAAATCGTTAGTCAGTTCATAGAAACTGTCACAAGACTAACGTCTTTTCACATGATACCGTGTTGGGGATGATCAGTTGAAAAATTAGAGAAAGGTTGATCAATGAGTAAGTTACTTCTCATACAAAAAGTCGAAATTTTCAAAACAAACAACAAAAAAAAAACAACGAACAAGTGTGAATATCAGAAACAAATTAAAGGACCAATTTATTGTGAACTTATATTGTAAATTGAACCTCTCACCGAAAAACTATTTAGAAAGGAATAAAAAAAACTCCAAAACCTTTTTATTGATATAATAAGGAGTAAATGTTGAAATTTTCAGGTCTTTAGCTCAGTTGGTGCGGCCTATACGCGTGATGCATATCCAGCCAGACTAACTTGAAAACTGAAGAAACTCGTGATGACAGTTTTGGTTGACAGTTTCTGATTGAATAAAAATATATATTCAGGTATTTTCAACTTTTCGAAGCCCAAAAAACAAAACGCGAATATCAAAAATAGCGTCCAGTGTCTGTTTTGCACCAAGCTGTGATAGAGGCAGCGCACAAATTCTCCTTTTTTATCGTACCCCTCAGTCAACTGTGTTCCCAACATCTCAACCACCGACAACCCAGCCTAACATACCGTACGCAACATCTTTTTAAATTTTGAAACGCTCAGAAATTTCCATATAAACTAATGATAATTTCTTCTTCGATTTACACCATTTCACTTTACGAAAGGTTTCATCGGAATACTTGAATAGTGGGTCGACCTTCATGTCCTAATTATTATGATTATTGCGATGAACATTAAACATTCCTAGTTGGTAGTTGATCTTGGCGTTTGGAAAATTCGGTCTCAGAAGATTCAACCATGGAAAATTCGGTATCAAAAATTATAGAGATATCATTTTCAAATGAGGGGATTAAAATGAATGGAATTGATGGAAGACTGTAGTGGAAATATTGATAGTGAAACAAATTGAGATTAAAAAGGACGGAATTATGTGAAGACCCTCATAATACAGTTGAGCATCACAAACTCAACAACCACGGGGGTCCCGAGTTTCTGAAATTCCCGGTTTTTAGAGTAGGATGTTAGACCTACTTCAAGATACTTCTGGATCAGGCCATTAACATCACGAAGTAACGTGAATAGTCCAGACATTAAGAGTACCCTAATATCAACAAAATACTTGTTTAGTTTAATGAAATCTCAATAAAATATCCTTGTACCGTTTCCAAACAATTACCCACGCTTTTTGGTTTTACAAATATATATATATATATATATATATATATATATATATATATATGCAGAATTTTTTTTTTAATTGCTTTAAAAAGATTGTCATTTGATTAATAATATACAAGCTTCTGAAACATTGTTATTCAGAAAAAATGGTTATTTATTGATGAATAAAATTTTTTACAAAATTTGATAATCATTTCCTTCTTAAAATAGCGGGGTTCTGGTGTTACCGAATTTCTGTAGTCCAGGCTTGTGATTTTATCAAATTTTGTTAAAATGGTAATTTAAAAATTTGAAAATTTGGTCACCGGATGTTCGGTCTTATATGATATTTTGGAATAGAATAAATTTTCCAGGCTGAATTACCCTTACCGAATTTTCCAAGACAGGATTTTCTGACTACGGTTGATTTGCTGAGAATATAGTGAATGAGGTCCCACACAAAAGTCGGGGGAAAATTCATGGTATACCTTGTCTATGATTTCAGGAAGAATCAAACTCATTCTGGGTAATTGATCTCCTACTTTTGTGCTTTTTATTGCTGTTACCACGGCGGTTCGGCTGATCCATTCAACAGCCTTCTTCGGGTGTATGATCCGTAATGAAAAAGGAACGTGTCTTTTTGACAGAAGTAGATGAAAGCAATAAAAAAGACACCTGTGTTTTTCATTACGCATCATACACTGGACAATGTATCGGACGAAACGTTGTGGCAACGTCAAGAACACGTTGGAATCCATTTATTCGAGCAAAGCTTGGGGAATATATACATATATATATATATCTATATCTATCTATCTATCTATATATATATATATATATAACATGTGAGTGTATGTTTTCGTATGTATGCGTATGTATGTCCGTGTGTGTATGTATGTTTGTAAATATATATGTATATGTACGTATGTCAGAATGTTGCGAATTTTGAAGTCAGTCGGCTGTTAAATAGGCAACTGATTACTAGATAGAATCTAATTCTATAAATCGTTCGAAATTTATCAATATTACATTATACTTCAGGAAGTATATATATATATATATATATATATATATATACGTATTCTAAGTTTTAAACTTTCCAGAAATATTGAACGTTTTTTTGTTGTTGGTGTTGAATTAGATACTAACTGAAATCCATCCGTTCATCTATCTATCTATACATACACACACACATATATAGGAATATATATAGACCCATTCACACACACACACACACATATAGGAATATATATACACCCATTCACACACACACATATAGGAATATATATACACCCATTCACACACACATATATACATATATATAATTTAGACTTCTCCATGTTTCGTATTCCTATTTAGATATGTAATAAGTTATTAATATAAAGATGGGTGATTGTTGAATCAAGTGTTTCAATTAAAACATCATGTTTTCAGAAAAGAAATATCATTTAAATTGAAAATTCATGCCGTAATTTTTGAAATTTCGGGTGTAGAGAAAGAAAATGACAGAATAAAGCTCGTTGATAAGATGAAAAAAAATTAAAACATACCGTTTATTTATCTATATGTAATGCCTCCCAGGGTCTCACTACATACTAGAATAGTCAATATTTACAAATACAAGCATAACCTGTGAACAATTAGTAAAATTAGTATAATATTAGTGAAATTAGAAAGAAAAAAATGATAATATCATACAATTATTTGAATTCATTTAACGCATTACAGTTTATTTTAGGTCCCACCCAGGATGAAGATACTAGTCGGGTTTCAATCCTTCGGGAAGAGACATCAGTCGCCCTGAACAGGTTAACATTTTACTTTAAATTATTTCAGCCTTATACCCGATCGCCGGGTAAAAATTCCGGTTGGGTTTCGATCCCACCAGGAGAGACCCTTGGCCTTCTGAACAATTCAACAATTTAAATAAAATTGTCCAACTCCATTCGTAACCTTGATTCGACTCCGTTGTTTTCCCGTAACAAGAGCAACAATAACAATCTTCACCATATTTAGGGGAGTAAAAATTAGTATTTCCCTACCGTGATTTGAAATCAGGACCAACTGATTGTTTGTAGTATTTCTTACCGACTGGACTAAATTAAAAAGTTTTATGTATATATCAAAATCTACGTTATAAATATACAATATTAATGTAAAGATGGGTGATCAATTAAATTGAAAATTCTTGCGGTAATTTTTGAAATTTTGACCAGGTGTAGAGAGAGAAATGAAAGAAGAAATAATGAAGAAATACATCTGTAAAATTAACAATTCCCTACCAAGGTCACGACACACTAATTGGTAGGCCGGAGCATTATCGACTGAGCCAAACTGACACAACTTATATATATAGAAAATTTATCTTACAGATACGCAAGGACTCATTTCATCCAAATAAGTAAATACATAAATACATATATATATATATATATATATATATATATATATATATATATATATATATATATATATATTATAATTTTTTGTTTATTATATATACAGTTACAAGTTTGAGTAATCATCTTCAGTCGGATTTGAATTAGGAGGGGAATTTGACCCTGCAGCCGCCAAGCTTGTTCCTATTTGATTGTTTTGTTTTTGTTTGTTTGTTTTTTTTTTTACAAAAATTGAAACTATTGAAAATTTCATTGAAAAGTTTCCCAAACTAAGCCTGATTTAATTTATACTCTCATTGCATCGAAATCTGTCCAAACCATCTTCGAAACTCATTCAACAGCGCTATATTTGTCTTTAAGACAGTGGTTTCAAAACTGGGGTCTGCAAACCCCTGGGGGTTACCGACAAATAATCCACAAGGGTCCACAGCAGTTTTCCATCTGAAACTGATATAGTCGATCTTGTGACTGAGAAACATCATCATCCTTTGTATAACAATCGGGAATTATATGTCTAATACACAGACGTGTACCATGAATTAAAATTTAGATAAATGTAATCAATTTTAAATGGATATGATTTGTAAAGGTCAAGAATCTTTTTATTGTAGTTCATTAGTCTAAAAATTAATGGTTGAAAATAAGGGCCCGCTAGAATATTTCATTTATTGAAGGGATCCTTGCGTTTTTACAATTTCGAAACCATTGCAACATATTCTGGTAACTAATAATTTTTCAATCTGTAAAAGTCCAAGTTTCGTTTAAAAACTAAATTGTAAATAAAAATTAAAACCAAACAAAGCTCCGTTGGTAAGAGACGCGACAATGATAAAAAAAAACCCCAACAGAACATTGTTTATTTTGAAAATGGTAAGTAAAATTTCTAACTAAATAACGCTAGCCAGTATTTTATTTCTCGTGACTTTTATATTGTTCCATCTTAATGTTTAGTAGTTTTTATTAAAACTTCATCTCAGGACATCATTCTACGGCTGGGAGCAAAAAATTAAAATGAAAGTAGAAATATCAAAAACTGATAGAAAATTTGGTCACAATACTTCATCTCATAATGAGAATACTTAACCAAAATTACGAATAAATTAATTGTTTAATGTAAAAATGAAATTGCAGATGATTTTTTCAACTAAATGAACTTTCGTTATTCGGACAGACGATAATGATATACCAGTTCGTTTAGGGAAAATAACAAAAAAACATTAAATTTTCACTATCAAAGAAGAGTTTGTTAAATTGAATAGTATTCAAATTTGTAAATACATACGGCTTCGTTTTCTAAGATACGATAAGAAATAAGACATTCTTATTAATAACTTTGCCGTTTTGGAAGGTTCATTCTACATTACACCTGAAGAAGGTAGAATGAATCGTCCGAAACGTTGTGTTAATGTAAAAAATGGGAAGATCAGATTGGATTGTACAGCGAGAAGCGGGAATATTGTTTAATGTAAAATATTGAATTCTAGGTAAAAAGAAGTCCAAGTAATCAGGCTCTGTTGGTCAAAATACGTCAATAATAATAAATAGAAAATATATTTGATTTGAAGATTAGATTGCAAGTAATTCGAACTAAATAAGGCTTCATTTTATTAATTGTTTTTATTATTAGATGATGAATTGTAACTTATATTAATTTTGATTGCTATTTACCCTCATCGTTAATTGACGACCGGGGTTAAGTTATGATAAAAACAAATAAAAATTCAGTAAATAATCAAAATTAATAGATAGAATAAGGCCTCGCATTTCAGATTGTCCAAATTATTAAAAAAATAGCTGGGTTTGTTTTAATTAGAATCAGATTAAATTGTAAATAATATTTCTAACCGAATAAGGCTTCTTTCTAGTCTATGTTCCTCGTTTTTTTTACAAGATTTCGGTCGTGTACTCTCCGACCTTCTTCGCTGTGAAAAAGTAAGTAACCCAAACAAGGAAAATAGTCCAAATAAACCGCGTATAATAAATAAGATTACGTTGATAAAATAGACGATGATCATTAAAAAATCATAACAGTCTGTTTAATGTAAATATTAAAAATTAGATAAAATTTCTAACTACATCAGGCTTCCCAATATTGTTACTTTTACTGCTTTTAATCTTCATCTCAATTTTTTATTGTTTTTATCGCAACTTCGAAACGGGCCGTCATTCTACGACCGCGAGCAAAGAATTAAGATGAAGGTAAAAAGCAGTCAAAATTAATGAAATGGTGAGTTACAATATTTCAGCTAATAACAAAAAATAAACGATAAAAATTCGACGAGGCTTTGTTGGTATGATGAATAACAAATAATAAACGAATCAGTTGGTTTAAAATGAAATAATATATATTGTAAGTAAAATTTCTAACGAAATAAAGGGTCCTTTTAAAGAGAAACTACAATTAACATATATAATCATAAATATTTCATTATAGAATCATCAGAGTTGTTTAGGTTTCCCGAATATAACATTCGGGGTATAAGACGCAGGGTTATTTTTTAAAGGGTTTTTTTTCTGAAAGAAGCGCCCTTTATATGGTGGAAAATATGGAAAGTTTTAAATCTCTTTTAAGATTTTAAGAAAAAAATTGTAGCTAAATAATGTTCCGTTACTAAGCGAGACTATGATAAAATAGAACATATTGTTAGATATAATAATCAGATTGTAAGTAAATTTCAGTCTTCAGTAAATTTTAAGTCTAAGTTACTTAGAATGAAAGAATAATTTGTTATGTCTAAAAGAAAAAAACGAAAGATTCTATGTGAAAAAAATGAAATAAATTCTTTGGTGTACCTGATTTTTGGTAAGGTTTTTTCTTGACAACATTTTCGTTAAAGAAAGAAATTTTCATCGTCAACAAAACCAGTGTGGGTTTTTTTTTTGCAAATGTATTTTTCAGTGATTTTCTTTCGTCATTGAATTAAAATATGGAACAATCCAAGTTATCTTGTGTGGCTTGAACCATCGATGTTTTGAAAATCAAGATAAAAAACGGAATAGATTCATAACAACGTTTTAGATATACTAGCCGGAACCCTGTCCCAACGATTGGTATTCAAATAGTAGCAACAACGAAACAATTTCGAAAACCTCACAATTAATATTAAAGGAAAAATGATATAAAAATGATTATTCAACGAAGATAGCTTATTTCATATGGTTTGTAGCCCAAATGAAAGGTCGCAGCCGATCGTATTGGGTCCACGGGCCGTACTTTGCCGAACCTTGGTTTGGTGAGACGAAAATCATTAAAAGAAATAAAACAGTTTGTTTAAGTGATATTTAAATTGTAAGTAAAAAATTTCTAACGAAATACGGCTTAGTTCGTGAGGTACACGACAGTAAATGAGTGGTTTGTTTTTGTGTAAAAGAGAAAAAAAAGGAAGTACAAAAAATCTTTGCAAAATCTCACGATCAAAAAATGTTGAGAAACTGAAACTGAAAGAAGAAATTCATTTTTCAAACGTATTTTTTTCTTCTTCTGAATGAATATAAACACGTGCTTTTTTTTTTCAGTTTTAAATCCCCTTACCTTGAGCATGTCGACGAGGGCTGGCCCTGTGTGAGCAGACACAAGCGGTGCGTATAGTCCAATACACAATTCGCCACTCATCCAGACACTACACTGGCCTAAGTGCGGTTCTCCAAGCCTTTCCTTCTCCTCCTCCTCCGACCCTACTCCTTCTCCTACTCCTACTCCTACTACCACCACTCTGCCTCAACCTGCTACTCCTCCTCTCACTTCCACTCTATTTCATTCATTGACAACATCTTTCATAGATCACTTCTTATAAGTTACTGCTGTTTTCTGTTGCTACAAAACGGCTTTGGTCCGCTCAGCAGCGTTCGAGTGTTCGTATAATAGGGGTTCCGACACGGAGCATAGGTACCTAAGCCAGTGGTTCCCAACCACCGGGCCACAGACCGTTATCGGGCCTCAAAGCATGTGTTACCGGGTCATGAGCGAACGATATGACTAAACGATATTAAAAAAAAACATCAATCAAAACAGTCAGCATCAATATTTATCAACAAAGGTTTCGTCAGTTTTTAAGTTGGTCTGGTTGGCTTCGTATCACACGTACAAGTTGCACTGATGGAGTTAGAGGGCTGAAAATCCGAACGATTACTCCCTAGTTAAGAAAAAAACGTTCTTTTGTTGTTGTTGTTTTTTTTTAAATCATCCCCTAAAATAGGTTTTCAGTGGGGTTTCAATTTACAATGTAAGTGTAAGCTAAATTGGTCTCTTGGTTTATGCACGGCAGTGACCACACTTGTTTTGTTTGTTTTTTTTGTTTTTTTTTTAATTTTAGAACTTTCAGAGATCACCACCCAACAAAACGCGAGAGGAGTAACTTATTCATTGATCATCCATTTTTCTAATTTTTTCAATTTTTTTTAATTGATCACCCCCAACACGGCATCTTACCGAATGACGTTGGTCATGTGACGGTTTCTATTGAGTGACCTGTTTATTTGGAAAATAAAAACAAACTTATTTCCTTAGATCTTAATATTAAATTTGTTAGATTAACCCTTTTAGAAACAATATTGAATATAGTGATCACTTTTAAGCGACTTATTGTTTAAAAGCCCCGACGAATGGCCTCCAGGTAATAAAGGAAAAATTACTTCATCTGTAAATGCTGAATCAAAGTAAAACTTCTTTAAATTATCTATTTAAAAAGGGTTGAGTTTATATATTTTATCTATATTCGTAGTAAACATACTACTTCAAACAGAAACACCGAGCTGTATACATATGCCTCTATTGACGATTTCTGGAGTCTTAGAAACGACTGAAAACAAACTTGCTCTCACGGCTATTGAAAACGATGTCTCCAAGAACTTAAAATTCATCAATGTTCTGGAGAATTAGTTTCCAAGAAATTATGCAAAACAAATAATTGAATTTAGATTTTTGATAGCCTCGAGAAACTAGATTAAAAGGCCTACAGAATCTTAATGCGGCACTACCCTCCTCGTTGACTGGCGCACAAGAATATAGCCATTATTAAACCGGTTCTCGTTGCGAAAAAGGTTGAGGACTCCTGCCGTATGCTGTGTGCGTGTGCGCGCACGTACAAGTTTTACAACTAGTGGGTAAAGGAACTTAACGTGTGCACAGAAAGTTAGTAAACTAAAGTAATGTAGCAATCAATAATTATACTTATATCTATAAGTATTATAATAAGTTACTATCGCAGTCAATGACTGAACAACGGTAGTAAAAAAATTCAATGAATATTAAATATGGTCGGAATAAATTCAATTTATTACATTACTGACGTTTTCAACTGGAAAAACATCTGAATTAGAGTGGACAAAAACATCTTAAAATATCTAGGTTATAGATAATCTAGATTTAATTTCCATTGGAAACATCTAAAATTGAATTTAAAAAAAAATACATCTAGAAATATCTAGATTCTGAAGAACGTAGATCTTACTAATAAATACATCAGAATGAGGCAATAAAAAATCTTAAAAACGCCCTTTTCACCCAAATCCCTTAAAACATCCCAGATGTGGTTTAGTGGAGTACTGATGCCAATTTTCAGGTCTGTAGACAAGACGGCCGAAAGCAACAAACACACAAACACTCAAATACATGCACGTACGAAAAGGCTTGAACCCTTCGTCCCATTTAGTAGTGGTGACGGTTGACCAACGTATTATAATTTTATTGAAAATAATCTCTTTGCTAACCCTGTTAGACAGTGAATCGGTTCTTCAAAGATCACATTTATTTCTCTTTATTTTATTAAATCAAATATTATAAATCAATATCATTAATTTGATGTTACTATTAACCTTAATCTTAAACGTTGTTGCTTTTTATCGCAATTGAATCCAAGCCCGTTTCCCTTTAGCAGCGAGTAAATAAAAAGCGCTGCTCGGAATAAAAAATAAGTTCCCGGTGAGAATCCGGCATGGAAAGTCGTGAATTCGCTTCTCACCGGGAACTTATCATTCATTCCGATCCGCGCTGTCAATTCATTTACTCACTACTGAAAGAAAACCAGCTTGTATTTAGTTACGATAAAAAGTAACATCAATTTGATGGCTACTTATAGATGTTTTATTTAACAGAAGAGTCAACTGAATAAATTTTTGTCTGAATTTTATTAGACGGAGTGTATTAATCATTATGTATGATTTTGTCGGACTATTTTCCGCGTCTGTGTTCATTTTTTTTACAACGTTTCGGTCCTGCGCTGTTGGTTCCAGAATGTGCATACTCATAGCGCGTTGGCCAGTACAATTGAGCATGCGCTGTAGATAGAGTTTCCTCATTCTGTAAGCAACAACATCCAACGGAGGTTGAAACTGAATTAAGTAGTTAAAGTATGGAATAAAATCTTAACTAGATGCAATAATTTGATAATAAAGAATGCCAATATAGTTTTATTAACCATGGGGAAATATACTGTGCGAAAGTTATCATAAAACGATTTCAAGTTTAAATTAACACAAGCATTCAGTGTGTACATACTTTTGTTACAGGAAAACTATCTTCACAACTGGAGATTTTTGTGACAACTAAAAATTAGTAGGGACGTTGACTTGGGGTTAAGGAAGTGCATGTGCTGATCGCTGTCGGGCGGGTGTTTGGGTAAGGACAACTGAGTTCAGTCTAAGCTTCTCTTCGATCTTGCACTCACTTTTTCCACCACCAAAACCCCTTAAAAGGGGCTGCTTTGACGAGAATATGTCTAACCTTCACATATCAACGACAGTGTGGCATCTTGATGGATATATAATCGAAAGAAAGTGCACTATATATATATATTATATATATATATAAGTGTAATATATATATATATATATATATATATATATATATATATATATGTAATATATATATATAAATATATGTATGTGTGTGTGTGTGTCATCAATAGACAGCTGTTTCGTTGTATTACAACTCCTCAGTGTGGCTATTGACTATCCAATATCCTTTCTAGTACTTTGAGATAGATCGAAACCTTTGCTTCAGAGGCAGTCGTTCTACCCCATGCCCTTAGCAGAACTGGACCAAATTAAGCGATATATTTACTGACAATTCCCCATCCACCAGAGTGCTCCATTCCAGAGTTGGAAGAGATATTGTTTATCATTATAATAAACGCTCCCTTCTTCATGGTTGAGCACTCTTAGGTAGGGCACTCGTCTACGATAAGATATTATAGCAATGCTCTACCAACTCTAAAATAGAGCACGCTGGTAGATATCGCTTAATTCGACCCAACATAATGGTACTGGATGGGATATTGGATTGTTTATAGCCACAGGAGTTGAGTATGACACAATCATTAATTATTATTTCGATTATCTATCCATCATAAAAACATTTTTTGTAGAACGTATTCATTTATTAGAAGAAATAATGCCGTATGAATCTGTATAATGAATTTCTGTTAATTTGTAAGTTTGTCCAATTTAGCCCAGTCAATTAGACAGCCTCCTGGCAATCAATCAATCCAAAGCTCAAATCACAGTAGAGTGGGTTTTACGTATCTGCTTACACCTCTCATTTTGGTGAGTGTGGTTCTTGTTACGGTACAAAAACAAAGTCAACTCCATATACATTCTCTCTCTCTCTCTATCTATCTATCTATCTATCTATATCTGTATCTCTCTCTCTCTCCCTCTCTCTCCCTCTCTCTCTCTCCACCCTCTCTCTCTATATATATATATATATGTATGTATATATATATATATATATATATTCAAGAAACCCAGAAGTAAATAAGATCTTCTTTGATTTGGAAACTGGGATTGTAAATGCATTAACTGACGAATACATTTATCCAAGTGAAGAATTTCGTTTGTTTGTAGCCTCTTACGTAAAGTCATCAGAATGCATCACCGGCAAATGGCGAGCTTATAAGTATTCAAAAACTTTTATATGTATAATAGCTATATTTTTTTTTGTAGATTTTGATGAAGCCAGAAGTATGGTCGAAAGCACTTACAAACGTTTGGACAAAATTTAGATTCATTGAATAAAGACACGTGTCCCCCTGAATATAAACAATTGAAGTTAACTTGGAAATTTAAAAAAGAAAAATCCCTTTTCTATCGTCTCTAATAACACTTGTATCTATCTTTCTATGTATATGAATTATAAATTGCGTTATGTTGCATGGAAATCTATTTGAAACGACCTCCCGTTGTAATACAACGAATATATCACTACATCCAGACCACGTATATAGAATAAACATTTAAAGAAAATGGGTCCGCTACAGGAATCGAACCTGTCACCGATAGGGTAGCCGCTACAACGTAGTGATGTCGGACCAAATATGCCCGTTTCTTAAATACATACACACTCGCACACGCACGCATATATATATATATATATATATATATATATATATATATATATATATATATATATATATATATATATATATATATATATATATATATATATATATATATATATATATATATATATATATATATATATATATATATATATATATATATATATATATATATGTGTGTGTGTGTGTGTGGATTTAATGTTTGGCTTAGTCTGGCAAAGGACTGGAAGGAGGAACACTGGGAAGGATGAACTCAAAACACACACACGTTTATATATATATATATGATAGCAAGAGAGAGAGAGGGGGGAGGATAAGAGAGAGAGAGAGGGAGAGGAAGGATAAGAGAGAGAGAGAGACTTGTGAACAGATTTAGACAAAGATAGGTTGATCGATTGGTTTGAACGGGGGTAGATAGAAAAATAGATAGATGTGAACCTACTGAGATAAATACATATGAACGAACAGTGTTCTATATAGATATGAGAGAGGGGGGGAGAGAGAGAGAGAGACTGACAGACAAACAGACAAGCTAGCAGACAGACAAGCTCTCACTCACTTCCTCTGTCTCTATCTCTCTGCTTCAGTCTCTGTCTGTCTGTCTGTCTGTCTCTCTCTCGCGCTTTTCAATGGAGGACATTCTGTCACTTAAATTCTCCTGTCAATATCTGTCAGTTTTTTTTAAATTCAAATCTATTTTCCTGCTTCCGGCTTGTTTAAAAGGTTATGATTTCATTATAATTATTATCGTCAATTTGGGTCTTGCTTTTTATAAAAATTTAATTAAGGGATTTTCCAACGTGGAACTTTATATAATAGTAATAATATTAATGATAGCAATAGTAATAACTTACACACACGTATATATATATATATATATATATATATATATATATATATATATATATATATATATACGTATATTTATGTATATATATATACGTATATATATACGTATATATATATATATATATATATACGTATATTTATGTATACATATATACGTACATATATATATATATATATATATATATATATATATACGTATATATATATATATAAATATATTAGACAGTTATTTTGATGCAAAGTTATATGAAATAAACACACAGACAGACAGATAGACACACACACACACACATAATATATATATATATATATATATATATATATATATATATATATATATATATATATATATATATATATATGAATATATAAAGTTATGTATATTAGTATCCGACATAGTAAGTAAAGAAAGACGGTTTAGGAACTTAATTTTTTGCTCGGACCGCATTATTTACGATAGCAAATGAAATGACAGCGGTGATCGGTAAGTAAAGAAATGAGCCCCGGGGAGATGTGAACCCACAGCCTTTCCCTTGAGAGTGCACATATAACCTAGGTCTACTCTAACAGCTTGAGCTACCAAGACCCTGTTTTCTGTGGCCCGATGGCCCCATTTCGTGGGAGTTACATATCCAATCCATATAATATCGCCCATATTGTACGTCTGTCCTAAAGTTCTCAATTAAATTCAATAATATATCTTGCAAGGATGGACGATGGGCTACAAAAAAAAACAAATTTTCGGACGGAATCATCCTTTATTCCGTCAAGTCCATCATCATCATCATCACCACCACCATCATCATCATCAGTCTTTTAACGTCCGTCGTTGGACACAGAGCTTCCCCAGGATCCGCCACATTTCTTTATCATGGGCGTCGTGGGGCCAGTATTTCCTGAATTTGTCTAGTTCATCTCTCCATCTTGTCTTTTGTCGGCCTCAGTTTTGCATTTGGTCTGTGGGGATCCACATTTACATCGCAGACCATACAGACTAAATGCCGAAATTCGCTCCAACAGCTATTACTATTATACATTGATTTTTTCCGATTCGTTTCCTCATTCTTGTGTTTTTTTCATCACAATGTTTCAGCTTCTGTCCTACTCCTCCTCATCGATAATTTCAAGTCCACTGCTGGACTAAAGCTTCCCCCAACTCCTTCCATGACGAGTGTGATTGCGCTAATCTTTGCCATGTCTTACCTGCAAACATTTCTATCCCGTCTGGTCTTTTCCTACTGCGTTTACTTTCGTACGGACACTAATCAGTTAGCCTTTTTCTCCATCTGTTGTCCCTTCTTCTCGCTATGTGCCCTGCCCATCTCCATTTTTGTTGCTCAATAACTTGTACGGTATCCTTCATCCTGGTGTTCCCTCGGATCCAGGTTGGTCTTTTCCCACCGCTGAGAGTTATTCCTAACATTGTCCTTTCCATTGCTCTCTGTGTGCTTCTAAGTTGGTTTTCGAGTGGTTTTCACAACCATACGCCATAGCTGGTATTATGCATTAATGGTATACTTTTTATCCTTTTATGTATCTGTACTTTGGGATTTATATCATTTTATACGGTACTCTAGATTCGATCATTTAATAAGGAGTAAATGTTCAGATTTTCATCACTCTAGATCCATTGGTGCGACCTGTACGCGTTATACATACATACATAACCAGCCAGACCAAATTGAAAACTGGAGAAACCTATGTTGACTATGTTGATGACAGTTTGGGCCATACAGGCCAATGTATATGCACAGAGGAGGATCTGTCCAAGAGAGTGAAACATAGAATTCTCTCGGACTTCGAGATTTCAACAGATCACCCAATCCAGCCCAGGAGACAAGATCTAGTGGTAGTTAATTTGATATACTAGAATAGTCCACTATCTTATGTAAAAAATAGTATATAATAAAATATATAAGTATAAATAATTCCAAGAGTCACTCAGATAAATTTAGATTCAACGGGATAGGAAATGAAATACATAAAATTTAGAAAAATGAATAAATAAAATGTCTAGTAAATGTGTCTAGTAAACTGTAAAAAAATTTCAATTTTAGTTCATTTTCATTACTTGATTGAAAGTATACTTTAATATTGAGTAAGTATTTCTAATGTAAATTGTTTAAGGAGATGCCTGTAGGGGCTTTTTTATTTGATAAATTAATAATAAAGTTAACAAGTTAGAGAAAATGTCAGATAGTGGACTCGGCTGTTCTAACAGATCATAGGGAGAAAAAGTAGAAGGAAAGAGATAAGCTAGATGAATAGCTTGACCTTGCTAGAGAAATGAAAAATCATGGCATATGAAGGTGACGGTAGTACCCGAAGGTGGGAAGAACCACGGGCCCAGGACTGAACTGAGATTATCCAGATTACAGAACTGCTAAAATCAACTGAAATACTGTTGAGAGCCCTGGATTTTTATTGGAGAGGAGTGATTGTATTCGGAGTCACCCTATATAAAGCCCAGGGACCACTCTAAATATAAGACGACAGCACGACTGAAATCAACTAGAATACTGTTGAGAGCACTGGACTTTTTATTGGAGAGGAGAGACTGTATTCGGAGTCACCCTATATAAAGCCCAGGGACTGCTCTGAATATAAGGTTAAAATGATTTCATGATAGGCTCGCAAGATCTGTTGGCCCTGTATTTAAAAATATGGATATTATCTCCAGGGGGAAAGCAAGCGCTCTCGGTAAAGTTTGCTCCTTAAAACAGCTGTTCGGGGGAAGAAGCTGTTCGAATGGAAATTGCATCAGGTACGGGGAATTGTCAGAAAGTGTGGATAGGATTTAGAGATAGCAAATCGTGTTCTGACAGGAAAATCTTTTACTGGTGGAATCAGGTGATGGAGCTCCTTGGAACACTTTCTATGAAACTAATAAAAATGTACGAAATTTCATGGAAAAAAAGATTAAACGATTGACTACATAATAAATGAATGTAGCAAGCTAACTCAAAAGAAATGCTAAAACAGCCTCGAGACGATGATACTAGGAACTGACTAATGTATAAATGTGGATTACTATTCATCCGACAGTATTAGATTGAAAAGACAATTCGGAGGACCGAAGGTGATGTTAGTGATTTCTTTATTCAATTTAACATGTTTCGTTAGTCTGAGCTAACTTCTTCAGAAAATGTGCGGAATACATAAATGGTGCCGATTTATAGATCTGGGGCTCGTTGTTTCTGTATACCCACACATTTTCTGAAGAATTTAGCCTGGATAACGAACCATATAAAACTGAATAAAGAAATCTCATTTGTAACATCAACTTTAGCTTCCCGAATCGACTCTACAATCCAAAACTAGGAACCGCTAAAATACCCAAGCTCAGCCATGCAAACAAATGGCATCAACGAAAATCAGAGGCTGTCTTTGGAGATGAAGAGAAACAGATACTCAGGGACTTAAGGACCCACACCAAGTATTGCATCCAAGCGAGAAGATAGTATTCTGTAGTCGTAAACAATGAAAAGAAGACCTGTCAGTTTGTAGACGTAGTTGTGCCAGCAGACCACAGGGTGAAAACGAAAGAAAGCATAAATATAAGAATAGAAAATGGCAAAAGTCATTTTATATTCTGGCTTTGTACCCATTGAATTTTTCAAATTTTATTGGATATCTAATATCTTAATGTTCGTAAAGGAATTTTCAAAAAGTTTTTTTCTCATGTGTTGTAATAAACAACCATTTTAGCGATTGGATTATTATTATTATTATTATTATTATTATTATTATTATTATTATTATTATTATTATTGATATTAATAATAATAGTAATATGATCAGCGATGTGCATGTCACACTAAGGGATGTAACTGACATAGTAAATTAGAA
This sequence comes from Thysanoteuthis rhombus, assembly GCA_963457665.1. Classification (NCBI taxonomy): domain Eukaryota; kingdom Metazoa; phylum Mollusca; class Cephalopoda; order Oegopsida; family Thysanoteuthidae; genus Thysanoteuthis; species Thysanoteuthis major. The sequence continues at coordinate 16,758,544 of OY735240.1, read as the reverse complement.
CTTTATTAGTGTAACTGATATATTGGAATATAATTTCATTCATTTCCCAATGATGTAAGAAAAAATACGGAATTTAAAGAATAATGATATAGGACGAAGTTATGAAAGCAAAAACAAGAAGTAATAAAAATCCGTTAGCGATCAATAGAACACAAGTCTCCTAGCTCACTGCAATGCAAATCTCTTGTTATCTACGTACATAAAAAGGCAATTAGTATCTACATATTTGATGATGATGATGATGATGATGATGATGATGATGATGATGATGATGATAATAATAATAATAATAATAATAATAATAATTTTTGAAATTTTGGTTCCTTAAGACCAGGACCCGCTTTAAGCCAATCGAATAAATCGCTTCCAATTACCCCCGCGCTGAAGCGGGTTCTGCACTGGGGGGCGGTGTTTATTCGCTGTCCCACCACAGCAAAATATGACACAAGGTCGAGACTTAACGTGGGAAGAATAGGAATCCATCCGTCCCAAAAATTTAGGGTTCCGAACTAGGGCATATCCTAGTCTTGTCACACAACACATTGCAACGTTCACCTGACACCATATTTCAGGTTTCACAGAGAACAGTAACAATTTTGATTTCCTTCTGAATTTTTCTAGAAGTCAATTCTATTTGTTGGTACTATTAATTTTGTACTTGTAAAAAAAATACAGGAGTACATTCTGATTGCTCTCTGTCGTACGTAATGAGATATTAAGTTTTTAATAGAATTTACTTATATCTCTGAGATTCATAGACCTTGACTGTTTACCAGGGGCCCTGCAAAAATGTTTTTAATCTGACCCTGCAGCTCCTGGGGCCGGCCCTGACTCAGATGGATCGAAAGTTTCGGTTTCAGCGGTACAGAACTATTAGAGGCCCTGGATAGACTGTAGCAAGTTCTGGGTGATCCTCCATTGACATCGGATGATTTATATATAGGATGGGAGCAAGTCCTAGGTTCGAGTACCGGCATGAGTGAAGAGTGTTGAGAACTCTTCTTTAGGATAAATATCCCTGTGCACCCAGCAGTTAATCGGGTACACTCTAAGCTGTATTATTTGGGTGAAAGTATCCTGAGTAAAACGTCCATGAAAATTGAGGAGACTTGTCCCCAAATTCAGGGGGACATTACCATTGAATAAAAAATATCATCTCATCAATACACAGTAATTCAACATTCTATGAATTGAGATCAAAACTAAAGAACTACGAAAGACTTTCTGCCATTGAAAATTAAGGAGAGTTAATGTCAATTATTTCAGAAAGACATTACTAATGAATCAAATATCATTTGACAACAAAAAAATACATATCTTAGTCGGGATTCGAACTCGGCTCGCTGATTCTCTTCTCAGCGCTGTTAACTGTTTTGCCACTCTATACCATCCTTCCCGTCTCCAATAAAACCCCAATCCCTTGGAAAAGTCGATTTTCGAAACTTTTGAAAAGATAAAAAAACACCCCGGCCAACTCGCAAAAAGAGAGAATTGACTTATAGCTGTAGCGATATTTTTTTTTAGCTGAGCTCACTCAATCAGAATACAGGTATCCTCTGCTTTTGAAAGTACGCTTTACGCCACTTTTCTGCTTTCAAGAACATCAAGTTCAACGTTGTGTCCACCATCATCACGGCCATATATGTGATTTCCGATTTCAAAGGGATTCTAAACGAATTTCTCAACGTAACTAGAACCGATTGAGTGAAAACGTATCATTGAGATGAAAAGAGGCGAAAAGAGCATTCGGTATTTATTTTGTAGCGAGCTGTTACAGAGGCAGTGCACACCCTCTTCTCCTCTATCTTCTATACCCTAGATTCATATAAACTCCCACAACCCCAATCTCCAACGGATTAACCTGGGACATAATCATTAACATTTAGGAGTCTGGAAACGTTAAAAAAAATCCCATATAAATTAATTGCCTCTTCGCTTTACGCCATTTCGGCTTACGGAAATATTACTTTCGGATAGTGGGGTAAAACTATATCTTTACCGTACAAATAAAATTTCAGGAATTAAGACAGTAAGTGACGTAGCTAGCGATTTGCGGGCCCTGGGATGGAGATGTTGGCTCCTTGGAAGGCCCCCTTCAACATTTACTTAGATTTGGCAGTAGAAATACGGTTGATGTAGTACTATTTGTATGGCCTTTTGCACCCTCTCCATTGGGCCCCACCTCAATTCGGGGCCTGTCGAGCATCTTTAAATAGTACCCCTTTATCCAGGTGTACTTGGTTCTTACTGAAATTGAGACTCCGAAAATTCTCAATATTTTCCCACTAAGCGTTCTCGAAGGAGTGCACACACGCCGCGCAAAACCTCGACAAATTCGACTTTCCCCTCTCTAACAATATATTGTCACCGCCCCGTTTTTTTCTCCTCCCCTTCCTCCTACTCTATCGCTTTCTGATACGCCGACCGCTGCCCTTTTTTTTTTTTTTTGCTCACCTCCCGCTGTCCCTCTCCGCTTTATATTCTCTGCCTTTCTCTTTTCAGTTCTTCTCCGTGTGTGCGTGTGTGTTAAAGCCCGACCGGGCCAATGATTAGTTAGTGCCTGTCAAGGTGTTGACCAATCAGAACTTTCAATAAATCATTGTCAGTCTCTTCATTTTCTTTTTCGTAGTAGTTGTCGTCCTTTTTCCTCGTTTCATAGCCGCGCCCACTTTTAGAAATTCCGTCTAAACTAAGTTGCGTGCGAACAGGACGGCGTGGTTGTTTATAGATCTATCCATCTATCTATCTATCTATCTATCTATTTATCTATCTATCTATCTATCTTTCTATCCATCTATCTATCTGTTAATATCCATCCATCTATATATCTATCTATTGTCTGTTAATATCTATCTATCTATCTATCTATCTATCTATCTATCTATCTATCTATCTATCTATCTATCTATCTATCTATCTACCCCTGCCTGTTAGTATCTATAATCTATCTACATCATTCAATTAACATCTATCAATTTATCTATCTACTTCTGTCTGTTGATATCTATTTATCTATCTATCTTCGCATCTATCTATTTATCTATCTTAATATCTATCTATTTATCTATCTATGTCTGTCTGTTAATATCTATCTATCTATCTAATAATGTTCCTATCTTTCTGTCTGTCTATCTATCTGTCTATCTGTCACAGACTGTTCATATCTATTATTCTCAGTGTTTCCCTTTGTACAATAATCTTTCTCAACTCCATTTCTATAATATAAATCAGAGAAATTCTACAATATAAATTCATAGACAATGCAATTTCTTTTGTAAAATACATTAGCCGACGTATCTTTATGATAAAAATCATAATTGAGTTTTAAAAAAAAAATTTTTTGTCTTTGCCGGAGTTCATTTCTAAGCACTTGTTCTGTGCCTCTCTCATTAAAGATTCGGTTTTCTTTTTTCAAGTTTCCTTCTCACAACCATATATTTATCATAACCTTTTCTTATCTTATTATCAGTGAAGTTGTAATGCTTACTTCTGTTTGGCACAAGGAAAATTCTTGCTTTTCTTTTTTTAATCATCTCCTCTTCACTATTTTAGCCTCTTCCTATCTTTTTTTCTTCTCCTCCTCCTCCTCCTCCTCCTTCTTCTTCTTCTTCTTCTTCTTCTTCTTCTTCTTCTTCTTCTTCTTCTTCTTCTTCTTCTTTCACTTCACGTTTACTTCTTCCTTCTCCTTCTTTTCCCTCCCTTTCGTCTCATTCTTTTACTTCCCCCCTTTGTTTTTTAGCTTATTTTCTCGGTTTCCCCCTCCTCCTCTCCTCTTCCTCTTCCCCTTTCTTCTTCTTCTTCTTCTTCTTCTTCTTCTTCTTCTTCTTCTTCTTCTTCTTCTTCTTCTTCTTCTTCTCCTTCTTCTTCTCATTATTATTATTATTATTATTATTATTATTATTATTGAACAACCGTAGACACCAAAAGTAGCAAAGAGATCTATCCTTTTCTTTACTTGTGTGTGTTTATGTGTACTCATGTTTGTGTGTGTGTGTGTGTTCCAGGGTTCCACTTAGTCTACAGACTTGGAAATTGGCATCAGTACTCCACTACTGCTCTTCTAGAAATGTTTTTTTTTTTTTGTTATAAGTGGAAAAAAGCACTTTTTGGCCTTTTGGAGACCTAATTCGGACGGGTTTACTAATGAATATTCTAGATGGTTTTTTAACTTTATTTCAGATATTTTCCAATGGAAATAACGTCTAGATTCTAGAGAATCTAGATGTTTCTAGATATTTTTTTACTCTATTTCCAGATGTTTTTCAGTGGAAACACCACTCTTTTCTCTTCCTCCTCCTCCTCCTCTTCTTTTTCTTCTTCTTCTTCTTCTTCTTCTTCTTCTTCTTCTTCTTCTTCTTCTTCTTCTTCTTCTTCTTCTTCTTCTTCTTCTTCTTCTTCTTCTTCTGCCGTCTTCTTCTTTTTAACACTTTCTTTAAAACTATTAATTTTTAAACTTCTAAAATTGTAGACTTTGTTTTCGTCTAACACTTTTAGAACACGTAGTCGTTAAAATCGATATGTCAAATTGAAAAAAAAAAATAAATCGAAAACCAAGAAGTCAATAATTGTTATAGCTATTTTAACCGTGACATTACCGAATTCATTGCGATGAAAGAAAAAATTCAATAAAAAAAAAAATTAAAAAAACCAAGAATTTGCATCAAAGAGTGAGACTCTGTCCTCAAAAATTGCAGCTGAACATCGAAAACGAATGCGCAGAGAATTTGCAAAAATGAAAGACTGAACAAAAAAAACAAACAAAAAAAAAAGAATTACAGTTGCTGTGAAACATTGAGAGACTTTCAAAGAGAATTGTCGAAAATCATCGATCCAAGAGAAGAGAACTCTTTAAGAATACTCACTTCGGAAGATTTTGGTTCACTTCGGAATTTTACATATGAAGTGGATTGGTGTCAAGCCCTCAAATTTGAAATTAGCTTCACTTGTTCTACTACAAATCCCTAAGCAGCAGGAGCCTAGCGTTCTTCAACCTCACAGATAATGTTTGCTAAGATACGGAAGTTAATTTTTTTAGTTGCCCTTTCCACATAGCAGTAAGGAACATTCTAAGGATGCATAATATTCAAAAACGAAGTAGAGAAGGATTAGATGTAATATATTGAATATGTAGCCAACATCAGAACAAAAGGTTACACGTTTTTTTTGTCGTTGATGTTTTTATGAACAGAAAACGTTAGATCAAAAAAAATATTTCTATATGAAAATATGTAAAGAAAAAAGTTATTATTTACAGAATCATCATCATCAGTCTTTTATCGTCCACCGTTGGACATAGACCTCCCCCCAGGACCTATCTATCGTGGGCGTCACAGAGCCAGTACTTTCTGAATTCGTCTAGTTCGTCTCACCATCTTGTATTATGTCGACCTCGATTACGCATGAGATCTCGCGGGATCCATGTCGTGAGTTGGGACGTCCATCAGTTGTGTACTATTCTTACAACGTATAGGATAAAAGTATCATTAGTACATATATTTCTTTATGGAATTTTCAGTTTTTGTGACAAACTCACAAACAGAAAAATCAGATCATTTTTATCTGACTAAGCGCGAACAGAGACCCCACACGATTATTATTAAGTTGCAATTTGGACAGAAAATTGATTTATACTTCAAATAGGAACATTTTAACGGTATAGCACTAACAAATCTGTCGCTAAGATGCACCGTATTTGCTGTGCTGTAACAAACCAACAAGCTGAGATCTCACCATTATAATAATAATATATAGTAATCAGATCATTGTTATTGTGGTCAGAGCGAACGTAGACCCAACTGTATCATGATAAAATTTTTAATTGGACTGGAAATAGCAAAAGAAGAGCATTTTGACGGCATAGCTCTTTCAGAACTCCGCAAATATGATACATGTATTGTGCAACGTTTTTCCCATTTTTTGTTTTTGGGTAATAAGTGTTATTTTCTAATTGATTATGTCTAAAGAGTTTAGGAAATGGCTATCATTCCCTTCAAACTTTGTTTTTGTAATCAGAACTTGGATATTTTGTAATTTACCCATCTTGCCCCAGACAGCTTAGGGAAGGTCTTGAGGGTCTCGGACTAAGTAGATGCTGTCACTTGCTAAGGTCAACACAGCTGTCTTCGTCGAACCACAGATAATAAAGATCCTGGAGAGCAAGGAGTTCGCAAAGAAGTTCATGGGGAGGAGAAAGCAGTCTAGTACAGCTTTGTCACAATGGTTCAGGTCTTCCAGGGCGACCACAAGGCCGAGAAATATGTGAAGCTGGTTTAGACTACGAAGAAGAAGCACGGTAAATGGGCTGTTGGCTGTTGGCTGTTACTCAAAGTAATAAATTCCAGGGGAACTTGAAAGCATATCCTGAGGAGCAAGGTGACTGCTTTCACCAGGATATAATGGACTTTGAACGGCGCTACCAAGGAACATAGAACGTGATAGGAGATTATATTTTGGTGCCTGATCCGTAAATCTTTAAAAAAACCCACTCACTTCTAAATCTTTTGTGATCATTTTTGTTCAATATTAGTGTATCAAATATCAATTTAGATTCAGATGTTGTCGTTTTTTCAAAAAAAAAAAATGTGATTGTTTTAAAACTGGATAAAATAAGCAAATCCATTCGTTGTACATTGGAAAAAGGTAAACGTCAAAATATTACTGTCCTGTTC
>OY735240.1:16651876-16746876 GCA_963457665.1 Thysanoteuthis rhombus | reverse complement strand
TTATCCTAAAAAGGGACTATAACCAATGCATTCTCCCAGTAGTCGCCTATGAGGCTGAAACATGGAACCAAACTAAATGATTGACCCTCAAACTGAGCACCGCGCAACGTGCACAGGAGAGATCACAAAACAGCATTGTATATTGGAAAAAAAACAGAGGCTTCATAGAAACCAATAGAAAACTGAAATGCAAATGGACTGATCATATTGCAAGTATGTCGGACAATCGCTGAACATTACTGGTATCACCTTGTCACTCCCTTTTTGGAGCTGAAAGGGCTCTGATTCTTTATGCGTGTAACTAACCAAGAGATTAATGCTCAAGCTGAGAACATGCAACGTGCACATGAAATAATTTAGCTCAACACGGAGAGATCACAAGACAGCACAATATATCAAGGGAAAAATAAGAGTCGGAGACATCATAAAATTCATTCGAAAACTCAAATGGCAATGGGCTGGTCATGTTGCAAGAAGGGCAGACAACCAATGGACATCACGACTCACAACGTGGATCCCCAGAGATCATATGCTGAACCGTGACCAGCAGTAATTGGGATGGCCTGAGAAATCAGGCAATTTCACAAGTCTATGATAGAGGGGTCAGGCGAATCTTGGGGAAGATCTAGGCCCAAGACAGACGTTTAAGAGCAAAGAATAACAATGAAGTGAAACATTGATTTAAGAATTATTTAGTCACAGGTGTATGGCTAATTAAATTTCATTACATACCAAACCTTGTTTCTACCATGAACCGCCTTTGGGACGATATTTTGCGCCACCTTTTTTTATTTCCTTACGCATACGCGTTTTGTGTGGCGCGTATGTGAGAACGTACACAATGCAGATACGCCCAGACGAAAATCAACACTCTATCGCAAACTCTTCTTCCCCAAATGGGTTGGGGGTCTCCATCAGTGGCCGTGATTTCTGTTGATTGTAAAAATTTTCGAACGCACCAAAAATGATATGGAATTAGCTAAATTTGCGCAGGAACCTCGTGATAAAAAGAAACCCAGAAATTATTTCGGAGATTTTCAACGCAACAGAAACAAATTGTTACTTAATTTACACACACACACACACACACACACACATACATAGATAGATAGAAACATGTACACACACATACATGCACATTTCACTATCTTCGGAGTTGGGTGTAGTCTGTGACCGAATATGTCAATAGAAATAAGTAGATACACATACGGACATACCTTGATTAGTGCGGTTGAGTCATTCCAAAATTTTCCGTACTGATCAAAACCGCGCTGTTCAATGTCTTATTACAAGTTTATGTGTTTCTTTCAACAGCTCATACTTAGTTACGTTAATTTGTACAGCAATACCGTAGCCGTACTACATCAAGATCTGCACTAATCAAAACCGCACTATTGAAGGTATTCCTGAATATATAAGTGTATACTCATTGAAAGGTCATCTTAAATCTATATCATAATTATAAAGGATACCGCTTAATAAGACCAACGTTTATTAGGACCTGCCGCGTAATAGGGCCAATCTATCTACAGACTGATTCATACGTATGTTATTATTGCTAATTTGCTTCGTTTTTTATGACCATTGTGCCGTTTATTTGGACCACGCTATAGTGCTACCAAATTGCCATCTTTTAGATAAAATCTTTTAGAATCACTAAAGAATGTATTAAAAAACGATCATTTAGACATTTTAGCTCGTGACTCAATTTCAAAAGAAAAAAGTAGAAAAATAAAGACTCAAGTCGTTGTGGCTTTTATGCAAGTTGACCCCCTTTAATAAAAAAAATGGTGTTTTGAGCATTGTATGCATGGTGTATATGATTGTATGCATATATATATGTATATATATATATATATATATATGATTATACGCATATATATATATATATATATATATATATATATATATATATATATATATACATATATATATATATATGATTGTATATATATATATAAAATAAGTTTTCCACTTAATCAGACCTGCCGGTAATCATTGGTCCCGATGCGGTGCTATTAACTGGAATCCACTATATTAGCTCAAAGATGAACGATTAAATAAGGGAAACTACTCTATAATCAAAATATGCTATATCTGTCTGAGTTATTTCCCTTGATAAATCGGATGTATATAATAAGGATCTGATTTCTGTTTGTGCGTGTATTTGTTACCGTAACACCGCAAGCCAGAGTTTTGTAAGCGCTATCCCCTTAAAATATTCCTAGACAATTTGAAACTTCATGATGATACAGTGGGTTCTGCGTTCGCACTCACCACGAGAATAATGATTCGATTTCTATGCATTTTTTTCAATGATCCGATTTCGGTTTGGAGGCATATTACACTGCAAACACCAAATCAAATCCAGAGTATTGTTAACCATATAAAGTTAAAATGCTTTAATTTGAATTAGTTTCCAGTACAATTTGAAAACTATGATGCATAATTTCCTGTCCAATTTAAAACTTCAAGGTGATACTGCAGGGGTCTGCATGCGCGCTCAACACGATAATAATGATCCAAGTTCGATATATCATAAATGCAATTGATTTTTTTCGATTTTTTAAAGTCCGTAATTTCTCAGCTCATTGATTTTCTAAGTTCTATCGAAATTTTCAAAGCAAATTCTTAGTTTCATGGGATTTTATTGATTTTTTTTCTTTCATTGCAATAAATTCTGTAATGTCATGGTTATGATAGCTACGATAATTATTGACTTCACGGCTTTTTTAAAATTTGACATTTCGATTTCAACGATTACGTGTTCCAAAAGTGTTAGACAAAAATAAAGTCTTTCAAAATTTTAGAAGCTTACAAATGCAGTGCTCAATGGTAAGTATATGACAAGATACGATTTTCTAATGAAATTAATTGTATATTATTCACTACGCGAACGTATTTTAATGTCACTTCTAATCCAAAACATTCAGACAAAATTTGACTATTCGATTTCAACGATTTCAACGACTACGTATTCCAAAAGTGTTAGACAAAAATAAAGCCTTCCAAAATTTTAGAAGCTTACAAAGGTAGTGCTCAAAGGTAAGTGTATAAGATACGATTTTCTAATGAAATCAAATGCATATTATTCACTACGCAAACAATTTTTAACATAGCCTCTAATCCAAAACATCAAGACAAAATTTGACAGTTCGATTTCAACGATTTCGACGACTACGTATTCCAAAAGTATTAGACAAAAACTAAGTCTTTTAAGATTTTAGAAGTTTACTAACGTAGTACTCAAAGGTAAGTGTATAATAAGATACGTTTTTTAATCAATTTAAATGTATATTATTCAATACACGAACAGTTTTTAACAATCGCTTCTAATCCAAAACATTCAGACAAAATTTGACTTTTCGATTTCAACGATTTCAACGACTACGTATTCCAAAAGTGTTTGATAAAAACAAATTCTTTCAAAATTTTAGAAGCTTACAAATGTAATGCTCGATGGTTTGTGTATAACATTCAGACAATATATTGTCCTCTTATTATTTATTTCCTAGACTATGCCTTACCGACAGCCCTGGATTTATTATTGAACAAAATAAGTAAGTGCAGAGGATATTTAAAGAGAGGTGCACCACAGGTTTTTTGCAATTTCCCCTGCGTTAAATGATATTAAGTCATTTGAATCAACATGAATCTTTTAATCTAAAACATAATTTTTCTTATATAAAGATTTAATTAAAAAATCCAAACGATTCAACCGTCCACACAAATACTATTGCAGAAAACTAGTCATAATGTAAGTTTCGTTGGTAAAGATTTGGTTTAGAGAAGTAGTGTATTTTTTCTAACGTATTTTGATATGTTTTAAATATATACGTGCTTAATTTCTCCCGTATTTTTTTCATTACTGAAAAATATTATCATTTAAGCAATAGAAAGGTGAAGGCGCGGGCACCATTTTTGGGCTATACTTAGAGCATCAAGAAGCTTTAATCTGGCCCTGCTTATTGATGGTACATGAGGAGAATTTTCAAGACAAGGAATGATGCAAAAAGACGTGAGGAAATGTCAAGAAGGAAAGGAAAAAGAGATGGATGTATAAAGAGCTGAACATCTCCAGAATGAGAGAAAAGGGCAAAAAAAGGTAGATAAGAAGAGACAAACGAGGTAAGGGCTAGATGTCTTCAAAATGAGGGGATGACTACAAGAAAGAGGAGCGGGTGAAGAACCTGATGAGTTGAGCGCTGAACATCTCCTGAATGAGATAGAAATACATTATAGGTGTGGACGCAGAACGCACACTATTATCATAAAGTTCTAAATTAGACCAGCAATTGCTTTATTCTCCAAGTTAGAACATTTTACCAATCTTGCGCTAACAGAAATTTAATACGATGTACAGTTTTCTCTGTGTTATTGTAATAAACATAGAAATATACAGAAATCGAATGATTTGATTACAAAGACGAACACTAATACATTTATGTGTAAATATAAAACATGTATGTATTTGGCGGTGAGTGTATGCACGCATGCGCGAGGAAACATTGTATGATGGAATTTAAGATTTCATTTTTGATTACGTGAAGGCAGAATTACATGAACATCCTCTGTATATTTGTGTGTGACTATGTGTGTGTGTCTAAGTATTTATTGAAAATGCACAGTGCTTTATATTCTAATAATTTGGTAAATAAATCAATAAAATGCAGTTTATATTTGCTTTTAATATTTTATTATAAGACCTGCAAAAATCTGTCAAACTGTTTCGTTATTGAAACACTTTGACAAATCTTCGCGAGTCCCATAATGAAATATAACTATATATATATATATATATATATATATATATATATATATATATATATATATATATATATATATATGCTTGTATTGTATAACTATACATGAATAGATATGTATGTATGTAAAATCATGTTTGGAAATATGTGCGTTACAGAAATATTGTACAACTACTCTAATATGCCTGCAAAATTTTGATTAGGCAGAATTATTATATATATATGTGTGTGTGTTTGTGTGTGTGTGTATATATATATGCGCGTGTATACATACGTGTGTGTGTACCTGTATAAATGAGCCGAGAAAGATGCAGAAATGGATTTCATTTGGTTAAATAAATATACACTTCCAAATATATAATTTTGTATCACATAAGCTTCTCCTTCCTCTCTTTCTCTTCACACACACACACACACACACACACACACACACACACACATATATATATATATATATATATACGTGAAAGAGAAGGCAAATGTGGAAATGTAGAATGGGTGAGGTGTAAACAAATTATCTCAGCGAAACCCCATCCTTATCCCAATTTTAGCAAACGCAACTCCTGGCTTTGCGAATCTCACCGAACAGCCCCCCCCGTCTTCGTTTGTAAATTAAACATTGTAGCACTTACGATTTGTCTTTTTCTTCCTCCACAAATCGTCAATATTTTCTCGAAAATTGTTCCGTCTTTAAGCCTTGTCGTTTTGTTTCTTACTGTATTTCTCCATCCCCACCCACTATAATCCTACCTCCCCCCCCTTTCTACATGTGTGCATTATTTCGCCCAGGTTTGTTGATTACGAACGAAAGTGTCGTTCGTAATGTCGTCAATTTCGGGGCCAATTTCACCTCCTCCATCAACCACCGCATACGCCCTCCCAGGCCCCCGCGAAGTAGACTTCGTTAAGGACCGATTTTTCGACAATCGACGAAAAAGCAATCAGTGTTACCCATGCAGGTGTGGAGAGTGGGCGGTTTTGAGAAATTGACGCAAAAATGATATAAACTTTATATCATATTTTTTGGCTTGTTTATATTTTAAGTACTTCTTTATATTATGGAGTATTAAAAAAACAAACAAGCCCCCCAAAAACAGTGAAATTTTAATAAGAGGAATTTTCAACGTTGTGGACAATAGAATCGGCAAGTCGATTTCAAACTCCGGCGAAGGCAGTTCATGTTCGCTTTGCACTAATGTCCCTAGGAAAGGCATGGATCCAACTTTTGCCCGAACAGTTATTGGAAGTGTGTAGGAATAGAGTGACAAAATGGTATAGAGAAGTACTTGAAAAGACACAAGTGACCGCCCCACCCTGGAACAAATACAGAACAAAAACAAAAAACAAAAAAAAGATTAAAAAAATAACTCGGGTGGCGTAACAGTTAACTCATCAACTTCAGTTGACGGATATTTCTATCATTTCAGTCCTATGGCTAACTCAATAAAATTTCTGTTTTAATGCGATTGATGGCAGCTCAGTTACATCTGTGAGTCAGGGCTTTTATCTCACCATGGAAAACTTTGAATAGATTATCTCACAATGGACAAGGCCTTTTATCTTGCAGTTGATTGTGATTATAGATGCCACCTTCCTCTTTTAATGGGACAATGGAATCGTTCAAATTCTGGACGAGGTAGTTTACATTCACTGTGCACATGCCCATGGGAAAAGTATGAATAAAACTCCTTTCCGCTGAGCTATGAGTGGAATAGCAGAACAGACTGCACTGTGTAGCCATGGAGAGGGGCAACCAGTCTAGCTGAAAGACTACTCTAAATTCAAAACCGGGAGCTAGAGTCTCGAAGGCACCCCAAGTTGTCTTCAGGTTAGTTCTGCCGACCTGTGCAGTGTCAAAAGTAACCTTTATTTGGACAACAATAGTGCATTGAGAGGAAAGACTTGCTTCATGGGCAACCACCAGTATTTTAACTGGCAGCTCCCTAGATAGATTGAAAGCAAGAATCCCCCCGGTGCAGATACAGAGGCCTGCAAAACTGACGTATACTACCAAACCAACACACACACACACACACACACACACACACACACACACACACATTCACACATGCACACGTACATGCACACTTGAACCATTATCTGCAGAAGGATCTTGGGCGTCCACAGCCATTTTTCCAGGGAGGGGCAGGAGAAAATATTCTGCGGTTGGGGACAAATGTATGCATTCAGAAAAGGACCAAAAAGATATATCCAATTGTTGGTAGTTAGATGAGGGACTAGTGAGTTCCTAAGCTGTGATTCAACCTTAGCAGCCACTGTTTATTGTTGACCCCTCGTTTCCCGGTCTTATAAGGTTCTACCTCCCAACCCCACTTTGCCCTTGACCAGACCGCCCAATTCAGAGGAGGGTAAATACCCCGTTTGCGCCCACCACTCCAGCAGACACCCATGTGCAGGAGCAGCTCAACTGTCATGTTCTAAACGTGACAATAACTTTGATTATACAGGGCAGCATAGAGTTAGATGAACAGATCGTAAACAATGGGCCGTTCTACTTGAAGTTACCGACGACGTTTTCTGTTTGTTGCTATGTATCTCTGTCACAGTACATGTATGATTAGGGCAAATTTCCGTCATTTGCAGTAAAGACATAGAATCATAACTCATATTCCAGTCAGCCATAGTTGATAGTTTCATAGAATCCAGGCTTACGAAGAAGTCTCCACTTCTTGGAGACTCAACGAAAAGTGTTTAATTCTGAAAAATAGAGGTATCCAATATTTTTCGAAAATTCACTTTACGTCAAGAAGGACGACAGTAAAAATAGCGTTCTGTGTTCATTTTGTTATCACTCGTTATAGAGTTAGCACAAACCCTCATCCTCTTTCTCTTTCTCCTACACTTTGGTTACCTGTATCTCCAACCGACCCAAACTCCGACGACTCAGTTTAACAGTTCTAGGACAACTGGAAATTTTCCCATACAAAATTAATGAGAGTTGCTTCTCTGCTTTAAGCCATTTTGGTTTACGGAATGTGAATATGGCAACGCCTGACATTCAGATAGAGGGAAAACTAACACACACACACACACACACACACACACACACACACACACACACACATATATATATATATATATATATATATATATATATATATATATTTACTGAGTTTGTGTGTGCAAAGGTTCAGTATTCAACTTTGTATCCAAATTTCTAGTTTTCATAAAGAGCGCTAGGAAATTTTGCACAAACCTAATATAAACACTCTCAATATATATATATATATATATATATGTGTGTGTGTGTGTGTGTGTGTGTGTGTGTGTGTGTGTGTGTGTGTGTGTGTAAATATACAGATATATATATGTATATATATATTTATATATTATCATTATGAATAAATGGAAACGCATATATATATATATATATATATATATATATATATATATATATATATATAATTCCACTTCTCCTCCTCTTTTTTCTTTCACGATACTCTTCCTCATTTCATCCTCTTTCTCTTCTTCTTCATCTTCTACCCTTTTCAGAATTCATGATTGCAAATATGCTGTCTTCAAACAAAAATGGATAACGACCAGCCTGTCGCCCGATTAGCCAGAATAGATAACACTCACGGATATATATATATATATATATATATATATATATATATATATATATATATATATATATAGCATTAATACGTATATGCAATGCCCCTCCCTACCGCAAACGCAAACAAGCTTAAATTGTAGGCATTATATAAACATTATGCGTCCAATATATTTCTGATCACGTTTAAGTGTACAATGGAAGCCTAAATAATTTTCTCCTTCTTTCTTCCTTCTTTTCTTTTTTTCTTTCTTCCTTCATCTCCTGGTGTCTCTCTTTCTACCTTCCTTTTCCTCTGCTGGTTTCTCTCTTCTTTTGTGTTTTTCTCCTTTTCCCTCTTCCCTTTCTTACACGGCTTCTTTCTTCTTTCTTCCTCTCTTTTTTCTCCTGGTGTCTTTCCCTCTTCCTTATTTTCATTCTTTTTTCATTTCCATCTTCTTTACTTCTTTATTTCTCCTGGCATACTTCACTTTCTTTCCGTCCTAAAAATCAATCAATATTCCTTAGCCTATGGCCCACCCTTTTACGAAATATCATTGGGATTCATTGAGAATATTTGGAGATGTTGCGTGGAGAGTCAGAGAGTTAAACATATTTTCATCAGCAAAGTTGTTAAATTAAAATGGAAGAGTCCATTGTTACGGACAGAGAAACAGAAAACTATACTTTTCGTTAGAAAAGTTACTATTCACTATAACAACACTTATAATCATGGGAGCATACTGGTATAAGAATATAATCTAATTGTTTGATACTGAAGTTTCGGGCATTTTTAACAAAATCTTTTATTCATATAAATTCATATCATCATTATTTAGTCATCAAATAATTTTCATTTACTTTTCAATGAATGTACGTCGCCTTGGAGCTAAATTGTGAATTATCATATTAGATTGATGCAAATTTGGCAGGAGATCAAAATAAATCAAGATAACATTATTAGTTATAATACAACTAGTGAACGTAAAAACAATTAGGGACATGGCACCGGATGACTAGAGAAAATGAAGGATAGGTTTAAGGGGTAGATTCGAACTTCTGTCCAATGTAAATCTTCTAGTTTTAAAGCAGATAGCTGTAAAGCGGTTTTGCCCGGGGCTTAACCTCAATTTCCAATCTGTACTATTTACTGATGGTCGTTGACCAGTAGTTTCTAAAGTGGGGTCCACGCACCCCAGGGAGTCCGTCAAATAATCCAGCAGTATGTAATGCACGCATGAGAGAATCATGCTCAACTTTACATGGAGAGATCACAATGGCAGCACAGTATATCAGGAAGAAAACGGGAGTCCAAGACATCTTAGAAACTATCAAAAAAACTTGAATGACAATGGGCAGTCCATGTTGCAAGAATGACAGACAACCAATGGACATCACGTCTAACGACATGGATCCCCAGAGATCACATGCGGAAGCGAAGCCGACAGAATACAATATGGAGAGATGAATTGGACAAATTCAGAAAATACTGGCTCTGCAGCACCCATGACAGAGAAACGTGGCGAATCCTGGGGAAGGTCCATGTCCAACGACGGACGTTAAAAGACTGATGATGATGATGATGATGATGATGATGATGATCTTCTTCTGAACCTGACATTGCAGATCTTATGACAGAGAAATAACACCATTCATCGCACAGCTATTAGAAATTATTATTATTGTACACAGACGTGTATCGTATATTGCTATTTGAATAAGTGTCCGTAAGGTGTCCAATCATTTTGAATACCACAAGAACCGGTTGCGTAGCTTCAATGTAACCTGGCAGCAAATCAAAGGAGAACCTCAATGAGCATGCTTGAACAGATACTCTCCCGTTGAGTCCCTCAGTTGGCAGTGAGACGTCGTTCAGTGAGCTTGAATACTGTGTGACCCGAACTTTTTCGTAATCTAGTAAAAACCTGATTTTGTGTCGTAATCTTGTGAAAACGTTGTTTGGTGTTGAACTCTTGTAAAAACATGGTTTTGTATTTTACTTTTGAGAAAACGCTACTTTGTGTCGCATTCTTGTGAAAACACAACTTGGTGTCGATCTATCTTACGTCGGACCAACCAATAGTTAGCCCAGTATACAACAACGGCAGTATACAACAGACTGCGTGTTCAAGTGCGCATGTGCTTATGAGTGTGTATGTATATGCGAGCGTGTCTGTAATAAAACCTGATAATTGTTATCGTATAACCTCCTGATTTGAGAGCATCGTTGTCAGTTCCTAAGAGCAGACATTCGAAGCCCTCCGTCGCATAACAACAATCTCTCTGCAGCGGCTATAACAGCCAGGAAGTGTCCGTTATTAAATTTGCGAGAAATAGCATTTTCTTACATCTTAGTAGCGTCTGGAGTTCGTTAAGGCCCGACATGGTCCAGAATAATAAAACTCTCAAAGTTTTCAACAGTTTTACTAGCATCATATATATATATATATATATATATATATATATATATATATATATATATATATATATATATTCTGGCCAGCGAACGACGTTGCCAAGTCCGTCTGCTTACACTGTCCAAACATAAATTTATCGTCCGTTTTCGAAGGTGGTAAATGTTGAAAGAAAACTAACAAACTAGAAGCTATGGATACACAAAAACAAAAAAAATATTTTAGTGTCTGTAAAAAGCAATGGACAGTAAAAGCTTTTTTGGTACAATGTAGGGGAGGTGGTTCCGATTGTAAATAGTAAAGTTTCGCACCCTCGCTCACTGGATGTTACAAACAGCGAACAAATAAAAAGAAATGAGGATTCATGAAAGAAAAACAAAATTTGGATTGGACATTATTATCTGCTGATGTTAGTGTCGACGAATTGACATCTATGGTATTTACACGAAGAAGGAAAGGGCAAAGGAAAGAAATGGTGAATGGTTTTAGGAGGATAAAATAATGAAGTCGCCTGGGAGTTTGTAGAAGATAGCATAACAAAATTATAGATATATTTTTCAATGAAATTTATGTCAAAAATTTGAAACAAAATGTACTAAATTTTAGTTTCTTTTTTTGAATTTTGAACATTTCTTGGGGTTAGTGGCGAATTGTACGATCAACAAATTGACCTTTCGTTAGATTGACCGGCGACCAATTGACCGGTGATCAATTGACCGGATGTCCATTGTAATGACTTCACAAACACATCCGGCCAATCAGTGAATGGTCAATCTTAAGAAAATTCGGCCAATCAGTGAATGGTCGTACACTTGAGTAGCTTGGAGGCAACAGAAAAAGAAAATCTCTTCAAAACTGCTCCATGAATTTCGTAGAGTTCGTTCATTCAGCCAATCAATTCTGAGCTCATATTTTACTCTAAGAACATGAAAAGAAATATATCGAATCATAGTAGGTTTAATTCACTATTCTTTTCAATGCTTTGAATCTACGTGGACATCGACATTCAGACATTTGTAGGACTATGTTAAAAGGATAGTGTCGTCTGCTTACGAGTCAACTAAACTGTTTGAGAAGAATGCTTTGTGTCAGACTTTTGATGTCAGAATGCTAAATTTTTACATTCAATATGAAGTACATGAAGTCTAAACGTTTTTATTTGTCATGGCTGATTATGAATATAGCAGCCATTTTATCAAGGCAAGTAATTGTGGAATACGCAACATCTCTTTGCTGACTCAAATTTTGAAAATTTTGCCCATTTCGCCAAGCAATGCTGAGTGAATATTTTTTCCTCTAAGAACCCTAACATAAATACAAGTTCACAGCAATAAAGTAGGTTAGATCAATTATTCTTCCCACGATTTGAACTTACTTACTTTGGGTGATCTCCACGAAATATGTGTAATCATTTTTGAAGCAATGTTGCCTTTTCTAAAATCTTTTGGCAATTGAAGTTTTTTTTCTGGAAACTCGTAGTTTATATAGGAGATGGATTCAATTGACTATTCATTGGTCAAAAGTGTTCATAAAGTCATTATCATACAAGACTGAATTCAATAGGCTCCCCAACAATTCTAAATCATCCAAGAATTTACGCCATGAAAGTGATAAAAACTTCCATTGTTCAAAGTAGAAAGAGAATTGCTATTTGTCTCTAATGATCTTTCGAAAACGAGCTACATCAACCCAATACTTGGAATGATATATATATATATATATATATGTATATATATATATATATATATATATATATTATTGTGTCATCCACAGACAGCTGTTTCGATGTATTACATCTCTTCAGTTTGGCTAAGGACTTTCCATTATCCGATCAAGTACCGCGAGGCAGAATTGGAACCTTCACTTCAGACCCGTACGCCGATATCCTACTTCTGGACTACGGAACTGGACAGTCAGTAAACAGTAAAGCTGGATTTAAGCGATATATTTGTTTACACAGAAATCCCTCATATATATATATATATATATATATATATATATATATATATATATATATATATATATATATATATATATATATATATTTGGGTGTATCTAAGGTATTTTCGTTTGGGGGAGGGGTCAATTCATGTTCATGGGAGACCTCCCGAAAATTCCTTTATATTTTTGAAGCTTGTACACTGAACAGAGTGTTCCTTTGAACCAAATTACTATGTTTGAAAAAATTATTTACCTAAATTTATCATTTTGTCTCGACGTAAGCTTATGATTGATAAATATTACTTCAAGATGAACTAATAAATTTACGTGTAACAAATAAGTAATTTTGTGAAGTTTTACTGCATAACACCCTTTTAAGTGTGTAATGTTCTAAATATGGTATCTTTGGATGATCCAAGCTCTTCAGAAAGTTTTTCAAGCGCTAAAAGTCGGTTTCTCCTCTACCTTGCATTTTAAACCGTCATAATTGATAATTGATGGTCGTTCACGTTCGGGATTTATTTCAAGGTACAAGTCACCATCTTTGAAGCGCTTAAACCAGTTTTAGGCAGTCAGATATTATTTCATTTCCTTCCACTTACCGAATTCTGTGAGCAGCTTCGGCGGTCTTGTGGCCCAGTTTTAGATGTGGCCTGAAATTGCCAGAATCTCAGTATTTGTATCTACCATTATAACATCTTAAACAAAAGGTACAATTGATTAGTATTGATAATCATACGATATATATATATATATATATATATATATATATATATATATATATATAGCACTGCTCTTTCAACTCTGGAATGGAGCACTCTTGTGGATGGGGAATTGTGCGTAAGTAAATATATCGCTAAATTCAGTCCTATAGACCGCCCAGTTCTACGTAGGGCAGGGGTAAAATGTTAGTCTCTGGGTCTGAAGCGAAAGTTTTGATCCTACCTCGCGGTATTGGAAAGGATATTGGATAGTCTCTAGCCACACAGAGGAGTTGTAATACAACGAAACAACTGTCTGTGGATGACTCAATCATTATATACATATATATATAGAGGAGTCATAGAGAGTCTTTAGAGGTGTATGTACATGAAATAAGCTTCGCTGTAAAGGTCCATACAAAACAAAAATACATTTGAAACAGCTCAATATTTCAGTCATCCTTGTGGTTTGTTCACGACTGATCTCCGAATTAGATAGAGAAACTTTCCTGACGAGTGATTAAAAAAAGATGAAGGGTTCGAAAACATTGTCTTCTTGATGGCAGGCTCTGGGGTATGGAAGAGGGGAGAATGTGCATTGGGGGAATATTTAGATATTTCAGGGGCGGTTCTATGTTCCTCGTGGCCCCCAAGCCCAAGGCTATGGGTTGAACACTCATAACTTCATCTTTCTTTCTTAACGAATGTCTTGTATTATTGCAATGGCTTTTTTTCCCATGTGTACGCCCTGATCGAAAATATTTGACAATAAGAAGAAGAAGAAGAAGAAGAAGAAGAAGAAGAAGAAGAAGAAGAAGAAGAAGAAGAAGAAGTGGGGAAGGAGGAGGAGGAAATGAAACAGAAGGAAGTAAAGAGGAGGGAATCGAGAAAAAATAACAGAAGAAGGAAAATGAATGAATGAACAGAAGAGGTTGAAAGGAGGGAAGGAAGTAGAGAAAGAGAAAGGTGGTTACAAGAAGAAGAAATGATTGAAAAAGATAGGTCGAAGGAAGAAAAGAAAGAAGTGAAGAAAGAGGGAAGAAGAAGAAAGAATAGAAGAACGAATGAATGGACAAGAAGAAGAAGAAGAAGAAGAAGAAGAAGAAGAAGAAGAAGAAGAAGAAGAAGAAGAAGAAGAAAAGATTTGTTTTTCATTTTTTACTCACGTTCTCCTTGCAATCGGCTCTTATTGAATTCAAGAAGCAAAAAAACAAAATTCAACGTCTACTTAGACATTATTGACCGAGGAACTATCATCATCATCACCATCATCGCCATTATTATTATCATTATTATTATTATTATTATTATCACCATTATTATTGTTATCATTATCATTATTATCATTATCATTATCATTATTATTATCATTATTATTATTATCATTATTATCATTATTATTATTATTATTATCTTTATTATTATTATTATTATTATTATTATTATTATTATCATTTGCAGTAATAGTAGTAGCATTAAATCAAAAGTAATAGTTGTTTGGATTTTTATTTTTCATTTTATTCTTAGTCGAATATCTGTTTATTTTTTGTAATTATTACTAATTTTGACTTATCATTATTGCAAGTTGAAATCGTAGTCTTGACTTCATATTTTGACAAGTATTCGTCAATCTTCTGATAATAGCTATTTGTGTCGTCTTCTTTGTCGTCATCGTCTTCTTCTTCTTCTTCTTCTTCTTCTTCTTCGTTTCCTTCTTCTTCGTTTCCTTCTTCTTCTTCTTGTCCATTCATTCGTTCTTCTATTCTTTCTTCTTCTTCCCTCTCCCTTCACTTCTTTTTTTCTTCCTTTGCTCTATCTTTTTCTTGTTGTTGTTGTTGTTGTTGTTGTTGTTGTTGTTGTTGTTGTTCTTGTTCTTCTTCTTCTTCTTCTTCTTCTTCTTCTTCTTCTTCTTCTCATTATATATATAGTAGTAGTAGTAGTAGAAGTTGTAGTGGATGTCATAGGATAATTTGCTTTCTGACTAGTATTAAGGATGTCATGCTCTCCGACCTGGTTTGTTTCTTTTCACGAACCCTGGCCTTTCTTCCCACCTAAAAGAACCTCCACAGATACACATTCTAACTTTTACAAAAACCAACAATACATCAGATTATTGAGGTCAGCAAGTCCAGAAGAATATTGAATATTATTCTTCGACCCTTAGGGAGAAAACGTAGGGGGAGAGTCGATTTCTTATACAAATGCGAAATCTGATAAAAATTAAATAAAAGTAATAAAATGAAAACGTAGAATCCTGCCGTATAATGCATCACCAAATGTCCGTATGTCTGTGATAACGTGATTCAGGAACCATGTAAGATATCCCCATTAATTTCTTTATGTGTACTAACAGGACCACCAGGCATGTTTTTCACAAGTTGATTTTAGAAATTTCAAAAAACAAAAAAAAATATTAGTATATATTGTGAGGTCAGCGTTTGTGCTCGCACTGACGTGAATAGTCCAATTTCCATCCATCGACTTATCTATTGTACCATAACTCACCTAGCTTTTGTTAAGTCCCCTCCAGGTATATGAATTAAGTGTCATCCAAGAGTTCATGGGGATGATATCCAAATAAGGTATTTTATGATTCAATAAATACATAGTTCAAATCCATGACCTCTCGTTTGGTCCAAAGGCACCATTTAGGCCTTCAACGAGAAATGACTGAAAAACCCACCTAAAGGCAGATTTTCAGCTAGTATTGAAAATTAAAAGAAGATAATAAAATAAAACGTAGAATTGAAAGATTTCTGTGAAACTTGCAATCAATAAGAAAAAAGAGTGATGGTGTAACTTTAGTTCTCGAAAATGGCGGATAGTTACGCCCTGAAAATTGAAAGACGCTCGAGGAAAACGGACATTTTGAATTTAGGCGTTACTTGAAGCCTTGGACGAGCAAGACGAAACTATTTTTTTTATTTCATTTTAATTATTAGATGAGTATTGTAACCTAACATTGAATCATTTTTTTTACTTCTCTTTACTTTCATCTTTATTTTGAGTTATTTTTATCGCAACTAAACTCGGACCGTCATTCTAAGGTAAAATTAAAAATCGAGACGAGGATAAAAAGTAGTCAAAAGTAAATATGATATTGAGTTACAATACTTCATCTAATAATGAAAATGAATAATGAAATTGCTATAATAATACTACTTACATATAATATAAACAACATGCCGGTCTGGCTAGTCATTCAATAGAAACTGTCACGTAACGAACGTCTTTTGGCAGCATGCTGTGTGAGGGGTGATCATCTGAAAAAATAAGAAAAAGTGGCGATCAATAAATAAGTTACTTTTCTTGCCTTTTGTTGGAATTGACCACTAAAAGAATCACGCGTGAATGCTACTAGACGCAAATTACGAGACCTATTTAGCAGAAGTTCGTATTGTAAATTGAACCCAACTCAACAAAAGCCTTTTGGTGGGTAGGAGTTTTAAAAAATCGTCTTTTGTAGTCATAAGAAATAGATTATTAGATTTCCAGCCATTTAGCTCTATTGGTTTGAACTGTACGTATGATACATACATAACCTGCCATCCAGACTCACTTGAGAACTGAAGAAACCTATGTTGATTTTTGGTGATAGTTTTTGGTTGACAGTCCCTAATAAATTATAGAATTCGCAAAGTTTGATGTCAAGTACAAAAATTCCAACAAAGAACAAATATGGTCAGAATAAATTCTATTTATGACATCACTGGCGTTTTCCACCGGAAAACGTTTAAAATGAAGTAAAAATGACATCTAGAAACATGGAGATTCTGGAGAATCTAGATGTTATTAATAAACCCGTTATAATAAGGCTCTCAAAAGATTTTTAAAAAAAACTTTAAAAAGAAAAAAAAAACATTTCAGAGGGGGTTTAGAGAAGTACTGATTCCAATTTCCAATTCTATAGACAAAATGGTATGGCAAGAACACAAACATGTGCACATGTAAAAAGAAAAGAAGGATAAAACTCTTCGCCTGCTCTGCCTGTGGTTGTAAGGAGTGTGTTTTTTTTTCTTTTTTTATTCAACTATAAATAACCAGCCAAGAGTGGTATGATGGTTAGGAATTTAGTCAGACCCCAGACAAAATCTGACTTTGTTTTTGTACAGTAACAAGAACAACAATCAAAACAAAAACAATCCCCACCAAATTCAGGGAAGTAAAATTACACATTCACCTAACGTGATTTGAAATTGCGCCCGACTGATTAGTAGCAGTGTCTCTCACCGACTGAGCTAGATTGACAAGTTTTGCCAAGCTTTAGTTTATGTTAGAACTACGCAGTGATGATTTCATTCTAATATTTACAGTATAAAACAAACATGTGGATTTACAAGAAAAAAGGATTACACCGTTCGATAGGTAAGGTTGTTCAATACTTGTCAGAATAAGAGAGTAATTGCAAAAGAAAAATCTTGGCTCATTTTTTTACCCAGGAGTACATTTTAGAGCAAATCCAGCGGTTGAGTCAGTACCACTCGTTCGTACGTCATTGACAGTAGTGATATGTAGTTCCTAGAACGCCCAGTCAACAAAATTCCCCTCTTGGATTTGTTGAGGTAGTTGAAAGGAAAGTACAGCAAGTTACGTCACCCAACCGTCTCAGAGGGATCAACTCCCTGGTTAGGAATCAGAGTTGTTTTTCTCCTAGACTGGTGGGCTACCAAAGGTGAGAGAGCAAAATCTCCCCTGCTATTTAGTCGAGTGAAAAGAGTCGTAAACCGACCTGAATCTGAACTCGGCTCGCCGATTCCATGGTCATCATCGTTAACCACTACGCCACTCGCTCTTCTGTTCATCATCATCATCATCATCATCATCCGTCGTTGGACATAGACCTTCCCCAGGATTCCCTATCATGGGCATCGCAGAGCCAGTATTTCCTGAATCTGTCAAGTTCATCTCTCCATCTTGTGTTCTGTCGGCCTCGGTTTCTTACGTGATCTCTGGGGATCCATGTTGTGAGTCGTGATGTTCATCGGTTGTCTGTCATTCTTGCAACATGGTCTGCCCATTGCCATTTGAGTTTTTTAATAGTTTCTATGATGTCACGAACACCTGTTTTCTTCCTTATATACTGTGCTGTATTGTGATCTCTCCATGTAAGGTCGAGCATGATTCTCTCTTGCGCACGTTGCATACTTCTCAGTTTGCAGGTCTGTCTCTTGGTAAGATTCCTTGTTTCAGCTCCATAAGTGACCACCGAGATCCGTTGGGCAACTCTAAAATAACAGGTAAATATAAATTGAACGAAAGGAATAAAATCAGTAAAATGTAAACGAGTGACAGTTATCCTTCTCCCTCGAAGGCGGTGTTGTATGAATTTACATCCCCTAATTAAAAACATCCATTACCTCTCCAATAGTAGGTGCATCGACATTTTTCATAATTTGCCGTCCAAGAAGAAAATCGAAGACTTACTCAGAAAATTCAACACACCTCCCAACACTACACGACCCCTGGCAAGATGGGCGTAGGGGTATAGGTAGCCTAAAACGCCCTACGCTATAATCGGCTTGTGTTAATTAGGTTTTTTGAGATGTTCTCGGAGAAGAGAAATTCACTTGATTTCGGTGATGGTGAACTGTGAGAAAGGCGTTTTATTCGAGGCCATTAGCGATGGAAATGGACGAAAAGGCGGAACAGCACGAAATGAAAGTAAGATGAGATGCAGCACTCTTTTAACTTTTATATAAAGTAAAACCCCGTTTAGCGCTAATTCATTCATGCGCTTTTTTTTCAAATAGTTTTCATAATAAATTTAGTAATGAATGTATCAGAATAATCTAGCGTGAGAGATTCTAGCCATTAAGATGTACTAGAAAAGGCTTCTTTGAGAGAAAGGCAAGAGGAGACTTCATTGAAACTTTCAAGATAATAAATGGCTTTACAAATTACGGAATTCTAATGTTTATTAAGTTAGATAGGACGGAGAAAGGGGTCTTAAGCCTGCCGAGGTTTCCCAGGCCAATCTCTTCACAAGGTTCTAAGACTCGTGGGAATATGTGCCAGCAGGGAAGAAAAGCTTCCAAAAACATCTTGGGAGCTGCCGAGAGAGCTTCCCGGTGGCTCTGGTTCGGAAAGGGGGCTGAGTGGCCTAATACGTCACTTGGACACTGAAAACATCTTGGGAGCTGCCAAGAGAGCTTCCCGGTGGCTCTGGTTCGGAAAGGGTATTACGTCACGTAATACACCACTTGGACACAAGCTTGAACAACCCGGCTGGGTCACCCAAGCGTTGTTTCATATCCATGATTGGATTTAATAAAAGTTTGATCAAATTAAAACTATGTATTCATATATACATGGAAAGATTTCCCATGCTTTTCAGGCCCAGATATGCAAGAATCCCTCCTGAACATACGTAAATAACCTTAAGGCCTGGGCGATTAAATTTCAAGTGAGATACAATGTTTGTGGTTTGTGGCTGATACCAACGCTCCATAATTCAGGGTTGAGCACTCTTGAAGTGAGGTAACTCTTCATTGTGAGCTTATGCAATGTTCTTCCAATGTGGAATGGAGCACACTGGTGGATGAAGAATATATCCCTTAAACTCAACCTTACTGACCGTCCAGTTCCATGGAGTAGAGGGAGGATACCAGCCTCCTGGTCTGAAGCTAAAGTTTCGATCCTTCCTCGTGGTACTGGATGGGATAATGGATAGTAATACAACGAAACAGCTGGCTGTGGATGACTATATATATATATATATACATATATATATATATGTATATATATATGTTGTAAGTTCGAGCTCCACGTGGTCATCTAAGATTTGTGGTCTTGTGCCAGACTATCCCAAACTTAGTAAATGCCTATAATTGTTTGCCGTAGGGCAGTAGTAAGTTAACAAGTTTCGTAGAGTATTATTACTGTAGTTACATTGATCCTCATTGGGGTCTCACAAATTTCACCTTGTGTCAAACTAATAAAGCTTTTCAAATAGTCTAAAGGTGGACAAGACTTTCCTATTGGTACGATTGTCACTACTCCATCTTCCTAACCCCATAAAGTTTATTTGGCCCCGTTTCAACATTGAGGACCCATTCGCTCCACTTGAGGGCTGGGAACAATCGGAGTGAAGTAAGAACATCCGCCCTCTAGACTGGCTTCGAGGGAGGATATCAAAGTGATCCCTTTCAGGGGGAAGGATGTTA
Organism: Thysanoteuthis rhombus; assembly: GCA_963457665.1. NCBI lineage: Eukaryota > Metazoa > Mollusca > Cephalopoda > Oegopsida > Thysanoteuthidae > Thysanoteuthis > Thysanoteuthis major. Next base: position 16,726,338 of record OY735240.1, on the reverse strand, counting down.
AACTGATCACAAAGTGTTATTTGTAGCTTGAGGGAATTCTGGGGAAATATTGAAAATATATTGGAGAAATATTCAAAAAAAAGGGAGATAGAAGAAGGGAAGGAAATGATTGCTAATTATCGGTAAATTCCAAACGGCGTTAGAAAACGTTAATGTATTCTTTTTTTGTTTTTGTATTCGACTTGTACTCGAGGTATCGCGGGGAGGTGGAAACGGTTGACACATAATTTCATCTGTCTGTTTCTATTCTCCATTGTTTTACCTCACAGATATTTATCATAACCAATTCCCATTTTGCTGGGCCCGGGGAAGCTTCACCAAAGCCCCGTTAACTGTACATTTCTTGGAGGACTTTCTCCCAGTCAGTCCGTTTCAAATATCTCACGGTACTAAACGAATAGTTAGGATCAGAGTTACCCGTCTCCAATAGTAGTTGCCAAGCGAGGCTAGAGTGCTAGGCCTGTCCTGCTATTTGCCCATAGCAAGGGCGGGTGAGATGGATCAATACCTTTCTAAAGGGTAATAACGCAAAATAAATGCAAATTGTCTCAGCCTGACTTTGAACTCAGTTCGTCGATCCCATTTTCGGTACTGCTAACCGTTAGAACACTCGCACCTCCTATTATATTTTGCCGGGTTAATATAAACACTAGCTGAATACTCTTTGCACGGGTGGATTATTCGGCAAATACGTACTCACGCGCAAACACACACACACACACACACACATATATATATATATATATATATATATATATATATATATATATATATATATATATGTATACATATATGTACATATATATATATATATATATATATATATATATATATATATATATATAGGATGTGAATTCACTACACAAACAAGTTTATGTTTCTGCCCTCTTTTGACCTCTTCAGGCGAAGAGGGCAGAAACATGAACTTGTCTGTGTAGTGAATACACCTCCCATCATATTTCCAGCTCTACTCTAAAATAACTCAGCCCTCGGAGTATATAGTTGAATGTATCAAGCACTCTATGAATAAATCCGTCACAAATAAGACATTGCTTTATATTACATTATATCATGCTATCTCGCAAACCTGATTTATACTATATATATATATATATATATATGTGTGTGTGTGTGTGTGTGTGTGTGTGTGTGTGTGTATGTGTGCGTGCGCGTGTGTGTGTGTGTGTGTGTTGAATAGAAAATAAGGGTCCAGTTTTGCATTTTAGTTAAATCATAAATCAAAACCCCTTCTATAAAATGTTCGAAAATGTTTTTGTTTTTTTCCAAAACTTGTCAACTCAAGTGTAATTTAGGAAAAACAAGTCTCGTTCACTTTTAATCTGACAAAGTGGGATGTCCCCCCCCCCACTTTAAACCCCTCAAACAATTATATATAAACATGTGAAATAAGACGATATGTGTATGGACAGAAAGTAGCATTATAGTTAAATTTCTAATAGAGCTCCCACTTGAACCATTTGAACGAATATTTTTCTCAGAACTTTTTGTTTCGAATCTTTTTCCCAAGTTCATTGAGTAGGTATGCCAAATTTGGTTGGATTGTCCCTACGTTTAGGAACTTTTTTTATAGCGTAATAGACGAACACAGAAAACAATACCTCTAACATATTGAAGATTATATCGTCTGCAAAATAAATACTTCGAATATCTCAAGTTATATATAAAATTATATATTAAACAATTATGCATAAACATGTGAAATGAAACGATACGTGTGTGGACTCAAAGTAGCATTATAGTTACTTTGTAAATACAGCTCCCTCTAAAACCCTTTTAAAAAAATTTTTCTCAGAACTTTTTGTTCTGAAACTTTTTCCCAGGTTCATTGAGTAGGCATGCAAAAATTTGGTTGGGTTGTCCCCATGTTTAGGGAACATTTTTGTAGCGTGACAGACAAACACAGAAAAAGTCATGTCTCACTAATATACTAAAGATTATATCGTCTGCAAAATAAATATATCGAATATCTCAAGTTATATATGAAATTATGTATCATTATTGATATTTATAAAGCTTCAGAGCTAGGATGATAATGTTTCGCCATTCGTTATTATAATAGATATTTACCAAGCTTATTTACGTTCATTTTTTCTCATTCTCTCTTCTTGATTTATGAATTATCGATCTTGCATCTTCTCAAGTCCCGATTTTTTTCTGTGCATGTCTCTCTCTCTCTCTCTCTCTCTCTCTCCGTCTGTCTTTCCCTTCTCCCTCTTTCTGTTTTCTTTGTCCCCAAAATTCCTTCTTTTATGTACCTTTTTTTCTCAAAATGAAAACTCGTTTTTGACTTTGCTCTTGTTCAGTCAATTTGTGTCCCCACACATCGATCACTTTGGCTTGTGACGAAGACGATATATATATACATATATATATATATATATATATATATATATATATATATATATATATATATATATATATATTGAGAGAGAGAGAGAGAGAGATCTTTGAATACCATTATATCTAAATTTGTTTACGACTCTCAATATAGGGAGAGAGAGGAGAAATAGCGAGAGAGAGAGAGACAGAGAGAGAGGTGGGGAGAAAGAGAGTCTCTCTCTTCATAATTTTATCTTTTTATCTCTTTCACACACACACATACACACACACACTCTTTCTTTCTCTCTCTTTATCTCTCTCTTTCTATCTGTCTGTCTCTGTCTCTCTTTTTATACTTATAAATAATGTATCCCCCGCTTTACGAATGTTTGCTATTCGCCATTTCACTCAAGAAACATCAAAGCCGCCATAGCTTTGAACTGAGTTTGTGAGCATCTATGCTTCATCTCGATTTATCTTTATGACTCCATTAACAAGATATCCTTGGGTAGCAGAAAGGCCTCAGAGATATCATAAGGGTGCTACGTCTATCGTAAGACTGACAAACATATCGGAAGGTTATTTGAAGGTGTCTGGGAACGCTAAAAAAATGTCATACTCAATTGTTCATATCTATCTATCTATCTATCTATCTATTGAACCATCGTAGCCCCACGAACTATCTGCCCAACCAACCAGCCAAGTAGACAACAGATTATTCTCTCTTTGCTCGTCTGCGTGTCAGCGTCTCTGTGAATATGTGGGCCTGTATCCCCAGGCCCTCCTGGTCACATTTTGGGGGCTACATCCTTGTAAATTTACCTGAGCATACCACTAGGCACCAACTAAAAAGGTTATTTTGTTTTGTCAACAAAAGTATTTTTTGGTGTTTCCATAGTCCCTTCAAACCAACAATGTCCAAATCTGGTACTGGAGTTTTTAGGGAAAAGATTTGTTCATCAAAAAGATAATTTTAGATAAAAGATCTATTTTCTAGATGATTTTAGATAAAAGATCTATTTCTTTAAGATCATTTTGGATGGGAGATCTATTTTTTAACGATGATTTTAGATAAAAGATCTATTTTCTAGATGATTTTAGATAAAAGATCTATTTCTTTAAGATCATTTTAGATAAGAGATCTATTTTTTAACGATAATTTTAGATAAAAGATCTATTTTTTAGATAATTTCAGATAAAAGATCTAATTTTGCAGATAGTTTAAGAAGAAAGATCAATTATTTTTAGATAAGTTTAGATAAAAGATCTATTTTTAACGATGATCTTTTTTTAATCAGTTCTGGTACGCGTGCAGTGATTCATTTATACGAGGTACAGCTGACTACCTATTTATCTATCTATCGTTTAGTCCTCTACTCATCTCTCTATTTGTCCTCAAATATCTCCCTCACTTCTCTTCGATCGTGTTTCGCTCTCTTTCATTTACTATTTTTTCACAAAGCAAAACTTTCATTTTTCAACACTCCAGTCGGTTTAGCCAATCCTTGACCTCTAACGTCAATGTTTCATGCTTGTTATGAAGACACGAATCAGATTTTTTTAAAAGCAGAAAGAGAGAGCGAAAATCAATATCTATTCATCTATTAATATCACACGGTATGTCTATATCAAGTTTCTTTTCATATCTCTCTCTTTCTCTCGCTCTCTTTCTCTCTCTCTCTATATATATATGATAAGAAATGGGTGAACACTCAATAGAAGTGACACGAACAACGAGTCATCTGTTACACTCACTGATCCCTCTTAGTTAAACACGTTTTTGGAATAACTTACGTAAGTAAGCCCTGTGTTTCAAAAACATTAAATGTTGTTTAGTATAAAATGACAACACATTATGATAATATCCCATATAAAATAAACTACATGTAGAATGATATGAGCTATTTATTAAAATCATAGCTGAAAGAGAGGTGGTGTTTAATCAACACTGTTGGAGTGCCATGTTAGTAACACTTTTGTTTTTAAATCCCTGAAACAGAAGCATAGTAAACAACTGATAATCCAAATAGGAGAACATTTACACATTGTACCATAATACCGAATAAAAGTTTTGATATAATTCAACGCAATTTATAACTCTTATGATAACACCATATATATATATATATATATATATATATATATATATGAGAATTGCAATGACAACCCAGTTAATCTCAACATTTCGTGCCTAACACACTCATCAGCAAGAACAAAACATATTGCAGGTTACTGATGAGTGTGTTACGTACGAAATGTTAACATTCACCAAGTAGATAAACTTGTAATTCTTATTTTTTGATGTATATTAATAGCTGTTAATAGTGTTGAATACTGAGCATTGTGATTACTCATCAACAGCGGATAGAATCCGTTTTGCATTTCTTCTTGTATTCTCACAAATTGAAAATATACAAGGAACTATATATATGTAGATATGTGATAATTAACTATGCATTTTTGTAGGAACTTACATTTGCTCGGCACCGATTTTACTTGGTAGCTAACCGAGCGGTCTTCGATCGTGTAAATAAATGAATGAATAAATGAGCTTCGTGCATGGATCAGAGCAGCGTCCATCTTGTAAGCAACCTTATACGCTCGTTATAATTATCAAAATCTGTCAGATTTAAATTGTCCATAAACTGATATTTCATATATATATATATATATATATATATATATATATATATATATATATATATATATATATATATATATATATATATATATATATATATATAATCAGAGTTTGGATACAAATTAACTTGAATAAAATAAAACAATGCAGAAAGCAACATTGTTGATAGGAATGAAACCTGTTTATTTCTGTAAGTATGTCCCTCTTTTGTACTCAGTACCATGCGACGAAACATGTCAATGGAATGAAAAAGGATAATTTATAACAACGAATTTGCTTCCTGCATTGTCTTTTCAACACACTATATATATACATATTCTCTCTTTGTTTTCACCTTCTCTCTCTGTCCCTCTGTTTCTCTCTCTGCTCCTCTCATCTTCCCCCTTTGTCTTTTTATATCTCTCAACCTATTTTGCTAATTCTTTACTTATCCCCCGATCTCTACCTCTCAATATATATATATATATATATATATATATATATATATATATATATATATATATATATATATGTGCGTGCGTGTGTATATATATATATATATATATATATATATATATATATATATGTATATATATGCTCACCTTTTATGCGATTTTTTTCTCTCTCTTTGTTCCTATCTCTCTTGTTCTCTGATCTCTTTCCATCTGATTCAATCCTTAAGCATCATCATCATCATCATCATCATTATCATCATTGTCCAATGATCTTCTCTCTCTCGTTTTCTCTCTCTTTCTTTCTCTCTTTCTCTCTTTTTATAACTCCTTTTTGACAAGAGCAAAACAGATTTTTTTTTCAAACATTCCCTCTGATTTTTCCAATCTGTGCCCCCATACGTTAAAACATCAATCATTTTAGTTTGTTGTGAAGTCTTGAGTTGAATTTCTCGATTTCAAAAAGCTGAGGGAGAGAAAGGGGGAGTTAGAGAGGGCTAAAGGGTGAGAAAGCAAGAGAGAGAGAGAGAGAGAGAGAGAGAGAGAGAGAGAGAGCAGGGGGGGGGGTGAGAAAAATCAATATTTTCCCTCTCCTACAATTCCGATCATTTCCAATACGAACAGCCAAAAATTAGAAAGATAGAAAAACGGGTCTGGTTAGTCACTCCTTAGAAACCGTCACGTGACCAACATCTTTTGGTAGCGTGCTAAGTTGGGGGTTATCAATTCAAAAACTGGAAAATTGGGTGAGCAATGAATAAATTACTTCTCTTGCTATTTGTGGGTCAAGATCACTAAAACCAGGTACAAAATTTTCAAATTCAAATGCTTGATATAAACTAGAGGGTCAATTATAGCATAAAATTACATTGCAAATTGAACATCCGACTAAAAACCTACTTAGAAAACATTTAAAAAACTATCTGAAAATAATAAGGAGTAAATATTCAAATTTTCAGTCCTCTGGCTCCATCAATGCGGTCTGTAGACGTGCCACATATACATACGAGCCAGCCAGACCAACTTGAAAACTGAAGAAACTTGTGTTGACAGTTTCGATGACAGTTTTTGTTGACGGTTTCAGCAAAGTAAACCAAAAATTATTGAAAGCAACGTACGATACGTTCCTTAATTATCGGGAGTAAAAAAAAATGTGCTTGTGGGGTTTGGTTGGCTGACTGACATGGCTACAAATATTTCGAAGTTCCTGGCCACTAATGCACATGCGCACAAGATTGTTTTTTCTTCTTATAGTTGTTAAATTCAAAGTTAAAAATGATGACACTATACATTCCTAGCGAGTTATGTTCCCTCTAATTTTTATTAGTCAGAATGCACAAAAATCTTATGTTGTGCAAATGTTTCTCTGGTGACAATAGTATGTGTTCGTCAAATCCTTATACAAATGTAAACTTGAAATTGTTTCAAGATAATTTTGGCATAGCCTGTCTCTCAAAGCTAATAAAACTGTATGGGCGTCTTTTAATATATTATATTTGATACACGCTGTTTACTTAATATCGTAGATCGGCGGCTGGGGTTTAGTTGTGATAAAAAAGCATCTAAGACATTGAGATAATAGAAAATAGTAGAAATAGAAGGTAGAAAGAAAGAGCGCAAACCTCTGCCAACGCCATTGTCAGAGGTTTATAACTCTGCATAGATCCACAAATCAAAATTTACTGCAGTCTGTTGTCCATCTTTCCAGAAAAATGTAGTGAAATTCATTGAGAACTTCTGGAGATATCGTGTTGACAGACATGGAATTTCTTACGATATTATGTGGATTGCACATATAACCACGACGCAGGGGAGTTAATTGTGTACGGATACGCTCCAGGATTTGATTAGTTTCCCCGTAGCCTATTGTACACCTCGCCACAGAAGTTCATCCGGATTCATTTCATTCGGAAATCGTGTGGACTGTGATGATCGTGTGAATAAACGTATGCAGAAAAAGGGGGAAATGTATCTCATTGGAGAAAAAAATCTCTTCCTTACCCCACTATTATACCTTCCACTGAATTTCATAGAAATCTATTGAGTACTTTCGGAGATATCGTGTGGACAGACAGGAAGGCGTGACCAAATACACAAACCTCTCCAATTTCATTGACTGGTGAACAATTAATCAAAGTCGCATTTATTGCTGAGTAAGAACGTATTTCTCACATTCAAAGAACTGCTATTATGTGATTAGAGCTATTACAGACTTATGCAAGAGGGGAGATATTGTTATAATAATAGACTGTGTATCCCCCCCCTCTCTTCTCTCTCTCTTCACATAATACTGGACTATTCTACTTTTAGGTTATGATATTGCTGATAAAAATATCACCTTCCACAATTAGAAACAACAGACTCGTCTGCGCAAACGAGTCAGGTCAATTTTTGATAAAAACTCAGATGAAATTGATTACGAATAATTATTTATTGACACTATTAACAACCTTAAAGTAATGAATTATTGAGTCTTGAGAGATTATGGAGGACCCGTTCGAACTTGAGCATTACGGCCTCCAATATATATATATATATATATATATATATATATATATATATATATATAATGTGCACTGTAGAGAGTGAGACAGACTCGGGAGTGAGGTGATTGGAGGTAAGGTTTATTAATCCTTATAAGTGAATTGTCCATACATGTTTCGGGATTCTTCCCATCATCAGTGGTGTGTGCTGTGTGAGTGTATATTAGTATGTACCATGTGGAACCAGAGTCCACTGCCAGGAGCTATGCATTGTGGGTAAGTTGTGTTGTCAGGGCTGCTGGAAGCCTCCTGCTGAGTGGAAGAATGTCCATGAGATATATGTGTGTGTGTGTGTGTGTTTTATCAAAAAGTATGGACATTTTTTGTTCATAAATATATAGATATATATATTCGCCTAGACAGCGTTAATAGGATAAGCAATTATGCACCCCATTCCCACACATATATATGTGTGTGTGTGTGTGTGTGTGTGTGTGTGTGTGTTACGCCGTATTGTCGAAATTTTCTTCTTTTTTTTTTCATACCACTTTCAGTACATGAACTTTTGATTGCAAAAAATACTTGTTTCATATCCCTGTCTTGATTAATAGAAACCAATGATTACATTAAAATCAAAAATTCATTTATCTATTGTAAAAAAAAAATAGTTAAAACTTAGCCAAGGAGGCAATGCTGTCAATTCGGCGTAAAACACCTCCTTTTATATATATATATATATATATATATATATATATATATATATATATATATATATATATATATATATATATATATATATATTGTTTATTTCTGGTTTCCTCTAACCATACGCCACATTGCAATGAAATTGTGTATTTCATTATATTAAATTGATGCAGGTTTTCCAGCCTTATTGCACAATTTGTTTACATAAAGTGACTATATTATCTCACCAGTATCCTCATACATGCAAAACTATGACGTACACAAAAACTGATGGTGAGTCAAACAACAGCAAGAATGGCAGCGTCAGATTTTTTCAATGCGATGAATACAATTGAAGAGAACATATTTCATTTCTCTAAACATCATTATCAGTCTTTTAATGTCCATTGTTGGACATAGACCTTTCCTCAGGAACAGCCACATTTCTCTATCATGGGCGTCGCAGAGCCAATATTTTCTGAATTTGTCTAGTTCATCTCTCCATCTTGTATTTTGTCGGCCTCGGTTTCACATGTGGTCTCTAGGGATCCATGTTGTTAGTCTTGATGTCCGTCAGTTGTCTGCCATTCTCGCAACATGACCAGCCCATTGCCGTTTGAGTTTTCTAATAGATTCTATGATGTCTCTGACTCCTGTTTCCCTCTTGATACACTGTTCCGTCCTGTGATCTCTCCATGAGAGGCCGATAACAAATTAATCTTCGCATGTTTAATCCGAGGTAAGGAGACTGACAGATTTAGGAAAAAGATGATTAATTTTAGAACTCTCTGTAGTATTTTTTTTTTTCAAAGTCAAAATATGTTCTCTTCATACATATATATATATATATACTTTTATAATCATTGAATTTCTAACTGATAAAGGAGTTGAAATGGGAAACGTAGTTTTGGAAAGATGTTGCGAAAAGAAATGAATTCTGTTTGAGATTTTAATGAAGCAACGAATGTAGACCCTAGCTCAGCCGAGCTTGTATCCGTATAAATTCATAGAGTCATTATTCATCATATAATCTCGTGTGGCCTTCCATGACTTTATGACGTCTCTCAGCGAAATTGTGTACTCTATCGTATGAAAACGATTCAAACGTTGATTTGATGATTTTTTCAGATATCTTGAACTTTTTGGAACTGCTAAAAAGAAAAGGACTTTTGTATGGAGCTAAACATGAAATAGTTTGCATAGTGTAGATCTGGATAATATACTTCACGTGGAAGAACTTCCCACCCCAGCACCGTCATTGTTTGCTGAGTTGTGTTTTTTGAAGTCAAGACGAGCGTTATCATGCAGCAATATATATATATATATATATATATATATATATATATATATATATAGAGAGAGAGAGAGAGAGAGAGAGAGAGAGGGAGAGAGAGAGAGATAGATAGATAGATAGATATGAACAGACTGAGATAGATAGATAGACACGAACAGACTGAGATAGATAGATAGATAGATAGATAGATAGATAGATAGATAGATAGATAGATAGATAGATAGATAGATAGATAGATAGATAGATGCAAACAAACTGAGATAAATATATAGATAGATACGAACAGATTGAGATAAATTCATAAATAGATAGTTAGATATGAGCAGATAGTGATAGATACATATATTGATAGATATGAACTGATTGAGATAGACACATACATACATAATTACATAGATAGATAGATACTAAGGTAGATACGAAAAGACTGAGATAGATAGATAGATAGATAGATAGATAGATAGATAGATAGATAGATAGATAGATAGATAGATGCCCATTAACAGAAGGATAGATAGATATGAGCTAATTGAAATTGATAGATCTGAGTAGACAGGTAGATAGACTGATAGATAATGAACAGACATACTTACATATACATAATTATATAGATACATATATATTTAGATATGAACAGATTAAGATAGACCGATAGATACATACATAGGTAAATATGAACAAGCTGAGATAGATAGATTGATAGATAGATAGTTAGATGTGAACAGGCCGAGAAAGAAACGTACAGACTTAGAGTGATAGAATTAGTTATAAACCTTGAGTTTGGTCCTCAGCGAACGACGATGCCCCACCCCCCAGTGCGCGAACCAACACCCACCCACCCACCTCCGGTCGTTATTGACTTGACCGTGTGACACAGACTGCCTCTTACCCTGCATCGCAAGTCATCTTTTCCCAAGCGGCATCGAAATGTACTAATGAGCCAGCACGCCTTTGCATATTGACCTCCGGTTGGAGCGATGGTGGGGCTGTCCCCAGTCACCTCTGGCGGTAAGCGTGTCTCTTGTTATTGCCCAAGCATGCAGTAAATCGTCGTTAATAGCGCCCACCCACGTCTCCATCCATCAGCAGTTGATAATTGAATGGTCGAACGGGGGTATGGGGGAGGGTAGGGTGAAGAAGACAGCAGGGAATGCCAAAAGTCGATAGATCGATTCGGTCCGCCTTGATTGATTCATATTCTTGCAAATGTCTCCTTTTTAGCAGGAATGGTCTTTAATCTGAGATTTTAAGAGAAAACGGTACCGGGTGGTTGAAGGGTCCAACACTGAGGATGTACGTGTATGGTAGGTGAGCAGTCACGTGTTTCTGAGAATGGCGTCTGTTAAATTATTATATGGTGGGGAGGTGCGTTTAGAGATGAGTCGACTTGCGTCCGGGTAGCGTTCAGGAACTATGGACGCAACTCAACCTGGGCGTATGTCGATCGTTACCGGCTGAAGTATAATATACGCAATGTACAACATAAGATACAATGACAAATGCATATTCACCTAAACTTTTATATCGTATACACGACTTTGCTTTTTACCATTCGAAAAGAAAGGAGGAATACCGTACGGACAAAATCCCCTGAGACAAAAACGCCAGTACAAAATCCCTGGATAAAAATCCTGGATTAATACCCCATCGGGTAAAAACCCCAGACAGTGAAAAAAAAAAGATTTGATTAAAGTTTTCAATAATTTTCTTTCAAATCAAATAATATATACATATATATATAAATGAAATAAGTATTACTTTTAAATGAAATAAGTAATATATTAGGACAACATATCTAATTAAAAAGTATACTTTTTAGAGACTTTGTAGGAGTTTTGGAGCTGCCTAAAAGCAAAGATTAACAAATATTACTTATTTGCTGGTAAAAAATGCCCTAAAATACTATTTATTTCTTTTGAAAGTTTTACTATAAATAGAAAAGAAATGAAATCATTACTTATTCTTCCAATGACAAGTACAAAATTAGAATAAAATTACAATAAAACCATTATTCATTCAAATTTACAAAATATACTAAATTGATTACTTAATTAACAAAAATTCAGTTAAAACGTTTGTACACAATAGTGTTGACATTTTCGACTGATGCTTTTTGACAAATCAACATTGTAACTTGTAGAAGTATCTACTATCAAAGTTGGTTTGTAAGAAAATTATTGAAAATTTGAACAAATTACGTTTTATTTATCTATTTTTTTCCCCTGCTATGTGGGGTCTCCGTCCAGGTTGGTTTTTGTCCAAGGGACATAGTCTGGTGGGGGGTTTTTTTTGTCCTGGATCCGTTTTTTCACTCAGTTATTAGCTAACCCAGCAAGGTGTCTTCTCTTTTACCTTTTCCTTTTCACCTTCCCTGTCTGGACAACTTGAAATAAACGTGACTTCACGACTCACGACATGGATCCCCTGAGATCACATGCGCAACCGAGGCCGGCAGAATATTAGATGGAGAGACGAGCTAGACAAGTTCAGAAAGTAGTGGCTCTGCGACGCCCATGATAGGGAAGTGTGGCGAATCCTGGGGAAAGTCTATGTCCAACGACGGACGTTAAAAGACTGATGATGATGATGATGATACACTACGTTCTTTTTAGATGGAAAGGTTTGAGCAGATTGAGATCAGCAAATAGATAGATTGGTAGAGAGATAGATATAACTGCTAATTGAAAACCACACGCTGAATGCTGTTTTTGTATTTCGTTTAAGTGAAAAAGCGGCGTTTAGCGGAATTTCGATTTTTACTTTTTTGAATAAAAATCAGCTTTGGGCAAGTTTTGATCGTCGGGGTTTTTATATAATATGAACTGAAACCAAAACATAGATCACAAGCTTTTACAGTCATTTGAGTAAGCATCAAATGTTCCTATCTTTGAAGTACCTTCCTCAAATGACGCTATAAGTTAGGAATAAAATTGTGTCAGTTTTTATTATACTAATTCCCAACTATCTAGACTTGTCCAAGACCATGGTTCCAAAATCGACCTACCCTAGTCAGTAACCGACTCAAATAGCCAAACCAGGGGCGGGGGATATTAAACGAAAACGTGAAGCAAAGAAGAAAAAGAAGTAAAAAGAAAATCGAGATTTGCCCGGGTGTATTTTTCTTTTCTCCTTTCCTGTTATTGGTGGATAATAATGATAATAGATTCGACCCATTAAGTGCTTTTGGTGTTGACAGTTGCGAGCATAATCACCGAATTTTGGCCAAAATGAATAATCAATTACGCCGTAAAATAGTGCCGGAAAAAAGACAGTTTTAACATTCATTCCCATACGAAAAAAAGCAAGGGCCTGATTTCTTCTCTTTTTTTCTGCTTTGCTCTTGGGTCTAGATTTTTTGCAAAAACGGAACACATTCTTGCTCACCTTAGAAATTCGGTTCAAATACAAGGATTAACAAAGTCTTTCCCTGATTTATTTATATTTATTCTTATTTTTGGATGAAGTATTGTAACCCAGCATTCTATTAATTCTGAGTACTTTTCACCTAAATTATTAGTCGTTTTTATAACAACTATGAATAATGGCTGTCATTCTTTTTCCAATTTGTCTGTTTGATTAAAAACGACTAAAAATTAAGATTAAGGTAAAAACTAATCAAAATTGATAAAGTATATAGACGCCATTTTGATACCGTGACTGCAGCTCCACCTGTAAAGGAACATATTCAATTAGTCTCAGTAATGCCGCAATATCCATAATTCTTTCTATCTTCCTGTTTTTTTGGGTTTTTTTTTTCGTGTAATCAGGGAAGAATTAAATACTTCATGTTCACTCAGTATATTGCCGTATTTGATGGCACATAAGAACCATCTTTAAAAATCAATATAATAATGCCATACATCTATACTAATATTTGAGCCTTTTGTTTGTTTGTTCGGGCCTCTTCTCCATAAAAACTATGAGGCTGATTGATTTGATATTTGGCATGAAGAATCAATAAAAGTCGACTTCTCACATAAACCAACCGTCGCGGTCATTCGAGGCCAACACAGGTCATCTTTTAGCCAATCTTCGGTTCTAAACATCAAAAAATAATAATTTTTATACCAGGATTTCTGCAATTCTTTCCTCATACATATTTCTTTCATTAAAATCAATTCTTGAACAAGTTTTGGTGTTTTTTTAGTCATATATCGCTTTTGGAGCAATTAAACAGCTCATAACAGCAGTTAGAGTAATGTTTTGGTTTCCCCGTCTAACCTTTCTCTTTCTTCAATGACAAAAAGTCAGTGGAGTGAATCATAAGACATACGACTCTGCTACTGTTGATATGGGTCACTATTTTTTTTTAAAAAAATTGAATTATCCTATTATATCATTTAATGGAATATCCTTAATCATTATCATTACTGATTTTTTTACAACTATTTACCTTCATCTTAATTTTTGATTGATTTTTCATTCATAACTTGAATAAGACCATCATTCTTAAAACTGTAAGTAAACAATACTGATTGGAAATTAATATTTAGGTCTCTGTGTGAAATTTGTTCCCATTTGTTGTCTTGGGTAAGAAATAAAGAACATATTTTTCAAAGTTAATCTATTTTGAAGTTCTGTTTTTCTTGGGCAACGCCGGTTATCCCTGCTAGTTTGTAATGAACCAAACTCATTACTGCTGTAATGATCAACATTACAATGTCTTTGACCAGTACTAAATTTATTGTGGAACTAGGGATTTTATGGAATCCTTGAAATGTTCAGGGATTTCAAAAAAATCCCCTAAGATTTCATGAATTTTGTAGTTTCACAATTTTAATTCAAAATATATTCTAGATTTGGCTATCTTTGCAAAGAATCATCATATAGCCATTTTGATCTGGGCCATTTTTATGGCTAAAAGTGGCCAGATGTTAAAAATGATTATCAGGTAGATTTAAGTAGCTGGTAACTGTGAAGATTTTATTTCCTCTGTATTAACGTCAATTTTGAACATTCGAAGTCACCAATACAATAACTGCGGTTCACATTTATGATATGCATGTGTGAATTTTTTCAACTTATTCACTTGGAACAACGGTAAAAATCTAGCCATCTTTAGCTATCTAAAATTGCTGAACTAAGAATAGCGTAGATCAAAATGGCTACATGATGCGTCTTTACAATTATGGATTGTTTGGAAATGTTGTACACTTGAGGAAATGATCCCCTTTTCAAATAATAGCAATATTGAATTTATTTCTCAAGATCATAATGATCACTGATAATGGCAAAAGCCCGTTGGGAAACTACCAAAGTCTTTTTTCCTATTTCTGCAAGAGCATATCCAGCCATTTTGAATATCTCGTGAACTGGTTGTGTAATCTTGATGTTACTTGACAACCGAACAACTTATCGCATAGGCTTGAACAGAGACTCTACCGTGGGGTAAGTCAGCCGTCAGTTAGATCTCACCGTGTGAGCTTGTGTACTGTGTGACTGCTTCATTCACAATGACCGAGCCTCTACATTCTTCATGTCTCGAGCATGGTTATTTGGCAAAACATTGTATCACATCCCCCAGGTTCGTCAGTTCTTCTACAATCCAGATTTTGCCTCCTTCAACGTCAGGCTTTTCCCAAAGGGATTAAAAAAACTAGGAGGGACGCTAGGATGATACTACATCCTGAAGGTAGAATTATGAAATAAACCAAGGCGACATTGCCTTAGGTAAGCTATTTTGTCGTTAATAATTAAAGAGTGAGTACTTTCCAGACAGACCTCGTATATGAGAGTCGATGAGCCATTAAAATAAATATCTATCCATTTCTTCCTACCTGTTCCGTCTATTTCAATATTCCCGAGTCGACCTGTTTTGATATGACTTGTTGCTGTTTAACGTAGGCAACAGGAAGAGATAACATTAACAAGGTCAGAATAACTAGGATTCTTATTTTAAAAAATACATGCTACCGGTCTGGAGTCATTTACTTATTTTGGATTTTTATTCAATAGCAATAATTTAAAAATAAAAAAAGGGCAGCGTCTATTCTAATTCTTTGAAAAACATTACTCATGCGACGTTTTTCAATCTTATGAATAAGGAAGGTTACCCTGCTGAGCAAATAATATAATACCAACAGATATTATCATCATAATCAGCTATCACGAGTCCTCTGACATGTCTTACCGACGTATCTTTCTATCTGATGCCTCCATTTTATGTTTTTTCTTGTCCTACTGCGTCTGGTATCCCTCAGGCACCAATCGTTTATCCCTTAGCACCATTTGTTATTTTGCCTTCTGGCTAAGTGTCCAGCTCATCTCAATGTTTGTTACTTGATTACCTCTATGTCTTGTACTCTGGCCTGCTCTCGGACCTATGTTGATCTCTCTCTCTGACTCTTGGAATACTTATAGCATTTCTCTTTTCATTGATCATTCCGTTGCTCTTTGTGTGTTTCTGTGTTTGTTTACAAGTTATTTTGTACATTATCCAAAGCTCTTCTATTCCAATGCATCATTGAAATGAGCCAGTTGCTCATTATAGTGTTGTGGAATTATAATTTGTCTACGTTCCAGCATTTGTACAGAAAAATCATACAAACAGCAGAGATGAGTTTCCCCCCATTAAATTCTGTTTAGGATGAGATGTTGACGACTGGCTTGGACTTAACCACGATTTTACTCATTTTGGATTCTTGTTATAAAACAATTTTTCATTGCCAATGATGATCTTGTCCAAAAATGACATTTTTTCCTGCCTGAAGAGAAAGACAATTGTTTAAATATTGAATTATGTACCTTCCAGCAAGTTCGAGTGAAATCTATTTTCTGGGCTTCTAAATTTTCCTAATGCTAGTAAGTTGTATACTACAGTAGCAATTAAGAGCCGATTAAACTTCAAAGACACAGATAAGACTATCATTCCCAAGGAAATTCAGAATCATTACCACCCATATAAGCTGCTTTTTACCTCATAAATTATACAGTGGTGATGGTGAAATTAAGCTCATAATCATTATCATCCTTTAAGCGTCCGTCGTTGGACAGAGACCTTCCCGAAAGTTCGCTAGACCTCGCTATCATGGGAAAGGCAGAGTCTTTACTTTCTGAATTGGCCTAGATCGTCACACCATCTCATTTTTTGCTGGCACCAGTTTACCATTGATTACCATGAAACATACCTAAATAGGTACCTTGTGCTGAAAAGATGGTTCTTCTTGCGTAAACTTTTGAGACCAAGACATACATGCAAATTCTCTGTATACCCCGGTGAATGTTAACATTCGCTGGGTATATATCTTTGTAATTCTTATATATATATATATATATATATATATATATATATATATATAGAGAGAGAGAGAGAGAGAGAGAGAGAGAGAGAGAACTAGACAGACTGCAAGAAAGAATGAACGGCGAAGATTTTTGGTATATATATATACACATATAAATGTATTTATATGCATATATGTGTGTATGTGTGTGTGTGTGTGTGTGTGTGTGTGTAATAGAAAAATGAATATCGACCCGACAAGATGTTGTGAAGAAAGTTGACATTTTGGAAAAGAAAAGACTTAAGGCTGATTATCGCATCTCAAATTTTCTATAGGTAGCTTACGCCTGAAACTTCAAGACTTTTCTTTTCCGAATTGTCAACTTTCTTCATTCATATATATATATATTTGTATATATATATATATGTGTGTGTGTGTGTGTGTGTGTGTGTGGATGTGTGTGTTAGTGTGCGATGGACAAAGGAAATCGAGTTGAAGTTAAATCGGCGCAGAACATAACGGAACATGTTTGCGCACGCGTACTGCACGACAGCTCAGTTGGGCATGCGCACATTTCTTTATTTCCCGCGCTCCCGGTTTATTTGTGACAAATCCAGACGACATTTCTGAACGTGGAGAGCATCCATATTTTTTTTCCTGTTTTGTTAAGAGTTTCTTCATTTTCTTCTATTTCAAATCCACAAAGAAAAAGGACAGAAGGGAATCCGCCATTTCAATGCAGCAGAAACTTACTCGACTCTCGAATCTGATAACATTCATTATTCACCTGCACGTGGAGAAAGGACCAGAAAACAAATGTTATTATTATTATTATTATTATTTTTTTTTTTTTTTTTTTGCAATCTCACACCAGTTGCCTAGTGATTACCGCAGGAGTTTGAGTGACAGCAAGTCTCCTCAAGTCTCCAGCCCTTCTCTCCTAGTTCTCATAGGCCACAGTAATACTGCGGTTTACAGTTTCACACCGGTTGCCCAGTGGTCATTGCTGAAGGCTGAGTGACAATAAGTCTCCTCAGGTCTTCAGCCAACATCTCTTCTCTCTTTCGCCTATCATGCCAGTCCTGTGGTTCACATTCCTGCTTTCATTTCCCTTCCTTTGTTAGGTCACTGTTAACAATTAGTGTTGTAGTCTTTATATTTATAGCACTTTCCTCAGCATCCACGCAGTTCCAAGCAGTGCTGTGGTCTGTACAGTCTCAATCCTTCCCTCTATCCCAATCTCCTCCAGTCTCGCCCTCAGTGTCTTTGGGACAGTTCCTAGTGCGCCAGCTATGATTGGCACTACCCAGGCTTTCATGTTCCACATCTTTTTCAGTTTTATTATTATTATTATTATTATTTGCAATCTCACGCCGGTTGCCTGGTGGTTACTGCTGAAGGTTGAGTGACAGCAAGTCTTCTCAAGTCTCCAGCCCTATCATTATTACCAGTAGTAGTAGTTGTAGTAGAAATAGTAGTAGTAGTAGTAGTAGTAGTGACCACAATCAAATGAATATGGGTTTCAGAAGATTCAAGTATGGGTGGATCCATGAATTTGTCCTGATACCTTCACACTGTAGTGCTAGTGGTAATAGTTGCACTAGTCAAAAGTGATGGAACCATTCACATATGGATAAGATATACGAAAATGTGTTTTAGCGTGAATGTATTTGAAACAAACGAAAAGCACATGTCACGAATAAAATCTATTTATCCGTCCATTTTCTACAACTCTTCATATCTTTAGATTTATACTAATTTAGAAAACTATTTGACGACAGGATATGGTGGAAATCGAAACCGAGACATCGTTAGCAACAACAGTTTTGGTAGTAGTGATATTATTAGCAGCAGCCAAATTGTGTCTGCGTGTTCGCAGTACCCACTTTCTCACTTCCTTTTGTGTGATCAGAAACCAATAAAAAAACCTTACAAAGAAAGTGACAAGGTCTTTTATATCATAAGATTATTGATGATGGGCTGTTCTGTCATTTTCATCAATTCATTTAGTTGCAGTTATTCAACTATAATAACAAAGTTTAAAAGATATATGCCTTCATTCATGTTTATTTGTCCGTTTGTCCACTCGATATCTCCCGAAGTACTCCATAAATTTGAATAACATTTTGTGGAAGAGCCGGCCATAGTCTAAGGAAGAATTGATTGAATTTTGAGGTCGATCCAGGAACTTTTTCACGGTTACCCTCCCATCTTCTGTAGCATAGGTATATATCCACACAACATCACCAGAAGTTGTCGATTGATTTCAATAGAGTTTATGGAAGGGAAGTTTCAGGTCTAGAGAGAATTGGTTATACTGGGGTGCAAGGAGATCCAGGATTTATTTTCTATCAAAATATCTTTTCACTTTTTCCACATGTTTATGCGTTCAGTAGTGTTTAATCAATTTCGAAGCTATAACCATAACCTGTAAATCCATACTTACTAATATCTTTCCAAAATTGTTGGTTATTCAATTGGTCGGTAGTATCATGCGCCTTTTATCGCCAGTGTTATTAATTTTTGTATCATCTTTTTTGTTTCTGTGAATGTTGTATTTTTTCTCTCTTGGAATTGTGTATAAATGATGTGGGTAATCATCATCATCATCATCATCATCATCATCATCATCATTCTTTCGGCGTCCGTCGTTGGAAATACACCTTCTTATGGGTAATCATCATCATCATCATCATCATCATCATCATCATCATCATCATCATCATCATCATCAGTCTTTCAACGTCTGTCGTTGGACAAACACCTTCCCCAGGATTCGCCACTCTTCTCTATCATGGGCGTCGCAGAGCCAGTACTCTCTGAATTTATCTAATAATCTCTCCATCTAATAAGTTGTCGGCCTCGATTGTGCATGTGATCTCTGGGGATCCATGTCGTGAGTTGCGATGTCCATTGGTTGTCCGCCATTCTTGCAACATGGCCAGCCGACTACCATTTGAGTTTTCTAATGGATTCTATGATGTCCCTGACTCCTGTCTTCTTCCGGTTGTACTGTGCTATCTTGTGATCTCCCCATGTACAACAACCACATTGGAGATAGAAACACTGAGATCAGAATCGAGGACACAGAACTGGAGAAAGTAGATCACTACATGTACTTAAGACAACGAATCTCTGTGAGACCCCTAAAAGAAGAAGAAATCAAGCGAAGAATTACGCTAGGATGACAAGCCTTTTGCAGAGCAAGCCCAACCTGCAAAAACAAGAAGATATCATTAATCTTAAGAAGAAGGGTGTACAACCAATGCATCCTCCCAATAGTCACTTATGGAGCTGAAACATGGAACCTAACCTAGAGACAGATCTACAAATTGAGAACTATGCAACGTGCACATATGGGTAGTAAAAGTTCTTAAAAGAGTTTTCGGAGTGTTTCATCTCTTCTTCTAAATAAATAATGGGGACTGCAGATTCTTGGGGTTCTCAAATAAAATTCTATCATTATGACTGATTTTATTTTGTTATGGTAGGAGCGTAAATTTTGGTAATCGCTTTCATTAGTTAATTTGCTGCAAACATTATTCAATTGTGTTCGTCTATACAATTTTTCCAGAAGTTCTGAATTAACTTCAATGATATTTTGGGCAAGGGCAAGCCGTGGACTGTGGGAGCACTGATTGAATTTGTAGGCAAATTCAGGAATTTTGCTCAGTTACCTCCTCTGCATCGTAGCTACAGATAAACTGATTTTCGTTCAGTTTCTAGTTAATGTAAGGCGTTGGTAGACTTATGCACTCTCTGGGTTATTGTTGTTTTTGTGTTCAACTAAAGAATCTAGATGTTTATTCGCCTATATCAAAAACCGTCAACGAAACTGTCAACATAGGATTCTTCAGTTTCTAAGTCCGTCTGGCTGGCTGCCTATGTAGTAGTATGTTTATTGGCCGCAGCAAGTGAAATAGGAGGCTGAAAATTTAAATATCTACACCTTATTACGTCTAGAAAAGATTTCTTTTTTTGTTGCTTTTTTCAAAGTCCTCAATCGATAAGTTTTTAGTTAGAGGTTCAATTTGAAATCAGTCACTCTGTTTGTACCCGGCAGTATTTACGCTTGTTTTTTTTTAGGGGAGGGGATTCATGCTCTTTCAGTGCTCACTGTCCAACGAAATGCAAGAGATGTAATTTATTCATTGATCACCCCCTCTCTAAAAAAAGTTTTTATTGATCACCCTCACAGAGCATGCTGCCAAAAGACATTGGTTACAAAACAGTCTCTATTGATTAACCAAACCTGTTTTATACTGTTTTTCACATCGTTCATCTCTTAATAATGCCCCAACCCCCGCGTCATTCTTTTGTGGATCTGTGCTCTTCTTCGGCCTCGTTTTTGAAAAAAAATCGATTTTGTTATTTTTGTAGTTTTGCATAAATTGTGCAAACAGACAGACAGAGAGAAGGACAACCTGACGTACAGACAGACAGGAGTGAATAAGAATACTTCTTCCAGCTTTGTTGGTTATGGTAAATAACTACAACCAAATGAATGAACGAATTTTTGAGAAAAAAAAATTAACAGGTTACAATCATCATCAACAACAACTTCTTCTGCTTCTTTGGTAATCATCATCATCATCATCATCGACGATTTCCTTTTTTTTCATTCATTTAAGCTTTTACCTTCTTTGCACTATTCTTTCTGTCTTCTCCTTTTTTTCCCTCCATCTATTCCTTCGTCTTCTTCTTGTTCTTTGTAAATCATCATCATCATCATCATCACCATCATAATCATCGGCAATTTCTTTTTTCTTTTTCACCCATTTAAGCTTTTACCTTCTTTACACAATTCTTTCTTTCTTCTCCTTTTTTTTATTGGGTTAACCCTCCCTCTATTCCTCCTCCTTCTTCCTCTTCTTCTTCTTCTTCTTCTTCTTCTTCTTCTTCTTCTTCTTCTTCTTCTTCTTCTTCTTCTTCTTCATTTTCGCATTTTCATATTTCGCATCCCCCTTTCTTACCTTCAACCCTCTCTTCTCCCCGATCCCCACCATGCTCACCACCACCTTCCTCTCCCTCTTATGCCTGCTCTTCCTCCTCATCTTCTTTTCCTTCCCTTCTCACGTCCCCCTCTCTCTTTCTCTCTTTTCAACAACTTCCTTCTTCTTTTCCTATTTTCTTCATCTTCAGCCGAACGACATTCTTCATTCGTTTCTCTTTAAAACAACATTTCGCCCCCTTCCAAAACCTTCCGCAGTCCCTCCTCTCTTTCTCACGGAACTATTTTTTTTTCAATCTTTGGTCTACGACTGTATAGCCCCAAGGCCCGTGGCAGCTGACTCAACCCCCCGCCCGCTAAGACCGTCGAACTATCCGGCACCTAAACATGCACATTTTATAAATCTCTAACCCAGCATCACTACCCCTGCACACATCTGCCTACATCGACTAGATTTAGGTTCAGCTATTATACACAGGGAAATATATGTCGTAAAAAGGAAGTGCACGCCTTGCAAACAAGATGGCCTGTGTGACCGTTGAATGGCCGCTCGTTAGGCCGTTAAGATATAAGTTGGATGAAATGATAACCGTTCTTGTTGAACTTTTCTCAAAGGAGGCAACCGACTTCCGGTTCTGTCACGCCCCCTGCTGGACGTGTCACGCAACGCATCACTGTGTGCCGTCGTCGTCGTCGAAAGCGAGGCTTCATATTGTTTGCATGTCTCAGCACAAATCTGGATCTCGTCTATTCCTGATGTGTTGTACACCGATTGGTTGTTCAGTTCGTTGGCGGATTATTGGAAGATGAGGCATTTTTCTTTTTCTTTTTTTTTTTTTTTAGGCCTGTGGTAATGTGAAGATTGTATGCGGTCAGGAAAGGGTTGAAGAAAGGTAGGCGAGATAAGAGCTCCAGAGAGAGAAAGAAAGTTGCAGCCTCGTTGACGACGTAGAGGAAAACGAATTGAGAATATATATATATATATATATATATATATATATATATATATATATATCTTCCATTTGAATAGAGCACTCTAGTGGATGAGGAATTTCTGTGTAAATAGATATATCGCTTAAATTCAGCCTTACTGACTGTCCAGTTCCGTTGTCCAGAGGTAGGATATCAGCCTACGGCTCTGAAGAGATTTCACTTCTGCCTCGCAGTACAGGATGGGATAATGGAAAGTCTATAGCCACACTGAAAAGATGTAATACATCGAAACAGCTGTCTGTAGAAGACACAGTAATCATATATATATATATATATATATATATATATATATATATATATATATATATATATACACACACACACACTAGCATCGTACCTGTCAAAATGACAGGATTATTCACGTATGGATCGGCACTTCTTTCCAGGATCAGAACATTAGTGTGCTCTGCCTGGGATCAAAGTGTCTGTCCTTGGCCTTCTACCTTTCAGTAGGTTGTAGCATTTGTTAGCTTATTAAAAATTCATAAATATTGCTTTTTATATCTGAATTCTAGCACTAAAAGTTTGTGCTAAAAATCAGTAACTGGGGAAAAGTCATAATTGTACGATGATGTGTGGTAGGGAATAAAACGTCAAAGAAAAAAGTCATAACTTTAGTTCCTGGGTAGGAAAAATATAATATAGAACAAAATAACTGATTACCTTTTTCTTGTGACTTTTTTCCCCTACATTGAGAAAGTCTGACGACTTGTTTCTTAGTGGGATATTTGTTTTAAAAAAATGTCCGTAGATATTTTCTCACCAAAGCTCATAAGAAAATAAAATCTCCTCCATTAAAAAATGTTTTTAGTGTTCGTAAAAAGATTCGAAAATAAGGAATAGAAGTTGCACAGTTCAGAGAAGAATATATCAAAAGTCTGGATGTAAAACATAATTGCGGCAATCTTCTTTACAAACTTTAAATCAACAAGTTGATAAAAGAAAATCCAATCAATTTTTCTTAAAAGAATTCTCGGTGAGGTAAGATAAGTTACAACTTTGCATGTCATATTTTAATCTGTTTATTTCATCGTTATAAATCTTCGTAAAACTTGGTTTCAGCCCTGCAAATAATAAACATTTTTAAAAGCTGAGAATATTTTCCAGTATCGAAGAGTGTCGAACGAACGATTTCTATTCTAAGTATTGAAAATGTCCCATTTTTTAAAAATGTTCTTTTGATGAACTTTCGGTTTGGAGAAGGGATCTATTTGAAAGAAGAAATTACTAATCGTGACCCAGTCAAATAACCACTAACATTCAACAAAACCTTTAAAAAAAAAACACCCTCATCTTAGCGATTACAGTTTGATTCTTACATTTTTTCATTAAGTGTTATCTTAGCGTAATGGTTATCGTACCTGACTATCAGCAAAAACTACAATAAAAATAAAACTGATTTTTAAAAAAAGGCTGAAGAAGAACGAAGATCCTCAAAAGAATGACTCTCAGGGAGTATCATTCAGAGAAAAAAGACGTGAACAAATAAGATAAAATAGGTCTGGTTTCACTCGATAGAAACTGTCATGTGATCAATGTCTTTTGGCACCATACCGTGTTGGGTGTGATCAACCAAAAAACTTTTAAAGGGGGATGATCAATGAATATATTAGTTCTCTCGCCTTTTATTGGGCAGCGACCACTAAAAAAACTGAATTTTAAAAAGGCAAGCGTGAACACAAAGTTACCGATTTAGCAAAAACTTATTTTAAAAAATTATTAAAAAAACCTATTTGTGTGGTTTCAGATCACGCCAGATCTTCGTTGTTGATTCCAGCGTGACTCTTCAGACTAGATAGACAAACAAACAAACTAACAAACACGGTGACAATGGTATTTATATGAGTAGATGTATACTAAAGTGGATAAGTCAGCAGGCTAACTTGTACTTAGTTGCTGTTTTTTGGTCTGAAGTTATTCACAACTGAATCAAGTATATCGACAGGAAGGGAGATTATGTCAAAAATCTTTCTTGTGTAATTTAGATACTTTTTCCAACTCCAGGGTGCTATCTTATTGACGTACCTACGCATGTATAGATGCGCGTGTGTACATATGTGAGAGAGAAATTGAGTGTATATGCGGGCTCGCACGCATATGTAATTGCAAAGTGATGCCAATGTATTTTTTTCGAAGGAATCAGTGAACTGGGTTCGAATTCTTACCGGATCTGCTCGAATCACATCAACACCAATGTTCTCGAGAAAGGCATGACTCCAGTTTTCTCTACACACTGTCCCATTGCCAGTCATACAGATTTGGGCCTTATCACTGGCATGTTACGGTGGTAGACAGGGATAGAAGTAGAAGGTCAGTGTGTAAATGGACAATCAGCTCACTAAATATTGCATTAATTAATTAGGAAGAGACAGGAAAATGCCGACTATAATCGAAGTTTTGGCAGATATACGTATATGTTTCCATGTGTACTGTTATTTTCAAACGGACAAATTTAGTGGTATCGTAAGGTACTTGTCACCTGCATAATGACCAGGCCTGACGTCACTCAACTTCGGTGATCTTATGAGAACCGGTGTATCCAACGTGATTTGGCCTTATCTGTGGCTAAATCTTTTTTTAATAATGAGGCCCCTCGATCTGGCACCTAGAACACATTTTCTACTGCATTTTCCCGCTATCTCAAAGTCTCTCCAGTTTTTTTCATTTCAAGATCAAACTCCAATCTAAGTTATAGTTGATTTTGTTTCCTCCTATAACAAACAATAACAAGGACAATCCTCACCAAATTTAGGGGAGTAAACTCTTCACTAACTGTCAATCACATCACGTAAACCCAAACCAAATGTATGAAATCAACATTTCCCTACTCTGATTTGAAATCACACGCAAGGGATTGGTAGGTGGCTCCCTTACCAACAGAGCTAAACTTACAATATATTTATAAATTCATTTATTAGTAGTAAGGAATAACTGAACAGCTAACAAGAAAGAAGTGAAACTTTCTTTACTAAATGTGTTCTTACGCAACACAACCACATGGGCAGGGTAGTGGGAACCGAATAATTGAGTGTACTAGGTTATGCGATCGAATCTTGGCGTGGGTATCATACACCCTTGGGAAGGTCTGCTCACACCCCTGGGCAGATCCTGTACGCTCCGTCGCGCAGGCCAATAAAGTCCGCGCAGCTTTTCGTGTCACTGCTATTGAAATGTTCGAAAGCGGAAGTTTGAGTTTAAGATTCCAGTATTTTGAATTTCAGAAAAAGATTTCTTCCTACCTTAAACGACCCCTTCCAATAACGGTCTACTTTAGCATTATAGTTGCAAGGAAAATTTCGAAAAAAAAAAATTAGATAAATTTTGAAAAGGAAAAACGTTGTTGACCATAAATCTTATCTTGAAATTAAAAATGGAAAAGTTCATTGAAAGTGAAAAAGATAAAACTGAATGTTGAGCAAAACTCACACGAACGACGATTGTAGATTAGTATCGGATGAATTCGGGAAAAATCTGTCAGATCTAATCGAAAAAAGGCAAATCCAGCCAGTCTTACCACCAGCCGAGAACATTCTTTCTTTTTTTGCCCTCCTTCTCTTTCATTAATGGCCCTTTTTGCCCACTCTCTCATAATCAATAAACTGTTCTTTCGTGTACACAAACATAGTCACAGAAAATCAAGTTCATGTATGTATAAGTATATATATATATGTATGAATATATATATATATATGTATGAATATATATATATATATGTATGAATATATATATATATATATATATATATATATATATATATATATATATATATATATATTGTCATCCACAGACAGCTGTTTCGATGTATTACATCTCTTTAGGGTGGCTATAGACTTTCCATTACCCCATCCAGTACCACGAGGCAGGATTGAAACCTTCGCCGATATCTTACTTTTGAGCTACGGAACTGAACGGTCAGTAAGGCTTACTTATTTTCTACTTCTGCTCGAGTTGTCGTGGCAAGGTTGAGATAGTGATCATGTTAATTCGCCCATCTGTTTTCTACTTGAGCTAAACCCTTCGAAGCTTCACCAGAGCCCCATTGACCGTACATTTTGGGAACACGTTCTCTATTCTATCTGGAGCCAGCTTTTCACGATGCTAGACTTTCCTGATGCTGGATTTGTCTGTATCTCTTCAGATAGTGAAAAGCAAAGACGTACGAACAATATTGAAGCTTAGGTGAATACGTACGTGTCATAGTATCCTATGTTGTGCAGTCAACCTATAACCAGCTTCAGAATTAAGCCAAGAAAGCACAATCTTAGGGCATCAAAAAAGGAGGGATTACCACAAGTTTCTCGCGTTAAATCATTAGTGCTAAATAAACTCCAACAGCCAGACTTTGAACCCTGTTCGCCGGATCTATCTTCCGTGCTTCTTACCATTAGGCCACCTACACCTTTATGCTTTACTTCTACAGATGCATAAAATCCTCATACGTAAAAGGCATATTTTTGATAAATGTCTCATCATTAGTCCACAAGTAAAGTGAGTATGTTAGTTATGATTGGTCTACTTATAATTTGATGAGAAATGAGACGTTTAGGTACAACAAATTAGAGTAATTTTTGGTCCAAGAAATATTTTTTCAGTGTATGTGAATTTATGATTGTTGCTTTGCTGCTGTATAAATGACAAGTCAAACTCGGTAATAAATTAGATAGATAACCTTTTGCCCGAAATAACTAAAAAGCGTATCGATTTAAATTTTGCTGAATCAATAAATGATTGTCATTATTATATTACCGGCTAGTTTGGCTGTTGATTCAAATAAAACCAGATAAAAAAATGCTCTAATATTTTAAATTTATGACGTCAAATTTTAAGTATATCAAAAAATAAATACGACTATCGTATGTATCGTCTCCGAAATATCCTCATGAAATATTTACAGATTAACACCAAGTCGGGTTAATTTTCCTTTATTAACTTGTAAAGTTATTACGTCACTTCTACCACTCCCCGCCATTTTCTGACACTTCTTAATAGCACTAATTCTCTAGCATAAACAAACTCCCTGCCATTGCCTGTCTCATGTTTCATCAGCGTTTGAGAACGTATAATATCAAGAAATGACAGGGATTGTTTTTGCATCAAAATATTTCGTTAACGTGTGGCATGGAGTGGTCGGGAAGGACAGGGAGTGGCAGGCAGTGACAGGAATAAAAAGTACAGCTGCTTCTTGAACAACGCGTAAAAATACTAGGTGACTTATCATTAGTCGACAAGTGAGTATTTTGTTACTTTTTATTAGTCTACCAGTAGAATAAGTAGCAAAAAATTGGTCAACTAGCAAAGATAATACCTGACTTATCACTTAGTGACTGCGTTAGTTATCATTGGTCTACTAGTTTGGTGAAGATATTACTTTTTAGTCTTCCAGTAAGCTGAGAACCATGCAAGGTGCACATGAAAGAATAATGCTGGACCTCACATGGAGAGACCACAAAACGGCACAGTACATCCGGGAAAAGACAAGAGTTAGAGACATCATAGAATCCATAAAAAATCTCAAATGGCGGTGGGCTGGTCATGTTGCAAGAATGGCAGACAATCGATGGACATCACGACTCACAACATGGATTCCCCGAGACCACATGCGCAACCGAGGCCGGCGAAATGTTAGATGGAGAGACGAGCTAGACAAGTTCAGGAAGTACTGGTTCCGTGACGCCCATGATAGAGAAGTGTGGCAAATCCTGGGGAAGGTCTATGTCCAACGACGGACGCTAAAAGACTGATGATGATGATGATGACTAATCATTGGCTAACTAGTACTGATACTACTTGTTGGTTTACTAATGAAGTAAATGTTAGTTACCATTGTTCAATTAGTGAAGTTACTGTTTCATCATCATCAATTTTCTCGTTCTTGATTCTAAATTTCTCTGTTCTCTTCCTGTCAACGAACATCGTCTTTCTTCTTCTTCTTCTTCTTCTTCTTCTTCTTCTTCTTCTTCTTCTTCTTCTTCTCCTCCTCGAACTCCTATCCAAGTCACTGAAATTGATTTTGTTTACTCCTGTAACAAGAACAGGGAACAATCCTCACCTAATTCAGGGGAGTAAACTCTTCACTGGTCGTCTGCTCCGGCACGTTTAACCAAACCGATAAGTTAAATATAGAATTTCCACTCCGAGATTTGAAAGTCATTGATAGGTGACTCTCTCACCAGCTAAACCAAACTGACAAGTCTTATATATTTTCGAAAATCTATGTTAGAAATACGTAAGAGCTCATTTTATTCTGGCAAATAAATACATTTATACTAAAAAACGAAAAAATTGTATACATAATCAAAAGTTGAAGTAATTATATTCAGTATTCAATTATTATTATTATTATTATTATTATTATTATTATTATTATTATTATTATTATTATTATTATTATTATTATTATTATTATTATTATTATTATTATTATTATTATTATTATTATTATTATTATTATTATTATTATTATTATTCCTGTAATTCATCTTCTTTATTTCTTTCATCGCAAAATCTCTTGAAACAAAAATCTACATTCCAGGTTCGGAGGTCTTCGGATAAAAAATAAAAAAAAAGGAAATCTCCAAAATAAAAATATAAAAACGGAAAGACAAACAGAGAGAGAGAGAGAGAGAGAGAGAGAGAGAGAGAGAGAGAGAGAGATGGAAAAATCGGAACAGAGTTAGAAAATTACAAGTCGGGCCCCAATGAGCAAAGCAAAATGGAAAAGAGCAGACGACATCTTTCCCCGCCATTGGCACCCATTTTTTTTCCTTCTTTTTGTTCTTCTTGCAATAATGGCGGACACCCATGGTCGAACAACGCTCACGTCTGTAATCAAAAGGGGTTCTAATTGGTGCTTCGCAGTTGCAACAAAAAGAAAGAAAAAATGGAGAAAAAAAAATGAATGAAAAGATACGATCGGATCAAAATTATTTCAGAGATATTTTTCCCTTTTCCTTTTCTTTTACCGCTTTTTCGTTGTCCTTTTTTTTCGACTTGTGTTCTGATTCCTAGCAGCCCTTCCAGACCATACCCCTACTCGCATCGTCCATTATACTTCTCCCCTTTCTGATACTGTTACAATTAATACCCACAAGATTGATGTGTGTGAAAGGACCTCGCGCTTGATCCTTGGAACATGAAATGATCTCGTTAAAGTGATAAATGTGACAGAGATTGGAGAATAAAACGTTTAGAAAATCTCCGTTTTCTGTTTGTATAGCCGCTGAAATTTTTTTTTCCGCGGTTTATTTTTATAGTCATACGTCGACTTACGACCGACCGACTTACGTCCGATCGCAGATACGTCCCCCCATCAGAGCTTAAAAGCCATCAACTGATGGCGGGAATTCCAGTCTTTGCGGTTGTATAACTCAATGCGAATGTCGAAAAATCCCGTCATGTTCTTGTTGGCTTGTTAAAAAGAACGCTGTGGATAGGTCATGTTTGTTTCAAGTTATTCAGACTGGGAAGACGAGAAGGAAAGTTAAAAGAGAAGACACTTTGCAGGGTTCGGTTATGGATTCATTCCAATCTCTACGGAAAGTGAAAAACAAAGAGGCATGAACAATAAAGAAGCTAAGGTGAATACGTACTCATCATAGTATCCTATGTTATGCAGTGCTTTTACTTAACTTCAGTCTATAATCAGCTTCAAAATTGAGCAAAGAAAGCACAAGCTAAGGGCATAAAAAAAGGAGGGAGTACCACAAATTTCTCGCAGTTTCTCGCAGTTTCTCGCAGTTTCTCGCGTCAAATCAAAAGCTGTTAAATTGTTTAACATGGAAGTTCAAACTTGATATTTAATTTTTACGCTTATCATCATCATCATCATCATCATCAGTCCTTTAACGTCCGTCGTTGGACATAGACCTTCCCCAGGATTCGTCACACTTATTGATCATGGGCGTCGCAGAGCCGGTAATTTCTCGTCTCTCCATCTAATATTTTGCCGGCCTCGGTTGCGCATGTGATCTCTGGGGATCCATGTCGTAAGTCATGATGTCCATCGATTGTCTGCCATTCTTGCAACATGGCCAGCCAACCGCCATTTGAGATCTTTAATGGATTCTATGATGTCCCTGACTCTTGTCTTTTCTCGGATGTACTGTGTTGTCTTGTGGTCTATCCATGTGATGCCCAGCAAAATTCTTTCATGTGCACGTTCCATGGTTCTCAATTTGTGGATCTGTCTCTTGGTTGGGTTCCATGTTTCAGCTCCATAAGTGACTATTGGGAGGATGCATTGGTTATACACCCTTCTCTTTGGGATTAATGGGATATTCTTATTTTTTAAGGTTGAGCTTGCTCTGCCAAAGGCTTGCCATCCTAGTGTTATTCTTTGCTTGATTTCTTCTTCTTTTGAGGGTCTCATGGAGATTCGTTGTCCTAGGTAGATGTAATGGTCTACTTCTTCCAGTTGTGTGTCCTCGATTTTGATCTTATTGTTTTTATTTCCGATGTGGTTGTTGCACATGATCTTCGTCTTGCTGAAGTTCATGTGTACACCGATAATCAGCTTCAAAATTAAGCAAAGAAAGCACAAGCTTAGGGCATCAAAAAAGGAGGGAGCACCACAAATTTCTCGCGGTTTCTTGCGTTAATTCAAAAGTTGTTAAATTGTTTAACATGGAAGTTCAAACTTGAAATCTAATTTTTATTCCTATACATAGAGTTAATTCAAACATCCAAATGATCCAATCGTCCTCACAGATACTATCGAGAAAAAAATGATTATTATGCAAGCATAGGTTTCGTTAGATAAGATTTGGTTGAGTGAAGTAGAATATTTTTGAGGGAGAACATTTTTCTTCCAAATTTTGATGTGTTTTAATTGAATACGACCTTATTTCCTTAAGGAAATTTTCGTTTTTGAAAATCTTGTCAGTTATGCAATGGGAAGGTCGAAGTGGGAAACCATACTTGGGCTGTGCTTAAAGTATGAAGCGGTTTTAAACCGGCTCTGCCTGTTATGATGGTTTTACTACCAATTTTAATAGTGTCCATAATAACAGAACTTGAATCAAATGCAAATCGATGCATGACTGTATTGTTGCAATTAATAGCCACAAGATGGGTGTGTGTAAAAGGACTTTACACGAGATCTTTCGAGTACGAAATGACCTCGTTAGAGTAACAATGCGACAGAGATTCGGTCATAAAACGTATATGAAATGAATAATGTCGCCACAACCGTCAAAACTGTCTTCAGTTTTCAAATCAGTCTGGCTGGCGGGCTCTCTATGTAGACCTGTTTATCAAATTTTATCAGAGGCAGATGCTCTACCCCTGCCCTACGCAGAACTTGACGGTCTATTTTGTGTGTGTGTATATATATATATATATATATATATATATATATATATATATATATATTGTGATAATAATTAAATAATTGTGTCATCCACAGAGAGCTTTTCCGTTGCATTACAACTATACGGTGTGGCTATGGCAGAACTGAACAGTCAGTAAGGTTGAATTTAAGCGATATGTTTACTCACGCATGAATTCCTCATTCACAAGAGAGCTCTATTCCTAAGTTGGAAGAGCAATTAAATAAAGCATAAGTCAAGTGTTTCTTTCAAGTATACACATTTCGCTGGACTCCTAGTAACCTGATGCGAAATCATATAGCAGTGTCTCTCAAACAAATGCATGATTCACCCGAGGGTGAAACTATTTTCTGGGTAAATGAAAAGTGAATGAAACATGATTTAATCAGATATTCATATTTTTCTTATTTCAAAAGTAATTTTCTCGTGGAAAACATACACAATAAAGAAATATACTTTCTAAGAATCTAATTCTAAGTTCCAATACTGTTGTTTAGGGTCTTTATGCAAATGAGAAAAAATTGGGATAATTTATCCGTATTATTTTTGTCACTCCTAGTTTTCCTTACATATTTTGGGGATGTTCAAAACCTCGAATAAAACAAACATAATGTGCTAGCTGAATACCCGTCCTATCAGCGGAAAATTATTGAAACTTTAGTTTTTCTAAATTCAGCCTGATGAGTACTGTCAGCAGACTCAGATGTGCGGAATTCGATAACAGTTTTATTTTTTGTATAGCATGCGTAGTTCTCGAGTAATAAAATCACATATATACAGACATACATGCATGCATCACGACATTATATATATAGAGAGATACATCCTGCAACCTCCCAAGATGTTAATAGAGATTAACACATATGTATGTGCGTACAGATATGTTCGGGGTCAACGTACCTGATTACAAATTTTTGATCAAAGCTCCGTATTTCAAATACTTTTCAAACATTTAAAAAAATGTTTCGATGGAGATAAAAAGCTAATCACGATATTTGATGGATTTTTCCAAAGAGGTCATCAAACGACACGAAATGTTTTTCTCTCTTTCAAAACAACGAGCTTTTCTTACGTGTTTTTATTTCTTTTAAATCCTTCTGATCCAATTTCAAAATATATTTTCGTATGCAAATATTTCCAAGTCTCATATAAACGGTTTGGGAAAATTACAAACCCAGGAATTGGCTTCTATCCTAATCCCCGTGTCCATGATTCGAGCTGTTCATATCTATCTATCTATCTATCTATCTATCTATCTATCTTTCTATCTATTTCAGCCCGTTCATATCTATCTATCTATCTATCTATCGATCTATTTCAGCCCGTTCATATCTATCTATCTATCTATCTATCTATCTATTTCTGCCCGTTCATATCTATCTATCTATCTATCTATCTATCTATGCTCATATCTATCAATCTCTGCCCGTTCATATCTATCTATCTATCTATCTATCTATCTATGCTCATATCTATCAATCTCTGCCCGTTCATATCTATCTATCTATCTATCTATCTATCTATCTATCTATGTTCATATCTATCAATCTCTGCCTGTTCATATCTATCTATCTATCTATCTATCTATCTATCCATCTATCTATCTATGTTCATATCTATCAATCTCTGCCTGTTCATATCTATCTATCTATCTATGCTCATAGGTATCTATCTATATCTAGCTGTTCATATCTATCTATCTGTATCTGCCTTTTTATGTCTATGTATATCTGCCTGTTCATCTCTCCCCCCCCTCTCTCTATTTATCTATCTATCAATCCCTACCTGTTCATATCTATCAATGAAAATTTGTGTTGAAATAAAGTATACACTATTCCAAGCTCATTTTTAGCACACACACACACACACACACACACACACACACACACACACACACATATATATATATATACATATATATATATATATATATATATATATATATATATATAATGGATGTTGTGTTAACTAAATGAACTTCGCTAGTTTCATTTTTTGTGTCTTACCTTTGACCAAAATAATGAAGTTAATAAATAAAAACGTCACAAGAAAAGTATAAACACGCACTAACTACTCACACGCATATACCCCAGACATGCACCCACTTACACATACAAACATACACTCGTACGCAAACACATGTGTGCATATATACAAACACTTGCACGCACACACACATACACACACACACACACGCAGAATACTCACACACGCTATCCACTGATGATGAGATTTATAAGAACTAAGTATAGTATTATCAATGTGTGACGCCATCTCTTCCCAGACAGTCAGAGGAATAAAAAAAAACAATCGTCCTAATAACTCACACACACCAAAAGGCCTCTATACAAATTAAAACCAGCACAAAATTGTTTTCTCTATAAAACGTGCGCATGACTCACAGCATCTATCCCCAGAGATCACATGCGAAACCAAGGCTGACGAAATACAAGATGGAGAGATGGACTATAGAGATTCAGAAAATACTGGCTCTGCGGCACCCATCATAGAGAAACATAGTGGATCCTGGGACGGACATTAAAAGACTGATGATGATGAAGATGGTGAGAATACCCGAAAGTAGAGTCCAAAACAAACCAAACAAATAATGAAACAAGAACAATATATCTGTGTTAATTTTCGTCACATTTTTTGGAATAATAAATTTGTTCACAGA
This sequence comes from Thysanoteuthis rhombus, assembly GCA_963457665.1. Lineage (NCBI taxonomy): Eukaryota > Metazoa > Mollusca > Cephalopoda > Oegopsida > Thysanoteuthidae > Thysanoteuthis > Thysanoteuthis major. The sequence goes on along the minus strand of OY735240.1, from coordinate 16,691,298 downwards.
TATGCTCCGGATTTGCTTGTCCACAAACTCCCTTGCTTCAATGAATCATTAAGTTGAACCAAACAGAATTCATTTCTCCATATAATATTATTCCTAAACTACCTATCTCATTTTAACTCCTTTATAAGTAGTCCCTGTAATAAAGTAAGTCGACCTGAGTTGAGAGAGGGAATTTGTAATCAGTTTTTGCATACGTAACTCTTATTCGTGCATGACGTCACTGATTTTTGGTGTGGTCATTGTTGTGACTCACGAAAATAAAGTTAAAACTCAATAATTCAATATCATACTTATGATTAGTTATATATATATATATATATATATATATATATATATATATATATATATATATATATACTGTAAACTACACACTATGTCATAATGTTATATTATGAACTTATAAAATATCAGCTTATTGAAATATTTTTCCATATGCATAAATTTGTTTTCCATATATATACACAGATACATATATATATATATAAATATATAAAGAGAGGCAAAGACAGAGAGAGATACTCGATCAAGTAGCTAATCTAACAGCCAACCACGTAAATAAATGGTCGTCTGTTCGATGTGCAACTCGGTTAATCTCGGTGGCGGACGAAATACGTTTCCAAATAAATAGTGTCTAAAACTATCATATTCTGTCAGACATAAACTGTCCAAAGAAATGATATATATGTATACATATATGTTACTGGGAAAGGGATATATGATCCGACAGAATGATTATAAATCGCTTTTTATCATTTTGAAACTATACTTGAAATGGCCACCTTATCGGGTGCAGGGTTCGATTCTAGCAGCAGCCCTATTTTCTTTACTTTTTTATTCTATTTACATTTTCTTGACCGAATGATACATTCACCATGCAATAACTGGAGATCATTTCAAATATATTTTCAACTCAATATAATGCAATTTATAATCATATATATATATATATATATATATATATATATATATATATATATATATATATATATATATATATATATTTGTGTGTGTGGCTGGGGATCAATGTGTTAGTGTATGAGAGTGTGGACTAATATGCAGAAGTGGAAAATGTATATCAACATTTATATTGATAAATGCATGTAAGCTTAGCTTTCTTAGTACACTTATATCAAAACTTCATTTGAGAGACATTTCATCAGTGATTTATAATTCTTCCGTTTTTCTAGATTGGAAGAAATTCACTTGTATTTCGATTGAAATCACTTCGATGAGTCATAAGAAAGTACACCCAATCAAAACGCAATGATATTTAAAACATGGGCGCACACACGCATACATACGTATATGAAGCGAAGGTTTCGATCCTACCTCGTGGTACTGGATGGGATAATGGATAGTTTATAGCCACACTGAAGAGATGTAATACAACGAAACGGCTGTCCATGTATGACACAATAATTAACGATCCCTTATTCAGGATTGGGCACCCTTTAAGTGGAGTAACTCGTTCATTACAAGCTTATTCAATGCTCTTCCAATGAAGGAATAGAGCTCTCTGGTGGATGGGGAATATACGCATGAGTAAATATATCGCTTAAATTCAACCTTACTGACCGTCGAGTTCTGCGTGGGGCAGAGTTAAGATGCCAGCCTCTGGGTCTGGAGCGAAGGTTTCAATCCTATCTCGTGGTACTGGATGGAATAATGGTTAGTCTATAGCCACACTGAGGAGTTGTAGTACAACGAAACAGCTGTCTGTGGATGACACAAATATATATATATATATATATATATATATATATATATATATATATATATATATATATATATATATATATATATATAATAAGGATTTTCTACACAAACACGTTTATGTTTCTGTCATGTTTTGGCTTTTCTAGGTGCCTGGTGTAGTGCAAATGTAGCAAATCCTTTACTTCATCAGATTTTAAGTTCTACTCTAAACCAACTTGATGTTTAATGTTGGATGTATGGAGCACTTTATGAAACAAAGTCATCACATATCGGATATTATATTATATTGTGTTCCCGATTTGCATTGCACACGCACATACCCACACAAAATTGCATGAGTGTACCATTTGAAAATGTTTTGTCTTTTCAAAAAAAAAATGCTTTTGTTGGTCATTTTTGACCAACCAACAATGCTCTTAGTTGAGATATTTTTTTAAAGATAATTTTAGATAAAAATATCTAGTTTTAGATAATTTTTGTCATAAGGTATATTTTTTGATACTTTAGGAAAAAAGATCCACTTCTTCAGATAATTTTAGATGATTGTTCTTTAGTGTTTTTTTATTTTATTTCTTAGATAATTTTAGATAAAAAATATATTTTTGAATTATTCAGAAAAAATATCTATTTCTTTAGATGATTTTTGATAATTTTTAGATGATCTTTCTTCAGAGTTTTTTCATCTATTTTTCAAAAATAATTTTGAATGAAAGATATATTTTTATATTATTTCAGTTAACAGATATTTTAAAAAGATATATTTTCAGATAATTTTTGATAAAAGATCTATTTTTAGATATTTTAGGAAAAGGATCCATTTCTTCAGATAATTTTTGATGATTTTTTAGATGATCGTTCTTTAGAATTTTTCTAATCTATCTTTTGGATAATTTTAGATAAAAGATATATTTTTTATATAATTTCAATTAAAAGGCATGTTTTTGAAGGATATTTTTTCAGATAATTTTAGATAAAAGATCTATTTTTAGATAATTTAGGAAAAAGATCTATTTCTTCCGATAATTTCAGATAGTTTTTCAGATGCTCGTTCTTGAGAGTTTTTTCCTTCTGTTTTTTAGATAGTTTTAGATAAAAGATATATATTTGCATAATTTGAATTAATACATGTGTTTTTAAAGATATATTTTCAGATAATTTTAGATAAAAGATCTATTTTTAGATAATTCAGGAAAAAGATCTATTTCTTCAGATAATTTTAGATAATTTTTTAGATGATCATTCTTGAGAGTTTTTTCTCCGTTCTTCCTTTTCATTATTCGCTCCCCATTTTTCTCTCCCCTATCTAGCTTCCTCTCCCCTATTAGCAAATTCTAGTACGAATGGGATTAAACTTTTACCCCCGTAACAAGAACAGCAAGAACAATCCTCACAAAATTAGAGTTTAACATTTCACTATTTGTCTATCCTGTCACGTTAAACTAAACAGATACGACTTGGTATTTGCAACTCAGCTCCTTTGTCAACTGAACTAAACTGACAAGTTTTATATATTTACGAATTTATCTATTATTTATACAACTAGAATATACCTGTCCAAAATGATGATGTTATTTATGTATGTTTCTTCACTAAGAAACATAACGGTATTTGATTATGTAATTTATTTCTAGTAATTCAAATATCCTAATTTTCAACTCATCAAAAGCTGTTTTGATGTGTGATTATCAGACGCGAAATCTTGAAAATTTATGACATACGTTTTATTGTGATGTCATAATAGGAAAGTTCATGAACCAATCTCATCTCATTTGAGCGCAAACAAACAAACAAATAAACAAACAGACGAATTTGTACAGAAAGCTCATTATATGGTTAGATAAAAAAAATTGTAACAGTAATCATCTTCAGTTGGAACAGAAATAGGAGTTGAATTTTGACCCTGAAGCAACTGGTCTTGTTCTTCTTACTCTTGTTCTTTTTCTTCTTCCTCTTCTCTCTATTTTTCTCTCGTACTTCATTGGTTAACTTCTTTCCCGGTAAACCCTCGTCTTTCCCAAGCACCGTCCTCCACAGCTTCTCAACAGGACGTGACAGTTAACGAACGTGCATGTCCGTTTTCTTGACGGGCACCGGAAGTAACAAGTCAGCCGCACCGGAAGTACCAGCAAGATGCACATGCGCACAGGGGTTGGACGCCCTGGCGAGGCCCTAACGAAGAAGACGGTCTCGTAAGATATGTCCACCGCTTGTCCGAGGTGACAAGAAACGTGTCACGGCTTCGCACGGTGACTGACCTGTGTAATCAAGCGCAGTTGGTGCCAAGTAGGTGTTCTGGTCAAGTAGCAGGGGTTAGGAGTTGTGTACGTGAGACAGAAAAGGAGAGAGGAGAAGTAGAAGGCAGCATTCTTCTTTTTTTTTTTACTGCTTATATGATATAATACAATAGAGTAACCTTTCTTAACCGGGGTTCCACGCAACCCTAATGTCCCGCAAGAGATTGTCGGAGGTCGCACAAAAATGTATACATTAGTAAGACTGAACATTAAATGAAGGTGAAACAGAAGTTAGAGATTTCATAGAATACATTTGAAAAATCCAAATGGCAATGGGCAGGCCATGTTGCAAGAATGTCAAACAACCGTTAGACACCGCGACTCACAACTTGGATCGTCAGAGATCATATGCGAAAAACGTGCGAAAGTGCAGTCGACTAAAAATACGATTGGGTGACGATTTAAATAGGTTCAGGAGATATTGGCACCGCGACGCCCATGATAGAGAGATCTGTCAAATCTTGGGGAAGGTGTATGTTCGATAACGTACGTTAAAAGGATGATGATGGTGATGTTGGCATTTGCATCTCTTGAGTTTTACTCATACAATAGGATCTTTTACTGTTTTGATTATATTTGACACCAGATACAAGTATTTGTGCAGCAGAAAATGAGTGCTAAAGTTTCTAACTAAATTAAACTACTGTTGAAGAAATGTATGAGTTCTCTACCTGTGTATTTGTGTGTGCACACGTGTGTGTGTGCGTGCATCGCGATAACTCGACAACTGGCCATTGTACGAAGTTGACATTCGCCAGATCTTTCATGACAATTATAGTAGACTGTCCTACACACCATGAAGTCAGACCCCGTCAAAACAGGCAACTTTGAATTGAGCACAGACCTAGTAGGTACAATTCATCATCATCACCACTAGCCTTTTGGTGTCCTTCGTTGAACGAAGAACTTCCCTAAAATTCGCCAGAACTCTCTATCGTGGATGTCACAGAGCCTGTACTTTCGGAACGTATCTACTTCGTCACGCCAGTCGTAGATTTGCATATGATCTTTGATAATACACATTGTAAGTCGTGATGACCACCTGTTAATTATTAATGTAAATCCATGTTAGAAATTGTCCTGTCTTACCTTGTATACTTGTTTATATTGCAAATAAATTTCCAAATTTAATTTTCATTAAATCAAGACTATATCATGGAAAACTGTTTTTATTTGTATCAAACCAGTTTAGATTTTTAATTAATTATATGTTTCAGTTATACGAGTTCTTATATTTTTGCACCATATAAAGTATACGAGAAACATAACGTTTATGAAAGATAAGGTGAGCATATAGATGTTTCTCCAAGGAAAATGACACCCATTTTACATTTTTATATTAAATATCCTTTGGGTGAGAAGGGGTTGAAAAATACAGTTCTCTTTCGTTCACACCGTCAAAGGCATTTCCCGGGCTCCCAGTAGCCTGGCCTAGGCTCGCTAAACTTGACCCTTCGATTTTCTTTCAGCTTCAGTACCACTTGATGAATCCTTTCAAAGCAAAATAAGTACAATAATATGGTAACAACTATTCTTATGATCGGATAACATAATACTCAGGCTGTGTGTCCGTGATTTGTACTATCGACAACAATGTCAATACCTCCGTGTCAATTATCGTCCGATTCAGATGTTGATTCTTTGTCATCATAGTGAAAATCATTCAGGTCTAGATCTCTGCCAGAGCCTTTGCAATCGGGAGAATCACTTGATTCATCAAAGAAGCTCAAATCCAGCTTCACATCATACATACCCCACCGTTTTCGAGCAGACAGATTAGGTGTTCGACTGGTGACTGCCATTTTGAAAAGCCAATCGGCAAAATTCGGGAATATCCGTCTAATATCGGACATTGTTGCTTTGTTATTTGAAACGACAATAATGTCGTTCAACCAGTTAGTCGAAAGTAACAAAATGTAGTTCAACCGATAAAGGATAATCTCAGCGTGACCCTCTCAGTAAATGTTTGTTATTTTCCGTTAGCAGAAGTCACGTTTTTCAATGTCTATGAATGGAAATATTTACTATTTACTATCGTTTGTCAAGTTTCTATCAATAGAAAATTACTTGTTTATCTATTATGATTTTGAATGCATATTTTGTTCAGTTCTCTTGGTAAAACACAAACTATATATAGATTTGATTCACTGTATAAAATTCTTATCATTACTAATATAAAAGCTTTGCCAGTCCTCATAGTTTTCTTGGGCGGACTGGTTGGTACAAAATACAAGCGCCTTAACTGTCCCAACATCTGCCAACCGTTCTTCTGGGCATAACTAACTTCTTGTTTGTATTTCTTGCCTTTTCATACTTGTACGAACAAGATGTATTTACACACTGGTGTAGAGCTTGTGGTTCTACCCTTTTTGAGCGTTTGTGTATATCTTTCAGCATTTGTTATATTCTCGGATGCTTTTATTTTGGTGATTCCGTGAAACTTTCTGGTGACAGCAAGGGAGAACTTTTTTTAAACACCGTGCGTGATGTACGAATATATTAGGTTGCTAGTTTTTTTCAAATGAGAGTTTATTTCTTATTTTTACGGAAGGAGTAAAATCAAGACTTCGGGGAAATGAATGATAGAAGGGAGCAAGCATATATATATATGCATAAAGAAAGGAATAAATTCTTCTCTAAAAGCAGTGCAAATTACAAGGAAAAAAAAACAAAGGAAAAGAAGATACAATACATTAAAGCAACTAAGAATAAGATATGAATAAGTAAGAAAAAAAGAGACCAACATCTTTTGGTAGCATGCCAGGTTAGGGGTGATCAATTAAAAATTGGAAAAAGGGGAGATCGATGAATGAGTTACCTCTCACACCTTTTGTTGGGCAGGAATTACAAAAAAGTCAGAATTTTCAGAAATCAAGCCTGAATGCTGCTGGACACAATCTAAGTGCGTTATGAATAATCTAGCAAAAACTTACATTGCAAATTGAAACCCAACAAAAAAAAAATTTTAGGCAAAGAATTTTCAAAAATCGAGAATACTTTTTTGTAAACACAATGAGTAAATGTTTAAATTTTCAGCCTTCTAGCTCTATTGTATGTCATGTACGCGTGATTCATATATCCAAACATAGCCAGCGAGACCGACTATGTTGACAGTTTCGGTGGCAGTATTGGTTGACTGTTTCTGATATGAAAAAAAAAACAAAATCGAACCCAAAGAAAAGAAACAAGAGAAGTATGTATTAAAGATGATCAGAAAAAGAAAGAAAGAAAAAAAAGAAAACAAAACGACGTACCAAAAGAAGAGAGAAAAAGAAAGGAAGGCAGAGAAAGAGAGAAGAAAAGTGAACGTGAAGACAAAGACCTGAAGAAAGTATAAAGAAAGAAAGAAAGAAAAAAGAAAAATGAAAAGAAAGAATGAGTGAAGAAAAAAAAAGAAGAAAAATTAACGAAAAGACAAAGACATAAAGAAAGAACGAGGGAAGGAAAAAAAGAAAAAGAAAACAAGGGAAGGAAGAAAGAAAAAAAATGAAAAGAAAGCAAGAGCAAAAAAAAAGAAAGAAAGGGGACAAGTTAACCAACAGAAATAAATAAAGAATAAAATGAAAAGATGAACGAACGATAAAAAAGGAGAAGGTATAAGGAAAAACTAAGAAAAACGGTGAAAAATAACAAAAATAAAAAAGAATAGGAAGAGAAAGATTTTTTTGGTACCAGCAAGGAAGAAAGAAACGCTAAAATGAAAAAAAAAAGTCATGGAAAAAAATCTAAAAGCAGAAACACTTCGCACAAAATAAACACAAATCTTTTTAGCATGTTGCAGAGTGAATGCCTAATCTGAACAGCGACATGGACACTTAAAACCTCGTAGGGAAATCTCGTCGAATTCTCGTTTCGTTTTTCCCTGTTTCTTTATCAGTATTTTTTCTTCTTGGTTTCATGATCTTTTTCATTTCTGTTTTTTATTTCTGTTTTTATTCACTAATTGAATTTTTCCTCAAACATTTGAAAAAAAAGTTTGTTTTTTATTCTGCACGAGTTGACAATTTTCACCGAGTGTCCTGAGCGTAATGGCTGCCACGGTCGTCTGCCTAATAACATTTTGACTTCTTTCTTCGAAACAAAGAAAAAAGAGAGAGAGCGACTTTTCTTGAGTGTGTCGCTGAGTTTATCAAGAGGGACGTGAACGTTGCTAATAAATGCTTATGAGTTTTAAGTATGTCGTATTTGTACGTGGCGTGACCTGCAATAAAAAGAAACGTTGTTTGCTCGAGAAAGGAATGTATGCTTTGTACTTCTGCGGCTTGGCTCCTACTCGAAGTTGAGGAAGTGGATAGCCGATGTGGTACATGGTAAATTGAAGGTGCGAGTGACAGTGTCAATGGCACGGACGATGGAAACGGCGAACCGATTTCGAATTCTGATCGAGGCTGTTTACGGTCACTTTGCACTGATGACCTTTGGAAAGTTATGAATCCACCTCTACAGCTATGAATAAAATAGGATAAGGACTACTCTGATTCTAGACCAGCGAAGTAACCCCTCCCCCATCTCCTTGCAGCCATCCTTTCCTTTGGACTACGTCGATGAGGCTGATGTCATTCCTGTAGATTATGCTGTCATGTTTACCTTTCAACTACATGAGCAATGCTGAGATGATTTTTCTGTCGACTGGCTATCTTAGGATCTCCATACATTTAATCTTGGGCCTTGGGGGTTCACTTCAGTATCGCCCTATTGTCAATTAAGACAGATGCTGTCTTTAAAAGACTGACCCTTAACCTGAGGATCTTTCAACCAGGCAATATCACTGGATATCACGTGGCTGTAGACTTCTCCATTATCCCATCCAGTACCACGAGGCAGGATTGAAACCTTCGCTTCAGACTTGGAGACCAATATACTAACTACGGAACTGGAGGCTGAAATTGAGCGATATATTTATTTTTACATAAATTCCCCATCCACCAGAGTGCTCTATTCCTATGGAAGAGCACTGCATAAGCTTACAATGGATGAGTTACCTCACTTAAAGAGTGCTCAACCCTGAATAGAGAAGAATTATATATATATATATATATATATATATATATATATATATATATATATATGTTTGCCTCTACGTTCCTATGAAAATCTTTTGCAGCCCAAAATGGCTTAGTGTGAACAAGCAATTACTATTGATTTATATAGGAAAAAATTTTAGCGTTCTGAGACCCGAAAAACGGTGGGTGTAGGAAAAGAGGAAGAGGGTACGTGCTGTTTCCTTGACGGTTCGCTGCAAAACAAACACTGCATGACATTTTCACTTTTCGCATTTTTTCGTAAAAGCGAAAAGGTGGCGTAATCTGAATTTTCGAAAAGCCAGGGATATACATATATATATATATATATATATATATATATATATATATATATATATATATATATATATGCATTAAGAAATGAATTTATATGATCCACCATAATGATTAAGAATTGTGCTATATTATAAAGAAACTTATTTGAAATGGTCTCCCAGCATTACAAGTTTAATGTATCACTTGATAGAATAAACAATTAAAGAAGAAGGGGTTGCTACAGGAATCGAACCTGCCACTGATAGGGCAACCGATTCAGCGTAACAATGCTCTTACCATTGAGCAAAAAGAGCCGCTGGTAATGCAAAGGCCAAAATAACTGTTTTAACATCAAATTCTCATCTCGTTTATTCTCGGTCTGTTTGTTTCTTTCAGTGCAACAGTTCTGTACCAGGAAATCGATCTATATGATCTGCCAGAATGATTATGAATTGAGTATTATTATATAGAAACTTATTTGGAATGATCTCCCGTCATTACGTGGTCAATGTATCACTCGGCCTAGAAAACGTGAATAGAATGAACAATTGAAGAAAAATTTCCTTCGGCTGTCCCATTTTCTCTGATTGTTTATTCTATTTACGTTGTCTAGGGCGAGTGATAATACTAATCGTGTAATGACGGGAGATCATTTCAAATAAGTTCCCATGGAATATAAGGCAATTTTTAATTATATATACATGTATGTACTGTTAAAATACCTTTCTTATCAGCTTCCTTACCACCTTCATACCATTCTATTTACTATCATGTATACTATAACAATACCATCATTACATAACCAGGATTTACCTTCAGGCAAAAACATACCCACTGCCAGCAACTGACAATTTGGGGGCAAATTCCAGAACGATTTAAGCAATCTTTTTTCCGTCAGTAATTTATGTTTCCATATTCAGTTAAGTACCCCGTTGCAGGCCCTTCCCAAAAATGCAACACAATCACAAGTATGCTTTTTCCTACAACGTACTTTCCAGTGCTAATCAAGACCAACGCTTCCAGGTAAATGTAGTGCTACCAGATACGGCCCCAACGGTTCGTGTGTTAAGTGCAGCCGGTGCCAAAAAGACGGCTTGGCTCCACGGGCGTCTGCTGTCGCTTTTCCTGGGCAGGGAGAACAAAAGAAAATACAGGTATGCTTTAATCAGAGCAGTTAATTCGTTCCAAAATTCAGGCTCAAAACTGCACTGTTTCAGGTCTTATTACAATTTAATGTTTGTTTTTTTACAGTTCAAGCTTCATTTGTATAGGAACACTAATCAAAACTGCACTATTCAGGGTATTCTTGTATTCCAGAGGAATGAACAAAAACATATACCCGGATATTGTCTGGTAAAGGAACAGAGACCACTTTGGCTTTGACACGTAATAATCTATCATTGTTCATCGTGACCTCGTCTCTATAAGCTTTGAACTTTTAATACCCGTCGGCCTGTTTGAATGTTCATTTTTCTAAATAAGCATTTTTCCCAAAAATATTTATTTTCCAACATGATCTCCTCCATTATCAGTGCATTTACAGTGGAAAATTGTCAAACTCCAGTTCAAGACTGGAGTTGACTTTGTTTTTTTTCTATCGTAACAAGAAGAACGACAACAATCCTCAAAAAAATTAAGGAGAATAAACTCTTAATTGTTGGCCTGTTCCATCACGCTAAACCAAACCAATATGTAGAATTAACATTCCTCGACTATGATTTGAAATCAAGACTAAGTGTCTGGTAGGCGGCTCTCTTATCGACCAAGCCAACATGACAAGTTTTAGATATCTCCGAATATTTTTGTTAGAAATATGCAAAGGCTTATTTCATTCTGATAAATGAATAAATTTTACTAAAATATATATTTTATAAATACTTTTTTTATAAATTGTATATACAGTATAAAAGTTGCAATAATCATCTTCACTCGGAGTAGAAGTAAGAGTGAAGTTGGATCCTGCAGCAGTCAGGCTTGTTTCGAATGAAAATTCAACTAATAATTGTGGCTACGGATATATCGATCTTCCCACGCATATACTCGATGATTAGTTTGGTCGCCCACAAGGCCATAAGTATGGCGTACCAAGGGAGAATCGAATTCTCTGCACATTAGAGTTGTTGTAAGTTCGATCCTCACTAGTCACCCACACGAGTGGCCTTGTGCCAGACTTTGCTCAGCTTTGTAAATATCTTGTGTTTTATAATATAATTTCAAGACTGACGAGCTCGTGTCACAGACGATTTTGCTGGTGTTGTGAGTCTGACACTCACTGGGCGCCCTAGCCAATGAACAGACTGGAATGGATATGGACTGACACCGGTAGGTAGATGAACGTGAACATAGATAGATAGATAGATAGATAGATAGATAGATAGATATGAATAGAAAGGGTCGATACATATAAATAAATTGGGATAGATATAAATAGACTGGAATAGATAGATAGATATGAATTGACTGGGACAAATAGATAGATAGAAAGATATGAATAGACTGGGATAAATAGATAGGCACAGACAGACAGATCGATCTAATCAGACTGAGATAGATATGAACTGACACAGATAGATAGATATATATGATCATACTGAGATAGATATGAACAGACTAAGAAATGAATAGACTTGGATACAAAGATATGAAGAGATAGATAGTTAGATAGAATCAGACTGAAATAGAAATAAACAGAGCGATAGATAGATATGACCAGATAGATCGATATATAGAATCAGACTGAGAAAGAAATGAACAGATAGATCGGTATATAGAATCAGACAGAGAAAGAAATGAACAGATAGATCGATAAATAGAATCAGACTGAGAAAGAAATGAACAGATAGATATATAGATAGGTATGAACAGAGAGTTGTAAATAAACCGCTGTTACTACTAAATTTACAACCGTCATTCTGTATCTCACTGACACAATCACAGAATCGTTGTTCGACAAAACTTGCCTCTTTCAGACCCCATTCTTCCAGGCCAGGCTCTCCAAAAGTACCTCCAGGGAATCGGACCAATCAGGCGGATACGGCGGCCGCACAATTGTAGCCAATACCACATCATTAGCTAACGCCTAATCGTAATTATGACATCGTGGTGGTGAGCTCGCCGCAAAATTGGCCCCCAAAATTTCGGTTCTGGTCAAAAGGATCAAACGTGGGCGATTTAGAATATTTGGTATTGGATGCCCCGGGGAGCTTGCAATGGCGTGGGGTCGGCTGGACGGTAGTCCACTCCTGATTCTACCGGATTATCCCCGGTTCTAATTCGCCTGGCGAAGACTTTTCGGTTTAGGAAACGTTTAGATAGCCGGGCAGGTACAGCCTCGTTCTCGTCTCATTTCGGCGGGAAATGATCGCTGTAAATCATTTTGGCGGGAAAATGATCGCAGTAAATCATTAAAGGTTAAGTGCGTTACTTCTGGCCCCAAGCAAGGGATAATCGTTTGGGTTGTTGGGTGGACACTGGGTTGCTGATGGTGGAGTGTTAATCGTGGAGAACGGGGTGGTGTTCGGTATATTAAAGTTGCTTAGTGGTCTAGTTGAACAGACTGAGATAGATAGATATGAACAGAGATAGATAGGTGACAACAGATGTAGATAGATATGAACAGATACATTGATATATACATAGATTGGTCTATATGAACTAAGAGATAGATATGAACAGAGATAGATAGATAGATAGATAGATAGATAGATATAAACAGACGTATAGATATATCGATAGATCGGCCAATAAGATTGGTAGATAGATATCAACAGAGATAGATAGATAGATAGATAGATAGATAGATAGATAGATAGATAGATAGATAGATAAGACCAGATATAGACGGATAGATATGAACAGACATGTAGATAGATAGATAGATAGATAGATCGGTCTATATGAACAGATAGATAGATACGAACAGAGATAGATAGATGGATAGAAGGATAGATAAGAGCATATAGAGATAGCTAGATATGAAAAGACATAGATATATAGATAGAACGGTCTTTGTAAACAGATCGATAGATATAAACAAGCGTAAACAGACATGCATGGACATAGATGGATTGATATGAACACACACACACAGATACACACAGACACACACACATATATATATATATACATATATGTGTGTGTGTGTGTGTGTCTGTATATATATATATATAATGTGTACTGTAAAGAGTGAGACAGACTCTGGAGTAAAGTGTTTAGAGGTAAAGTTTATTAATCCTTAGATGTAAGTCGTCCAGACATGTTACGGGATTTTTCCCATCTTCAGTGGTGTGTGCTGTGTGAGTATGTGTTTAAAGTTCCCATGTGGAGCCAGAGTCCACTATCAGGAGCTATGCCTTGTGGGTAAAATATTTTATAAGGCCTGCTGGAGGCCTCCTGCCGAATGAGAGAGAGTCCAGTTAGGTATCAAGTCTATGGTTAAGCAGCAGCAGTTGGTCTATATATATATATATATATATATATATATATATGTAAATCTTTAGACCGAGATAGATATGAACAGACACACACACATGGATATAGATATAGATATTTCTATCTTCATGAACAAACTGAGATAGATATGAATGGCATAGATAGATACGAATAGACTGATATTGATAGATTGATATATATAGATATATCAAGATATGTTAATCTCAAACCAGCTTCACAAACAAATTTCGAGCGACACAGAATTTACAAGTTTATGTGAAGAGGTTGTAAAAATTGGTCCCAGAGGAACTGAATGAATTGTTCCATGACAGTGTCAAACCCCCATCTCTCTGTATTAAAAGAATCGAGATATGAAGTTTTGCAACATCATCCATTTTTACCCGCCTTTTCTCCTACAGATTATCATCTTTGTAAGCATATAACTCCAAAACTGTAATAAAAGGTTCTATAATAGGGAAGCCATAATTCATGCTTTTACTGGTTGTATTACCACTAGACCATCGAAATTCTACAGAGATTGTATATTATAATAAGAGTACCACTAGAAAAGGATTATCCTTTCAGATAGATCAAATTTTAATCAAATATTCGCTGCTTTTGTTCATATCATCCCTCATCTTAATATTCATCTTCCTGAACCTGGACTGGGAGAATAGAGGAATCAAAATGGACGGCGAATATCTGAGCAATATCAGATTTGCAGACGACATCGTCCTTCTCGCAGAGAACTTACACGACCTCCTACTAATGCCCGATGAACTAAACTAAGAAAGCAAAAGAGTCGGCCTACACATGAACTAAAGTCATGTGCAACAATCATATCGAGAATAACGACATAACTGTTACAATCGAAGATTCATAACAAGGGAAAATAGACCACTACATCTACCTAGGACAACAAATCTCTTTGAAACCTAGAAAAGAAGAAAAAATCAAGCAAAGAATCTCTCTAGGATGACAAGCCTGAGGAAGAGCTAGCTCAACCTTTAAAAACAAGACGATCCCATTAATCCTAAAAAGAAGAGTATACAGCCAATGCATCCTCCTTTTAATGACATCACACCTCTTTTTTCTATCCTATTTCTCTTGTTTAATGTAACTGTGACCGACTGAAAAGCTTCTTATTGCGATGTGTTGACACATCTAGAAACGTGTGCGTAAATTCAAGCATCTGAAGATTATCGCATGGCGCCCTCACGTTAAACAAGTTCAGGAACCCCTAGGTTACAGTATCTTCCACCAATTTCCCTTGCTTTAACACTTGAAGTCCTCGGTGGATCACGATAGGGTGGCCCAAAACTCGTTAACCACAGAAACGACCTGCAATCTTACCTACAGTAATACCTCGGTTAGCACTCTGTGTACGCCCCTAAAAATTAAGTGCCAAACGAAACAGCGCTCCAAGGGGTTATTACTTTTTAAATATATGATGTTATGGTCAGGCCTCAACAAGAATGTATTTGTGCTGTGTATTTCAAATGGTAGTTTGCCGGGGCTGATGAAAAATCGGTCCAGGTATATCGCTACATGATATCATAATGTGTATGGATTTTTTTCTCAGACACATGGCCCATTAATTAAGGTGTCCAATATACAGTAATTTCTGAGGCTGTTCATTAAGCTGTCTTCTATCGTTGTTTATTTCGGAAACTTAAGATGATTGAATCAATTACAAAAAGTATTAGAAGAAGTTCGATATAGTGAACCAGAGCTAAACCGGGTAAGTTAACCGGTGTGTACTCTGTCTTTTTTTTCCAACAGCCTTGGCCACGGGAAAAATTCTCCTAGAGAATTCACGTCTGAAGCAAAGCACAGGAGGTATTGTGTAAGTGTATGTGTGTACGCATGCTCAGATTACCGGATGTAGGAAGAGCAAAGAGACCATGGAGAACGAAAACCGGACAGGAAACAAATCGGAAACGAGATTAACAGGAAGTGGAAGTGACCCTGACAGTTGTCGGTTGGGCAGGCTTGCCGGGGACAGCAGGCGTTGACATCCTGGGACGGATCAAACCCCCTCTTCTTGGAATCGGGATGTTGACTCTTTGAGATGTCGGTGACAATATTTGCTTTTCTTATATATCTTCTTACAACGTCCCTACAAATAAAGCAACACACTGATATCATCGGACCTCTAAAACAACATTCTTCTCGGCATCTTTTATAATGGAAACAACGACTATAATTAATACTGCAACTATATTTTATTCATTCACGTGATCGGCAGCTCGATTCGCTACTGGTCAATACCTAACGAAGTAGGTTTTCTGATAAAAATGTCTCTACAATCAACATATACTGTCCGACATATCCAGTCCAATCTAATGATATAAATTAATAAATATATAATTAAAGCATACAGTTTCTGTAGCATCCATCAGCCCCTATCCCTTCCTACCCTCTTATCAAACTATCTAAATTCATACCCTCTCTGCATTACTTCCCTCTAATCAAACTACCGAACATTTTACTCTCTCTATTCTCTTTCCGTGTCGTCTTTTCAAACTCCCCAAAATTGTTTTCTCTCTCCCTCGTCTGTCGCACTTATAGTATCGGTAGAAACCATCAACTGAGCCTGTTGTTATATACTTATGACAACCGTCAGCGAAGCGACAGGCCATGGACTAGTATTGCCGATAACTAACTCGACCTGTGAAAATTCTACGGATTTTGAAAACAAAGATGTCATTACTGTTGCATATATATCTTTGCAAATAAAGTACATAAATGTATTAGAATAGTATATTATCTATGGATATTATATTGATATTATCTATTATAACGCACAAAGGCAAATGAAATTGAAATATCTGCTAGTATTATTTCTAGCTGAACACTCACCTTGAGCAGAATGTTCAGCTAGTTCCCACAGGTGTAACTGTGACCTTTGATCCCCCCAATAAGAGATCAAAGACGGATATTTTGCGAATAATAGTCGAATGAAATACTGCTACAGATACCATTACAGCCTTTCTCATCCAGGGTTCTACGGAATCCAATTGTCCTGCGAAATGTTGATATGGGTTCCGTAAAAATTTCATAAATGTATGAAAGAAATAACGTAAGTTTTGCTGCATTTGTTTTTTTTTGATAAAACGAATTGCCCTCCCTATCGTAAAAATATTTGACACTAGACGTACAAATTTTTTTACCAACCAATAATGACTAGCAGCTGTCTGTTTTTTTATTTGTTATAAATTTTATTTTTGAAGGAGAGATTTCTAAAAGCCAACAATCTTAGAGAAAATGATAAAATACTCATAATTAGGGTTAGAGAATTTTCGATATCTATCGATTTTCGTCGATTTATATCGTCAGTTGTAAAAAAGAAAAATATCGATCTTACATATTTTTTTATATTAAATGCCCTTTAGGGTGAGAATGAAATGTAGAGCGTACAGTATCCTAAAAAGTTCACTAGAATGAACAAATATTGTATTTCCTGGCACTTGAGACGTGCTTCAATTTTTGCAGGCAAAAAAAATAAATGAAACACCCCTCTTTTACCCCTGATCTTCATAGCCCCCCCCCCCCACACACACACACACTATCGTTTTCTTTTTCTTTGGCTCTTATCTATTTAAATCTATATTGAATCCCACAGTGACTGTTTACATTATTTGCACAGCCCAGTAAATTTAATAGTTAACTGATAAAGCGTTCGCCTGCCAAGACAGATCTTAGAAAAAGGTACGTTTTATATGCCGTAAAATACGTATGTAGAAAGGTATCATCCTGTACGCTGTAGAATATTGGTCAATAATTTTAGATTGCAATGCATATATGTTTTTGAACTCACAAATGTGTCCTTAGCTATATATATATATATATATATATATATATATATATATATATATATATATATATATATATATATATATATCTATCCTTGTTCCTGTTCAAACAATAAAAACCCAGCTTTTGGGGTCTTTTTCGGTGCGAAAAAATGCTATTCAATCGGGAGCGGTAATATTTGAAAATCATGAACTTTAGATTTCAGTGGGGACAAACAAAATAAATTATGTTCAGAAAAAAGATTTGTTTTTTGAAAATTCCCCCAAAGTAGGTTTTGAAGGAGGGGTCAATTTGCAATGTAGGTTTATACTAAATTAGTTGCTTTAGTTTGTGTCGGTCTGTTATTTGAAAATTAATATTTTTTAGCCATCACTGCCCAGAAAAGGTGAGAGAAGTATTCCCATCTTCTAATTGATTATCCCCAACAAAACATGCTGTCACAAGATATGGGTTGCATGGTAGTTTCTATTGAGTGACTAACCAGACCTGTTTTGAAATTTAGTTGCCATATTCGAAAATTTGCATGAGGTATTTTCTAACTTACTTGGGGGTTATTTTTTTACTTTAAAAAAAAAATTCGTTGGAGCATTTTTGAAACTGCTTCTCTTAGTTTTAAACTTGCTCTGGAAAAAGTATTGATCTGATATCCTGTCCTGCATTAGGGGGGCTGTTTGAATCTCCATGTCACAGAGACTCTCATGTTTCGTTATGTTTGGTAACCATCACTGGAAATTGACTGACTGAAAGTCTCCTTAAATCTTCAGTCCCTTTCTCAGGATCCCCGCAGAATACAACAACGCCGTGGTTTGAACAGTGTTGCCAATTTAGCGCTTTTTACGCTAAATTCAGCGCGTCTCTTGTTTTAGCGGTCAGGAAAAGCCATAAACGCGGGCGTGCTTGAACATTTAGGCAATTTGGGGCATATTTATTACTATTTCTGGCATCTTTTCTGTGTATTCAGAAGTTTTTGGTACTTTTAGGCTATTTTTTAAAATTATGAATTTAGCTCTTTTTAGCGCCTTCTGGACGTTAAACTAAGGCGAAAATATTTCTGATTGGCAACACTGAGTTTTGGTAGTCCCCATTCTTCCCGATTCCAATTGTAAGTGTGCCAACTTTTATCATCATTATTATCATTATTATTATCATCATGATTATTATCATTTCCTACATACCCCTCCCCCACCCTCTCTCTCTCGCTCTCTGTCTCTTTTTTTCTTAATCGGCAAATGTCGGTCGTTCTCGGGAATAGTGTCAGGAATTATCGGGACAATTTCCGTTTCTAATCCAAAACGCCGTTTAAGTCTATGATTAAAAATAAAATCTTTCATTAAAAAGAAATAAAGAAATAAAAAGGAAGGCATCCCTTTTTTTTATCCTTTTTTTCTTGATGTTTTTGACTTTAAATTTATCACCGGCCTATATTGTCATAAGCCCTTCGCCCATTGTCGGGACGTCCACGGGGGCAGCCGAACTCGTGTACCTCGCAGCTAAAAATTGAATTTTTTTTCTCTTTCATGGTCGTCTCGTCTGCTTCATCCATTTTATTTTTTGTTCGGCTATTAATCTATATTTATTCATTGGTTAACGCCGGGGAAAAAAAGAAAGGTGAAGAAAAAATTAATGACAGACAGCGTTAGGAAAAGAAATCACTAAAATAAAAAGAAAGGATAAAAAAAAATAGATGTAGTAGTAGCAGGAAGTTTTAGATAGGAGGTTGAAAAGAAATAAATGTAAGTGTGAGAAAATTAATGGGTTTTAAAGGAAGAGGGAGGAGCACAATAATCAAATCTAAAGGAAAAGTATTCCACTCTCTGGGTTTCCTTTTTTTTTTTCTTCCTTTTTTCGATTAGGTTTGTTTCCCTATTCTTACTTTGTTTCGTTCTTTCTTCCTCACATTTTTCTTTTTCTTTCTTCCTTCCATTCTTTTTTTGTTTTTTTACCTCTTTTACAAGCTTTCCGGTCTTTTTGCATCCTGTATGATTGCTTCTATCTTACCTTTCTTTCTTCCTTTATCACTTCTCCGTAATCTCTTCAGTCTCTCCCATTTTTTCTGTTTCTTTGTGATTCCACCGATCTTTCTATTTTTCTTTCTTCACGTAACATCTTCAATCTCTCTTAATTTCTTTCTCCCGTTCTCTCTTTGTCATTCCTTCGATCTTTCTTTCTTCCTTTCTTTCTTTTTTCTTCTATGTAACCTCTTCAGTCTCTCTCTTTCCCTTTCTTTATTTTCTGTCATTCTTTTGATCTTTCTTTCTTTCCGTCTTTCTACTACGTAACCTCTTCATCCATGCTCATTTCTTTCTTTCTTTCTTCCCATCTTTCTTTCTTTCTTTCTTTCTTTCTTTCTTTCTTTCTACTACGTAACCTCTTCAGCCTCTCTCATTTCCTTTCTTTTTTCTTTGTCATTCCTTTTTCAATCTTTCTTTCTCTCTGCCTTCCTTCTATGGAACCTCTCTGGCTTCTCCCATTTTCTTTCTTTGTCCTTCTTTTGATCTTGCTTTCTTTTTTCTTTCTTTCTGTCTTTCTTTCTTTCTTTTACATTTCTCGTTCTGTTTCTCCTTTCCTCTTTATCTTTTTTTCGCGTTTCCTCCCTTCTCTGTCACCTCTTCTCTCTCTCTACCTACCTACCTATCTATCTATCTATCTATCTATCTATCTATCTATCTATCTATCTATCTTTTTCTCTCTTTCTCTCTATTAGTTCTCACTTCCTTCTTTTCCTTTCTTTCCCGTTTCTTTTCTCTCTTTCTATCTATATATCTATCTATCTATAATCCCAATGAATAAAAAAAGAAAAAAAAAGAAGTACATCTTTTATTTTTGATACTCTGAACCATATGCAGACAGTCACACACGGGGAATATCGTCCGGCACGCGTGCACACGTGTACCCTCCACCTTTACAAATCTGCCCCCTTTGTGTTCTCTGCCAAAATATAAAGAGACGAGTCTGTAATGAATTTTGATTGGCCACTGCGGTGATGACGCGTGTACAAAAGCGCGGGAAATTGAGGTGTGTTCCTATCCACCCCTGCAAGGCCGGGAGGTACCGACACGTGCCGATAATGAAAAAATAATTCCAATTTGTCTCGGACAATTATAAATAAATGCATACAAACGTATTTTGTAATAGTCAAAGTTTACACTCCGTAAAACGTACTGTTGTCAAGTATGCGCAACGAACACAAAACGTCCAAGTGCAAACTTGTTGAGATGCTTTATTGATAATAAGCGTCAATCTATTTTTATCAAATGACGTATTGTTAATCATTATTATTTTATTCCATTTTATTTATTTATTTTTTTTACTATTTATATTTATCTTAATTTGGGGTGGACTCCCTCTAGCCGGCTAGTTCTCGTTGCTCAGTTGGTAAGAGCAGAAGGAACTTCCATCTGACACAGAGAGACGTGAGTAATAAATAAAGAATACGCTTTCTCGTCGAATGCTTCGTCTGATCAGCATTATTAAACTCACTGTCGTAGGGAGACGACCTGAGAATATTGCGATAAAAAGCAATAGTAAAACTGAAGGTGAATGGTACCGTGTGCTCCGAAAGAATACATACAATGAAAATTTGAAATATCTTTTTACTGCATTGAGATTTTGAACTGAAATTTAGAAAGAAAAACTAATCATTATCATCATCAGTCTTTTATCGTCCGTCGTCGGACATATACCTTTCCCAAGATTCACCATCTCTATCGTGGGCGTCGCAGAGCCAATATTTTTTTTAACCTGTCAAGTTCGTCTTGCCATCTCATATTCTACCAGCCTCGGTTCTGCATTTGATCTCTGGAGATCCATGTTGTGAATCGTGATGTTCTTTGGCTGTCTGCCATTCTTGCAACATGACCAGCCCATTGACATTTGAGTTGCCTAATGGTTTCTACGATGTCTCAGACTCCTGTGTTCCCCTAATACGCTGTCTTTTGGTCCCTCCATGTGACATTGAGCATGATTCCCTCATGTACACGTTACTCTTCAGTTGTGTGATCACACAAACGATTTGAAAATGCTTGGTTCTTGCTGGGAATGAACCAGAGCTGGTTACTGAGCGAACACCAGCTAACGCTAGCAGATTCGACTTACGTAAATCACATCGAATCTTAGGAAAAACAAACGATACATCTCCAGAAGGGACTAAACTTTTTCAAATTGTTCGTTCGGTCACACAATTGAAGCGTAAGAAATCATAATCAGGTGCAAAAGTTTTAGCGCATCTACAGTCTCTACAGTTAGGTTTTCAGTTCGAATTCTCAATGCGATAAAAAGTTATTCTAAATTTTCATTGAGTATATTTTTAGGACATAGCTGTAAAAAAGAATAATAAAAAAGCTTTTATTTGTTTGAAGTATATTCGGAATGGGATCACCTCTGGGAATGCTTGCGTTGAACCATTGTTTTGAAGTAAGTCTGCCATTTTAAAGTAAGTCAGCCATTTTAAAGTAAGTCTGCCATTTTAAAGTAAGTCAGCCATTTTAAAGTAAGTCTGCCATAAAATCTCATGTTTCAAAATATACGGTGATAGACATTACAAACTAATATAATACATCCGTAAAGAATACATACATATACAATGTATTTCAAGTTGTATAACACGTGCCTGCACAGAAGGCGCTAAAATCTATGACAAAAATAAAAGCAAAATATTTCTAATATTTTAATAGAAGGGTCTAAAGATATAAGGTCTGGTATGTTATTCAATAGATACCGTCATGCAACCAACGTCTTTTGGTAGCAGGCCTTGTTGGGGGTGATCAATTGAAAAATTCAAAAGCAGTGCGATCACTGAAAAGTTACTCTTCGCCTTTTGTTTGGGTAGTGATCACTAGAAAGTCTGGATTTTCACAAAACATCGGACAAAACTACAGCAGCAATTTAGCATAAACTTACATGGTATATTGACCCACATCCCCCCTATTTTGTGTGGGGTACGGGTTTAGACATAGTAAGGAGTAAATGTTCAAAATGCCATCCCTCTAACGGCCTGTACACATGATTAATACATATATAGCCAGCCAGACCAACTTAAAATCCGAATAAATCTGTGTTGACAGTTTAGGATGACGGTTTCTGACTTAAATCACAAAGAGAAAAATAAAGCAGATAAAAATAGTAGCATTTTGTACATATTAATATCAGATGGATTCCCATTGCAACTATTCAGACCATCAGTCTACGGCAGCTCAGATAGGAAATAACGAACAAGCTCTTGGTGAGAATCGAACTCGCGTCCCTTTCACTTCGGTAAGCTTGCTAAAAAAACTGCTCCTCTGACTGAGCTACTACTTTATTCGCGGTCTGTGCTGTTTATTTGCTGTTCTAGACTGGTGGTCTTGGAAGTTGCAATTAAAAACAACAAAAATGAACTCGAATGAAATACTTGTAAAGAAACGAATATGAGGATTAGTGAGAAATGAGTTATTTCCTCGGTCCCATCTCTGTCTTATCGTAATAATGTTGCGAGTTTGGCCCCTTTTCTATCCCTAATTCCCTAGTCCCTCCGTTCTGTGAATTTTCTTCCAAAACTTGGTCTGCAATTTAAGTACATACATACTTTTAAGGACTCATGGCAAGTTCCATGCAAATAGCTTATTCTCACGAACATCTATCATGTGGAATAAACCCCATCTGGATGTTTTTCCGACTAGTACAATCTCGATCGAGACTGAATTGGTGTCTTACTCCTTATAAGTCAATTTTAGTCTTCATTTTGATCATATCATGTTTCAGTGTTTTCAACCATACAATTTTTAACATCAATAAGATATTCCAACGATCTTTTTTAAATTCTTGATTCTGTGGCATGAATAACTCCCATCTTACAAACCCATTGACGTGAAAAGTGTCCGAAACGCCTTGCTTAGGGTGAGAAAGAGTCGGGAGATGCTCCACATGATAAAAATAAATAAATCAAAACGAATTTCAACAGCTTAGGTGAAATTCATACCGGAACCTTGGTTATCAGCAAATCCCTGTTAATTGTCTACACCCTCAGAAAATCCAGTTGTCACGATAATATAAGATATGTCTACCACGAGGACAGCGAAAATTTTACTGTATAATGCACGGGTATCTTAGTTGGTGCAAAACTTAATTAAAAGGTGTGCGTTATACGACGCAAAATACAATATATGTATACATCAAAATCTTTAAGTGTATGTGTGTGTGTGTGTGTGTGTGTGTGTGTGTTAGTGGTATTTATTCGAAGCAACCACCCCCCTCTCTCTCTCTTTCTCAACACAAAGAGCGATGGAAAGAGCTATGTTAGGAATAACATTAAGAGAGAAAAATAGGATCAAAATGGGTCTGAGAACAAAATAAACAAAGTAAAAGAAACTATCACAGGAATAAGTGAGAGACAAAAATGGAGATGGATTGGACATCAAGCAATAAGTAAAGGTAACAGGTGGTGCAAAATGTTAATATATTGGTGCTTTAGAGACAGCAAATGCAGTAAAAGAAGACCAGATATAAAATGGAGAGATGAGATTGAAAACTATGCAAGTAAAACATGACAAAGGTTAGCACATTCACGGTCGACACGGTCAAAACTGGGAAAAAGCTTTGTCCTGCAGAGGACACGATGGCTAATTATATATATATATATATATATATATATATATATATATTGTTCATAATGATTTTTTTTCAATTTGTAAGTCCATTGATCTATTTTTATTGAAGTAAATAGAGCTATTGATATATAAAATAAGATTTACAAGGATATATACCCGGTGAATGTCAACATTTTGTGTTAAACGCACTCCCCAGCAACTGGCAATATATTTTGCTCTTGTAATCATTGCGTTATTGCAATTATTGCGTTACACACGAAATATTTTATTTCGCCGGGTATATATTCTTGCAAATCTTATTTCATTTCATAAATATATTAGTATTTAAACATACATAATTAAAAATAACAGACAAACTGACTGTTTATTTTTTTGGTTGATTTTTCTAGTTTGCGTACAAACCTTTTATTGATGTTACATGGTAAACAACTGAAGATTCCAACAAGGGAAAATTTTCATCGTACCATAATAACAAAGTAAATGTAGAGCAGAAAAAACACACTGAAGAAAATTACATTAATTGCAATCTCAGATTTGGGGAAATAAGTGACATAAAAATGGTTTTTTTTTAAATCTAATGTTTAAAGCCGTAGAGCTTTCTAGACTATATATATATATATATATATATATATATATATATATATATATATATATATATATATATATATATATATATATATATATATATATATATATATATATATATATATATATATATATATATAAAAATAAAAAATAAATTGCGATATATTAAATAGAAACTTATTTGGAATGATCTCCGGTCGTTACTCAGTTAATGTATCACTCAGACTAGACAATGTAAATAGAGCAAACAATTAAAGAGAATGAAGCTGCTGAAGGAATCGAACCTGCGACCTCAAGGATATCTGTTTCAATACAGCGTTGCTCTTTCCATTTCCACCAATAATGCATAGAGAATAAACGAAATGAAAATTTCGAGTTGAAAACAGTTATTTGGGCCTTTGCATTACCTGTCTAGTTCGATGCATTAACCGTACAATGACTGGAGACCATTTCAGATATATATATATATATATATATATATATATATATATATATATATATATATATATATATATATATATATATATATATATATATATCGTAGAAATGCGCTAGTTCGATCTCTTGTTCATTTGGTTCATATTATAGTCTTTTTTTTTCTTGAATCTTGGTATGCGGGTCTTCTACCAAATCTTCGATACGACTGTTTCTCTCCCAACTCCTGTTAACACGAGCGTGGGCGTCTGCAGGGCAGGGGATGGGACATTTATCTCACCCATCTTGGATCAGGCCTTCTCACCGAGGGATAGAGGGTTTGAAAATTGGAACCATATAGTCAATAAAGGATAATGGTAAACAAGTGTTCTCTGTAAGCTTAACTCAATGTTCCTGTACGAAAAGACTATCAATAATTGCTAGTACTTGTTACATCGTGTCATACCTGGGTCAGGCGACGCGTAACCGTCAATGATCAAGTGCATCATCTGGCATCTAGATCATACACTGAATCCTACTTGTTTACTCTACAAATAGGGAGTAGAATATTTACCGTGTAACAAGATGGCCGCTGAGATATATTCCAAATACGTATACCTTTTTGTCCCAACACATGAAATATACGCTTTTATCCCAAATCCTAAAATTCACCCCTTTGCTCTGACCCTGGATATGTGACAGCAGACGCTTATGAACACGAGTTCTCTCCCTTGCACTTTCGTGTATATATATATATATATATATATATATATATATATATATATATATATATATAAGGAGGGAGAGAGAACTGTCAGTCAGGGTCGTTGGTACTAAAGATGAACGAGCACCCCAAAAAGTATTCATTTTTCACAACAATTGTGTGTCTATCATCTAATTGTGGGTCTATATCATAGGAGCCTCACTGTTCTGTAATAGTTTGCAGGCTTCTCCTACAGATTATAACGACTGGGTAGTGAGTTCCATCCTCACTGGGTACACACATGTTGTTGAGTAAGTGACTTTTGAGTCACGAAATGTCTGAAGTCACATTCATAGAGATAATTTATTTCTGCAACTTCTTGATAATTGCTGAAGCTACACTATTATCCTCAAGTAGCGAATCACCCTGATTTTATTAGAAACAGTCAACCAAAACTGCCAACAAAAATTTCAAGCAGTATTTAAGTTGGTCTGGCTGGCTATGCGTCTGGCAAACCGTACCAATGGAGCGTAGAGACTGAAAATTTAAATATTTACTCCTTATAATGTCAGCAAAAAACTTTTTTTTTGTTTTATACAAAGCCAAGATAGGGTTCTAGTGAGGGGGTTCAATTTACAATGAAAGTTCATGCTAAATTGATCCCCTGTTTTTGCCAGCATTCCAGCTTGTTTTTTTTTTTTGTAAATTCAGACTTTCTTAGTGATCAATTGCCCAACAGCAGGCGAGAGAAGTAATTCATTTAATGATGACCATTTTTCAAATTTTTTAATTGATCACCCCCAAAACAGCATGCTGCCAAAATACTTTGGTTACATGGCAGTTTCTTTTGAGTGACTAATCAAAGCTGTTTATTTTTTCCTCACGTAGGTACGTTTTAGGAGTAGCTTAATTCAATTCCTTTGGCCGCGATGCGCAGTTTCTGTTATTTAGAGATCTCAAATTAATAAACAGTATCTGAGTTTTACTATTATATAGATCAGTGGTTATTGACCATTTTGCTGTAAGCCCAACCTCGACAGATCAAAAGTTGATGTCCCTCTTACTATATAAAAAAAAAGTAATTTGATTATATATTATGTGGCAAGAAGAACCACATCTCATACGCTTTTGCGAACGTATAATTAAATAATTGTCCTTCAGCTAAATCTTAAGCTTTCACTCTTTGACTAATTCCATCTATCTGTAATGACTTGAGAATTAGTTGCTAAAGAATCTACGGTAAAATTAGTAATTAATAGTATTGCGTTAAGAGTTGATAGTATTGTATGATTAGATAATAAGAATATTGCACGATTAGGAAATAACCAGTTATGCCTTAATATGACTCAGTTTTGAGGTATGAAACGCTTTTCACTCTTCACATCCGAACTCTAAATTGTTTTACCCAATTATATATTCAGATAATCCTCTTCTGGGTTGTACACCCCATGTTCAAAATCACTGATATTTTATGTGAAAAACGACATTTTATGTGTAACAACCTACTGTGTCTCGTATCAGAGATAGCGTTAATAATAATCATAATAAATGTTGATGGTCATGGTGGTGGTGGTGGTTGTATGGAGGAGGGTGTGAAGTGGGGGTGGATAGACCATCGATAAAGAACAAATTCATTTAATTAAAATGACGGTAAAACAAAAAATAAAAGCGAGGTAACCTTTTAAAAATAATTAGATAAACTTGGAAAATTCCTTTTCCTCCGAGGATATTTTCGTATCGATCCGTTAAAAGTGCGTCCAAGTTTGCCTTTCGTAAAACATGTTTGTAGACGGTACTTTTAACGACAAACAATAAAAACAAAAAAAAAAAAAAACGAAAAAAAAAATCCACGAAACAAAAGGGAGACTTATTTATTTAAAAAAAAAATTCTAGGCCGCCATCTTTATTTTCGCTAAGTTTTTACCTCGCAGTGTAGTTCATAATATAAAGCTACTAATTAAACGGGAGAATGTTACTTAAAAAGAAGAAAGAGGTTATACATATATGTGTGTGCATGTATGTGTGTGTGTGTGTGCGTGCGCGCGTGCACGAGTGTGAAGGAGAGAGTGTGTGTGGGCGTAAAAACACACACATACATATAGTAACTATATATATACCCTTATATGTACGTATGTATACATACACACATATATATATATACATACATATAGATAAATACATATACATAAATATACATGTACGTACATATAATTACATACATATATACATACATTTACATACGTAACTTTGTAATTTTATTACTAATATTTACTTTTCATTTATCGATATATGTAATGTTTTATATACATACAAATAATAACATGCATATACACATACAAATATGCATACATACATAAACACATACATATGTATGCATATGCAAACATAATTTTGTTATTTTGTTACCAATGTTATTAACTTTATTTCTGCTTATTAATGTATGCAACGATATATGTATATATATATGTATATATATATATATATATATATATATATATATATATATATATATATATATATATATATATATATATATATATCACGAGGCTTTTTCTTGGATTCAAACTGTATTTTAAACTTTTTTCTTCAAAGCCTATTTTTAGATAAATAATATTTTTGTCGACGCCGATTTTACCCTTTTTGGGTTTTTTTTCTTTGTTACGGTTCATTAGTGAAAGACCTGTAGTTTTTTCATCTTCTTCTTCTTCTTCTTCTTCTTCTTCTTCTTCTTCTTCTTGACTCTTTGTTTGTACTCCCCTTACATTTTTTCTTCACTTTCTGCTTTTTTTTCTTTTTGTGCCTCTTCAGTAACTTATCCCATTTCTTCTTCTTCCTTGTTGACTTTTCTCTGTTCTCTTATTACTTTTCTTATTCTTCCTTTTCTTTTTCCTACTCCTCTTCTTCTTCTTCTTCTTTTTCTTCTTCTTCTTCTTCTTCGTTGCCGTTTTCTTCTCATTTCCGTCTGTTTCTTTTCCTTCTTCTTTTCCATCTTCTTTCCTATCTTTTCTTCATTGTCATTATCTTTCTTGTTTCTTCTATTGTCTTTTTCATATTTTTCGTCGTCATCTTTCTCTTCTTTTTTATTCTTCCTTGTCTACTTCTTTATCGCTGTCGTCGCTCTTCTTCTTCTTCTTCTTCTTCTTCTTCTTCTTATTCTTATTCTTATTCTTATTCTTCTTCTTATTCTTCCTTTAATGTATGACAAATTTTATTCATTCTTTTTGTCCCTCAATTACGTTTTGGACTTTGCATTTTTGTCAAGGGAAAATTATCCCCCTTTCATTCGCCAGAGGGCGCTACATTGATTAAGTTTAAATTTAAAGGCTTCCGCCGTTAAAATGGCTGTTCTGAGCCAGTCTGTCTCTTGTGCAAGACCCGAGGCTAAAACGGGAAGACTGTGTGCGCCTTGCATCTATAAAAGGGTACAAGTGCGTGGGTGGCACAGAGTGAGAGAGAGAGAGGGAGAGAGAGAGAGACGCGAAAGTAAAGAGACTGGCGAAAAGATGAAGGAAAAGGGACACTGATTACGCGCAAGTCTTCAGATGCTGAAACGAGGCGTATGAAGATGTATTAATCCATAGAAAGTGATCCATACGTGTGAGTGAATGCACACACACACACACACATACACACACACACACACACACACACATGCACATACACACATGCACATACATGTATGTATATATATGAGAGAGAGAGAGGGGGTATCACCGACTTAGTATATATATATATATATATATATATATATATATATATATATATAATACTATGAATTTGAAAGTTAACATACATGTGGAGTGGCTGTGTTCGATCAGCACAGCCAGGGGATACAATGGTAGAATGTATGTGCTGTTTGTTTGTTCGTGGTTTTTTTTTTTTATTTCCCCAAAACAGGTCTATGATAGAACAGCTGATGACCCCCACATTATAATTAAGCTTATAACATTAGGAACTACATTTGAATGATAGAAACCAAATCAAATTCTGTTGAAACATAGAAAACTCTGAGCAAAGTACATTTATCATCATCATCAGTCTTTTAATGTACATGGACATGGAACCTCCCTAGGATTCGCCACAATTCTCTGGGCGTTGCGAAGCCAGTATTTCCTGAACCTGTACAGTTCATCTCTCCATCTTGTGTTCTGTCGGCCTCGGTTTCTTATGTGATCTCTGGGGATCCATGATGTGAGTCATGATGTCCATTGGTTATCTTTCATTCTTGCAACATGGCCTGTCCATTGCCATTTGAGTTTTTGATAGATTCTTTGATGTCTCTGACTTCTGTTTTCTTTCAGATATATTGTGCTGTCTTGTGATCTCTCCATTTAAGGTTGAACATGATTCTCTCATGCACACGTTGCACACTTCTCAGTTTCTAGGTCTGTCTCTTGGTTAGGCTCCATGTTTCAGCTCCATAAGTGACTATTGGAGGATGCATTGGTTGTAGTGGTCTACCTTGCCGAGTTTTGCATCTTCTATCTTGACAATTATGTTCTTATTCTCAACATAACAGCGATCAAAAAGGAACCAATTTGTATGACCGTGAGATAATTTGGGGGTCTTTATAATTTGATAGATATATATAAGTTGAATTTACTTCGGTGAAATATATATATATATATATATATATATATATATATATATATATATATATATATATATGTGTGTGTGTGTGTGTGTGTGTGTGTATGAAGGAAGAAAGTTAATTTACGAAATAAACTTTTACTCGGACCGAATTAGTTACTGTAGTGAGTGAAACAACAACGGTGATCAGAAAATAAATAAATTAGACTCAGGTGAGATTCGAACCCGGACCCTTTTCCATTGGAGCACCTATATAGCATAGGTCTACCCCTTACCGATTGAATTACCATGACCGGAGTGAATAACAAAATTGACCAGCGACTCAATCCACGAATGAGTTGAAAGTGTTATTCGAACCATGAATAGTGGTCTTGGCAGTTCAAGCAGTACACCAAGTAGGCTCTCCCAAGGAATAGAGTGTGGGTTCGAATCTCACCTAATGTTTATATATCTTCATTTTCCGCTCATCACCGTCATTTTGTTCACTACCGTAATAATTTGGTCCGAACAAAAATTTAGTTCCCAAACATTGTTTCTAACATCTAATGATATCCATTTCTAAATCTAATATTCATTACTCATCATATATATATATATATATATATATATTGTGTCATCAACGGACAGCTGTTTCGTTGTATCACAACTCTTCATTGTGGCTATAGACTATCCATTATCCCATCCAGTACCCTTCAGACCCAGAGACTGGGGTTTTACCTCTGCCCCATGCAGAACTGGACGGTCAGTAAGGTTGAATTTAAGTGATATATTTACTCACATTCGAGAAAGCTTTAAACATTGAAAAAAAACCTTTTTCAATAGATTTTTTTGTGTCACTTCAGTCACCTATTTCCCAATATCTGTCAATGCAAGTTATGTCATTTTCTCCAGTGTATTTCCCCTGTTTCCCCTGCACTTTTTTTTATTTTTGTACAATGTATAAATTGTATTTTGTTGGAATCATCAGTTGTTTACCATGTAACCGTTTCGGGGATTTAAAAGAAAAAAATAGTCATATTAACGTGGCACCCCAGTAGTGTTGATCAAACACTACCTTCCTTTCTTATATAGTTTATGCCATATATGTACTTCGTCATCTAATATAAGGTTTTATGTGTATTGTATATTGATATCATTTTGTATTACGTATTTATTTTTTGAATCAAGGTTTACTTACGTAGGTTACACTAAAACGTTTTTTAACGATGAGGGATCAGTAAGTATAACAACAGACATGACTTGCTCTTCTTTTCATTTCTTTAAATGTTCACCCATGGGAATATTAAATTTATTGTATCGGTTTTAATTTCAGACTGCATGCAAGCCTACTTATGATATCATCTTCAAGAATACTAACACACACACATGCAATGCTCTTCTATAGGGATTGAGCACTCTGCAGGATGAGGGATTTCTGTGTAATTTAAATATAACGCTTATATTCAGCCTTACTACCTGTCCAGTTCCGTAGTCCAGAGATAGGATATCGCCCCACGGGTCCGAAGTGAAGGTTTCAATGCAGTACTGGATGGAATGATGGAGAGTCTACAGCCACACTGAAGAGTTGTAATACATCGAATCAGCTGTCTGTGGATGACACAATAATTATATATATATATGTATATTAGCTAGACAGCTCCACTCAGCCCGAGGTTTTATTTAAGATAAATATAAACCAATACCACAAATGGACATTTGAAATAATCTCTCGTGCCATCACTACAGCATAGAATTTGATACTGAGTTCAAGTTATATACCATAAGAAGATAGACTCTGAATAATACAGCTTCCCACTCAACAACGCAAAAAGTTTGAAAAGTGACTTGATACACGTTTACAAAATAACACTCAGCATAGTAGAAATGGCCACGGATACCCAAGGTAAGATATGCCAACTGATCCTGGTATTAGAGATAGATTTATTTCATCAATATCTTTTTCATACTGAAACTCCTTAGACGAAACAGTAAACACTATTTCTATTCGCATGTTGATAAACAATTAATCAAAAGAAATTAGCTTATCACACAAATATAAAA
This sequence comes from Thysanoteuthis rhombus, assembly GCA_963457665.1. Lineage (NCBI taxonomy): Eukaryota > Metazoa > Mollusca > Cephalopoda > Oegopsida > Thysanoteuthidae > Thysanoteuthis > Thysanoteuthis major. The sequence continues at coordinate 16,658,828 of OY735240.1, read as the reverse complement.
CTCACTAAAATATCCGTCGTCGTCGTCGTCGTCATCATCATCATCATCATCATCGGTCTTTTAACGTCCGTCGTTGGACATAGACCTTCCCCAGGATTCGCTGCAATTCTCTATCATGGGCGTCACGGATCCAGTATTTTCAGAATATCCATACCTGGCATAAATCAATCACTGTAGCTTGCATGTGAATCAGAACAAATTATCTAAGAAAAATATCTAAAATTATCTAAAAAAATTAGATCGTTCATTCGAAATTATATTTTTGAAAATACCTGCACAGAGTATTGTAAGTCCAGAATGACCATAAAAATCGAAAAAGCGTTTTTTTTGAAGAATCAAAAAGATCTTTCTTAGATGGCGTCTAGTGGTGTACTCAGGCAAATTTCCTAGGCTGTAGCCCCCAAAATGTGATCAGGAGCACCTAGAGACGACACACACACACACACACATACACACCTAGTTGGTCGGGCAGACCATTTTGAGGGTTACGGTGATTCAATATGCTAGCTTAACAACTCAATAAACTGAAGAATCTATTGGAAAATATAAAACAAAATATGACAAATGGACATTTAAAATAAACTCGCCTCGGTGAAATAATTAGCAAATTACAGTCTCGTCCCATCACTACTGCAAAGAATTTGATGTTTACTGAGTCTAAGTAATTAGTGAATGGTTGAAATGTATTAGGTGTATGCAAAAGTTTCCAGTGAGAAGCGGTTTTCAACAGAGTATTCAGTTTTTATTTTTCATGCAAGAACCTCAAGTTCAACAATGCGCCCACCGTCCATATTTATGATTCCCGATCTCAAAGGGATTTTAAATGTAATAGTTGTAGCATTAATAGTTTTAGTAATAATAACAGGAGGAGGAGGAAGAGGAAAGTGGGGATGGTTCACTTGACGTCTGACGATAAAAAAACGATTAGTAAATTCAAATTAAAGGTTACAATTTTAACCAATAATTTGTCTTAGAATCTTGGCGTATGGTAATTTTGTTTGATACATGAGTACCGATGACATTTTAGTTATAAAGGGAAATTGAAAAGTTTAGTCGATCTCAGCTATTTTATAGACTGTTTTAGCTATCGATAACAAAGAATACTTGGCAACACTGTAAAAAACATAATCTTTTGATTAGAATGAATGTTTTTTAATGATATCACATGAAAATTAATTTTTCAAATTAATCAAAAGGCATACTATAATCCTTAATTATCAAATATCTTTTTGATTGAAAAATTACATGAATATGTCGAATCATATCTAATACTAGAATATAGCCGTCAGAAATGATAGGGTTATTTATGTATGGATCAGCACTTAAGAGTCTACAGCTACAGGTGATTTATTTGTAATAATTCAAGTATCTTAATTTTGAGCTTTTTTAAAAGTCTCAACTCACTGCAAGCTGTTTTAATGTGTAATGATCAGACGTGAAGTATTAAGAGCTATTATGACGTAATGTTTTTTGTTATGTGATAATAGGAAGGTAAATCAACCAATGAGATCATTCCATTTGAGTGCAAACGAATAAATAAACGAACAGAAAAAATTGCACAGAAGGTCATTATAGGGTTAGTTAGACGGAATACAATGGTGTGAAAATGTTCTGGACACAATGATGTATAAGACTGTCTCAAACACCACTCTAACTTCTCTCCCGACTGAAGATGATTACTACAACTTTCGTATTGTACATGTAATAGATTAAAAAAATTATAAAGATACATTTTTTGGTATAAATGTTAATTTTTATTAGATTAAAATTAAAATAAGCCCATGCATGATGCGTTTTCGTTAATATCCGAGACTTCTCAATTTAGCTCAGTGAGTAAGACAGCTTTCTGATCCTGACTTCAAATCACGGCAGGGGAATGTTGATTTTGCATACCATTTGAGACCGCTAATTTTGGTGTGGATTGTTCTTGTTCTAGTTACGGTAGAAAAATAAAGCCAACTCCATTTTTGTAGTTGACAAAAAGTTAAATAAATCACATTTAATATGAAAAATACGTTCATTGGGACATAAATATCCAGGACACACGAAAAACGGATTAATCCACGGACATCAATTGGCGGGACTCAGATGTCCAGGGCGTAAATGGCTGTGTACCTGTCCTATAAGTAAATATTTTACGCTTTCAATTCTGTTGGCTCGTTGACATCTTATTTAACCCAGCCAACAAAATTGGAAGATGTATATATATTTTCTCATGTTTGTCTGTTTTTTCATGCAATATCTCCAAAAGTTCTCAATGAAATCTTAAGGAAGAGTAGGCAGTGTGCCAAGGAATAATTAGTCAAATTTTTTGGTGGACCCGGGATTTTTTTCGATTGAGAGATATTTTTTTAATATCAAGACTACAGTCCAAATATGGAAATTCGAATCTTACAGATACCTTCTATGCATTGTAACTATACATTGACTGATTTTCATTCAGTTTTCATTTTTTACCTCTGCTAGTGAAGTTGGAAGAGCCATATAACTGTATGTCTGTCCACACGATGTCTGAATTAATTCCAGTGACATTTTGTGGAGTGGTAAGTCATGCGCTACGGAAGAAGTGGCCAGTTTTGGGGGCGGATCCAGGAATTTGTTTTCGATTGAGACATATTTTTTATCATTATGCAGGAAAAGAGGTTAAAAATGAAATGTTAATATAAAGGCTAAATCTAAATTTCAAGGCAAGTAACTCAATATTTGTACATTTAAAGTGTTGCCCCTTATTTTTGTTATATTATTTTTATTCTATGACCACCTTGTTTGAGAGGAGAACACTTAATTGAAACTTTCAAGGTAATAAATGGCTTTTCAAATTACGGAATTCTGATGTTTAATAAATTTGATAGGATAGGAAATTTAGCTAGGTTTATTACGAAAAATTTGCAAAAACTCATTCATTTTTTTCTCCTAAAGAATTTTGAAAAACTGGAATAATTAACCATCTCCCGTAAAGAAAAAATTACAACTTAGAAAAATTGGATAGGTGATAAATCGAATAGTTTTTTAGTTTCATAAAACTATTATAAATTGAATTAATGTGTATTTTTGTGTTAAATACGTATTTCTAATGTGGAACCACGAAGAAAAAATCGATTTTTTTCTGCCAAAGAAATTGGAAGCATTTTCATTCAATAATAAAAAATGAAAGATTTTGTTAGCGCACAGTGTTGGCAGAGGTATTTTTCTGTGTTTTTTAGTTTATACTGGAGTTGTTCTTCTTCCAGAATTGACAACTAAATTATACTTACTTATGATGGTGCAAACAGTTAAAAACTTTGGTTGTGTTTTGTCAAAGGACTGAAAAGGGAAGACTCTGCTTGCAATCATCAAAGGAAGTCATTGAACTTCGTCAGAAAAAAATTGTCTGCCATTATTTGATGTCCACGGCTGCTTGCCTTCAAGGCGACCATTAAGACGCTGGAATGAGATTTTTGTCCGTTGCCTCGTTCTGATGACAAAAATGGCGACCTTGTTCGTCTGGTTTTGATGAAGTGAAAGGAAAGACAGTGAAAAATAAACACAACCAAGTGTCCTCAAACCGGGATATGCGTACCCCTAAGGGTACGCAAGAGAAACAACACGTTCATAACGTCTGTGAAAATACTGGAATTTTGTGTATTACCAAAAACAAACTATAAAACTGTCATTTAAGAATGATATTCGAGTGTGTCTCACCGAATCTCCTTTGAATTGAATTACTTTTTGGAAAGAGCCAAGCTACTTTTTGAAAACTTAAACACTGAATTCGACATCACTGTCAATAATTGACCAACCGTAGCGTCAAATTTAGAATCATCTAAAAGAAATTCCATCAAAGAATAAATATAGTTAGAATGAATTTTATTGGTGACACCACTGGCGTTTTCCTCTGGAAAGCATTTAAAATAGTTTTTCTTCTCTTTTTTTTTAAAACTCTAGATTCTGGAGAATCTACTTGCTATTAATGAACGCATCAGAATAAGGCCCCAAAGAGGCCAAAAACGCCTTTTGCCCAAAATCCCCAAAATACATTTTTAGGAGGGGTTTAGTGGGGTACTGATGACAATCTCCAAGTAAGTCTGACAAAAACGATATGACCATGAACAAACAAACAAATCAATCAACCCTTAAGAATAAGGTCCCACAAAATTCGAAAATGACCCCCCCCCCACAAAAATAAAACGTTTTCAGAAAGGGTTTAGTGGAGTATAGGGGCCAATTTTCAAGTGTGTAGACATAACGGTCAGGCCAAAGGCGCTGGAACATACAAACAAATAAACCTTACAAAAATAAACCCCCAACAGATCAATGGAGTTTTTAATCCGAAAAAAAAAATTATATAGTGTTTAGTGGGGTACTGATGCCAATTTTCAAGTCTGAATACCAAACGGTATGGCCAGGAGTGCTGGAACAGACAAACAAGCAAAAAAACAAACACATGCACTTGTTATAAAAGTAGGACCATTCACCATTTTTGATGGCTACGGTTGTTCAATTAAATAAAATCAAATGTAATACATTTCTATTGTCTATTCCATGGTATCTATACATTATATCCTTCACAGGGGGCAGGGGACATCAACACTGACGGACAGGAAAAACGGTTATGCTGGGAGAAAAAGTCTGAGTGCTCCCCCCATGCAACACGCGGGGTGCAAAGAGAAGGAAAATGAGACCAGGATGTATAGTTCTGGCGCTGTGATAGAGCCCCGTAAGAATTTTTGAGTTGACAAAAGACACCGATTCAGTTTATTCTGTACGTATTTTGATTCAGGTTCCAGATCATTCAAGCAAATGAATTTTTGTTGCTTTGCCCAGAAAAGAAGCCGATGTTGTCAAAAGTTAGAAATAAAATTAAAATCAATCCCCACTTGACCAAAATCTATGTAAACAATGGTAATTGATACGTGAAGTCTATTCATTCCAATTCTTATATCCTTAGCTCAATGTTATCAACCGGTTATTGCTATCTAAATACCTTGTCCCAAAGCGATCACAATAAACCACTTTCCCTGTATAATAAAAATTGTACAACTTCAAGAGATTTCTCTTTTAAACACCGTTTGCAATTCGAGATAATTTTGTGTCAATCGGTAAACGAGAAAACAGTAGATACTGTCTTTCCTTAGCGCAGTGGTTATCACTTTCATCACTCATAACATCTTGATCCTAACTGGCTCCCAACTACTGTAGCCTTGTGCCAGACTGCAATACAAGAAAATCCATACGTCTAAACTAAGGCCGTAGCCAGGTTCCAAAGGAAGTACATAATTGTTATTTTGTAAAATAAATCAAAATAGTTTTAAAAAATAACGCTTGGTTCATGATTCTCTATTGTATTTAATATCAAACATAATAGAAGTGGGTTTAATTATTTTAGATGTTGAACGCAGAATGAATACAAAACGAAGCTAAACTTTTGAAATATATCAAGGACTCACTGCACGTTCCATGCAAATAGCTTCTTCTCAAGAATATATGCTTCGCGGAATAAACTCCTTTCTGGACGTTTTCCCAACGAGTACAATCTCTTTTAAATCAAGAATGAACAAGTGCCTAACCCAATATTAATCTTTTTAGTCTTCATTCTAAACATGTCGTGTTTCAGCGTTTCCAACTAGACAATTCTAACATCAATAAGTTATTTTAACATTTCTTTTATTACTATTTTTAATTCTATAACATAAATAACTACATTCTTACAAACACTTTGATGTGGAAAGTAACCGGAAGGCCTTGCTTAGGGGGAAAAAGGTAAACAAAAAAACAAAAATTTTTTAAAAACTTTGTGACACTCACAGTTCGAAACGAAGGAAGATTTATCGAATAAAGTAATGAATCCGGAACGTTCTTGCAATGCCATGTGATAAGGTAAAAATACCAATAATAAAAAAATGAGATTCGACTTTTATCGTGCAAGAGAACTAAAGCGTTAAAAAAAATGTTGGCAAGGCGCTGCTCTTGAAGAATGTGCCCCAGGGTGATCGACTGCTTCCCCGCTCCCCAACGAGCTACGCCACTGATCAACACCCCATCGTACATTCCCGCTCCAATTCGTTCTTGTCCTATCAATGTTGATGTATTTCGGCTATAACCAAATCAGATCTCGGATAGTGGGTAATTTTCGCCCGCTGGATCGCCAGGATGCTGATGCGAGCTGAACTGGATTGGCTTGCAGTGCAGAGAGAGAGAGAGGGAGAGAGAGAGAGAGAGAGAGAGAGAGAAGGGGTAAAAGAGAGAGAGGGGAGAGAGAGGGGGACGGGTTGTATCAAGGGACAGAAATTGACCACTCTGGTGACGAAGGCCCCGATGAAGTTAGAAAGTATTGGCCGGGATATGGGTGGTGTCCAGGCGATGGGAGAGGGGAAATGCCCTATTCCCCCCCCCCCAACTTCCAATCTCGGAAGAGATTGGGCTCTTTGACTTCAGGTGAGAGGGAAGAATCGACAACGAACTTAGTGGAATCGGGAATGCTAATAAACTTGAAGTGGAGACTTGGGGGTTGGGTTGGGGGTGCGAGAACGAGATCTCTAATTTGCCAAACTGCTCAGTCTCACGCATTTTTCTATCACGTACAGGGTGTCCCAAAAGTAAGACCCAATATGCAGTTATCCGCTGTTCAATTGATAGAGGGTGTTTGTTGCTAGGGTGTAACGCAATCCAACAGATTCAAAGTAGTAATTTGACAACGTGGAAGTGAAAGATGAGAGAAAGAAATGATGTACGTCTAAAAATGTTTACTATAACAAAGATAAGGATTGATGTATTTCGCCGAAACTCAGTTGGTATATCCAAGAAGTAATTTTCTAATGCAGGAAGATTGTGGTAAATGTGGATCTTCACATGTCCAGATTCTGATATGTAACACACATTTTCTCAAATCTTTCATTTCCACATTGTCAAATTATTATATATATATATATATATATGTGTGTGTGTGTGTGTGTGTGTGTGTGTGTGTGTGTGT